>NW_024121321.1:32950270-33301417 GCF_016745375.1 Pimephales promelas | reverse complement strand
CTCGATCAACATAAAAAAGATGGCCGTCAACGGGTTTCGATTTTGATGTGCAAGACGCGCGTAAATTTCGCTTCAAACTTTTTATTTAACCCGCGTCAGTTTCACTCTTGACGCGCGAATTAACACAAAGTGGTCAAGGGTCAAACTAGACGCGGTAGACGCGAATTTGATGCGCTATTCGCGACCGGTGTGAACGTAGCATTATAAAAATACTATAGTAATTTAAATTAAGAAATGGTATAATAAATTACCTTTACGATCAGAAAAGACATACATTTCGAGGAAGGAATGTTATAATCATCATGTTTCCTCAAAGTTAAGAGCCAGTGTCAGTCGCTGTCATGGAGAAATCCTGTAAAAACTCTGTAACGGCAGATCCATCGCCGGCGACTGATGACGTATCGAGTTCATGAAGGGTTGTTCCATTTCGTAGGGGAATATTTCAACCCCTTGGCCCTTGTAACTCTGTTTTAAGGGCCAAGGGGTACACTCGGGATTGAGCGTAAGATTATTAATATATTTAGAATGTTTACTGTTATTTTAATTTCATTATTGTTAATACTATTATTATTCATGTTCATATTATTATTGTCATTACATATTTTTACTTTATATTTATTTCTGTAGATGCAACTGTATATTATTTAATTGTCTTAAAATGTAAACCGACAACTGCTTTAATTTTTTATTTTCATTTATTACACAATGTTGTTTTACTGTATTATTATTATTAAATAACATAATTATTTATTAATGATATAGGCATTGATGGGTTTAGTTGACAAGTAACTAGGCTGCGATGACCTGTTCTAGTATTGTGCTTTCATCAATTTCAGATAAAACCGTAAAAACGTGACAAAGTGTCCATGCGTAATGGGCTGGTGTTTGTGTGAGCGAGGAGTGTGTGGCGTTACCTCTGTGTTGGTGTGGTCGGCAGAGGCAGCGGTCTATAGAGTTGAGGAATTTTCCGGTTGATAAGGGGAAACAGAGCTTCTCTCAGTTTAGTGTAGTTCCGCTCCATCTCTCGATGGTATTCCTTCTGATCTGAACCGATCAGAGACTTGTTCTTCCTCAGAGCATCCTCACACCTGAGTCAAGAATACTGCAAGTTAGTAGGTTAAAAAAAACCAAGCTGTCCATTTTAATGAACTGAAATATAGAACATTTTATTTTAGTATTCATATCAAAAACTGAATCACTTCATACAGTATTAGTTCAGATACCATGCTGATATGTGGCTCAAGTAATTGTCAGCTTTATATGGAAATAGACCATGTTTAGGACCATAAACATCCAAACCAAGGCCAAAGCAAATACATTTTTGATTCACTGCTTTTTTACTTGACTCAAAAGCAAAATTTCTAAAAACAGACTGATTCACTTGGACTTGATACACTGAAAAGCGATTTGCTTTAGTATCATCTTCAAACGCTTTTAGACAAATCTCAAAATAATTCTCTTTAAAGGAGTAGTTCACTTTAAAAAAACTTTTGCTGATAATTTACTCACCCCCATGTCATCCAAGATATCCATGTCATTCTTTCTTCAGTCGAAAAGAAATTAAGGTTTTTGACGTAAATATTCAATGGGAACCAAAAGTTCAAGGTCCAAACGAAAGTTTCAGTGCAAACTGTTCAAAGGGCTTTAAACGACACCAGACGATAAATAAGGGTCTTATCAAGTGAAACGATCGCTCATTTAAAAAAGAAATAAAAAAGTTTAAGTTTTATAAGCACAAATGCTCGCATTGCTCTGTTCTGTGATGCACGTTCGTGACTTTCCTGTTCGATCACGTTCATCAAAATGAACGAATCTTTTTGTGTCATGACTCGAAAGGTCCTTGATAAGACCCTTATTCATCGTCTGGAATCGTTTAAAGCCCTTTGAACAGTTTGCACTGAAACTCTCATTTGGACCTTGAACCGTTTGGTTCCCATTGAAGTCCAATATATGGAGAAAAATCCTGGAATGTTTTCATCAAAAACCTTAATTTCTTTTCGACTGAAGAAAGAAAGAAAAGGAATCTTGGATGACATGGGGGTGAGTAAATTATCAGCAGAAGTTTTTTTTTTTTTAAAAGTGAGCTACTCTTTTAATATGCATCTTTAGCAGGAAAAAGAAAGTTAAGTAATACTTGCAGACGAAAAAAAAAAAAAAAAAGTGAAACACTGTCACCAGTTGGCAGTAATCTCATTTATTTAATTAAACATTGTACTCTCATTCAAAATACTTTTGCTGGTGAATAATTTCAACCGCTAAAACTATTTCAATATGACTTGTTAAAAATCACATACGAAGGTTGATGTGGTTGCATTGGCATTAAGACTCAAACGAATCACTACCTAAACGTTTCCAACTCTGCCAAAAAATGAGCGAGCTTGTGTGCTGGGAAGTGTGCAGGAAAGTCACTCCACCTTTTAGTGAAGTCTTTGAAGCAGAGGCGCAGTTTATTGTGATGGCGGAAGAGTTTGGGGTCCTCGGGAATTTCAGACAGGAAGACCTGAGCCACCTCCAGCGGACCCTGTGTGACAACAGTACAGGTTCACATCCACAAACAAACCGACACACTGGACAAGCAGAAAGCAAAACATTTTATCTAAAGGTTACCTGATTAACAGTGGTGCCAACACTGCCCTGAAGCACCATCTGGAGCATCTTCGGGTCTGCAGGGTCCTGATGGGTGGCGAAGGCCAGTTCCTGCGTTTTCTTCTGCATATCCTCGATCGCCACCTCAATCGGCATCAGAATGATCTGTAGCGAGGAGGAAACGCAGTCAGAAAAGCCTGTTTCTTGTAGCAATTTACAAAAGTCTCCAAAACCGAAGCGTCCCACACCTCCTCTTTGTGGATGACATTGATGCGGGTCTTGATGTAGGGGAAGGCGTGGGAGGTCGTGAGGATGGTCTTGCGTTTGTACTGCTCATGCAGGTCGCCGTGGGCCCGACCGTCCAGCGTGAACGGCGTACAGTACATGAACGTACGCAGGTTATAGTTCTTGTCAAAGTATGTGATGCGCTCCTTCAGCTCGTAAGTGTCAAAGAACGGCTCCACGTATGTGATCTGAAGGTACGCCTGGGTAACATAAACATACACAGCGCTCTTGAATATGGGGACCACATGTTCAAAACTGCAGTTATAGCGGTCAAGAAGACATATTCAGTCTTGCACTAGCATTCGTTTCTAACCTTATTGGGGTCCAGTTTGGTCTTGTCAACAGGGCTGGAGTCCTTGATGATCGACACCACGTCGTCACCAAATCGTTCAGAGTAAAATTCCTGATATAGACAGACAGACAGATTGATGCATCAATGCTGCCCTTCAACTTTTATTAATAAAATAGCTTTGCTAATGAATCACTACATTATATTTGTCAGAAACAAGTGGGTAAAAGCGCTGTTTTTGAAGTAATTAAACTCACAGCTTCATAGTTAATAGAGAGAGACTCTGAAAAGAGCCAGGTAAGCATCTCAATTCATGATAATCAATTCAAATAAATGCTATAATTCATTCACTGTGTCTGCTTTTAAGCAGGCAGAATGTTTGACCAAACAAGCAGAAACTGACGAAAATAACCTTCATTTAACACAATACCTTATTTAAATTACTAGTAAATAAAAATTACGGGTGTAACGGTTCAATAGGATACAGCAGGGTCACGATTCGGTAGAAGAAATGCCAGAGAAATTTCCTATTAATCAAAAGAAAAATTATTTTTAAATAAGTGTGAGTTTTCCAACATCTTGAAACTTTTAGTTTTATAAATGGGAGTCATCTTTGAAGGATGAACAAATAATGTTTTGGTCATTACATTAAAAATAACATTTAAATATGATAATATTTGAGTTTTCAAGTGCTGGAAAAATATGTGTGACATATTTAAAAGTATTTTACTATTACTCTGCCAAACTTCCTGGTTACAAGTTAGTGTTACTACATTAAATCCATGGTGAATGTTGCTGATCTGTGGACTTAAAACCCATAACTAGTTCATTCATGGAACAATGTTTCTCCTGGTTTCCACGTCAGCGCTGTTGGATTCGTTAATAACGGAGACTTTGGATTCTTGCAGTGATGTTATTACTAACTTCAGTGGTGAATTCAAATGCTTTGTTTCCTGGATCTCTCAGCGCTGCGTAGCAACAGTGCCGCTTGATCAAGATCATCTTGCGCTCCACTGACATACGCTGATTTCATGCAGCTGCCATTTTGAAATCAAAAGCGAGGCTCCGGTGCGAAGAATCCCGGAAGTACAGATAGACAACAACAATGTCAAAGCGACACTTCCGGGTTTCTTCCCACCGGAGCCATTTCAAAATGACGGCTGCGTGAAATCAGCGTATTGGTCCAAACTGATAAACGGTCCGCTTTCGTTACGTTTTCCATTTAATGTTGCGCAATACTGTGGTGGTCGCGCCAGCGCGGATTTTGGTCGGCAGGAAAAATTATCCAACGAATCGTTCGGTTTGTAATGCGCACCGAATCGAAAGCCTCGTACTGAACGGTTTAATACGAATAGACTGCCGAAGTTATGACATCACTTTGTAGGCCAAAACGTGGAAGTGAGTTAGCATTTTAGCACTACCGGTTCCTTCGCCCTAAAGTTTATGGATTTTTCGAATGGGATTTTGCTAAATCGCCTGAAATAAAGTCTGTGGTGAACAAAGCATCTAAATATTTTCACATTTTAATCTATGACATAGAACACACAGTTATAACCTGCTTGCATGTTTTAAACTTTATTATGTCTGCTTGTGTTTTTTTTTCTTTATATAGGCTTCAAAATGTATACATTTTGGATTAACTTGTAAAGATTATCTTGATAGACAAAACGTGTAAGGGTCACAACTCTTGGGGCATAGCTTTTCGATCGAGGGAACCCATGCGCCGCTAACTTCCGAGTTGTCCTACAAAGTGACGTCATTTAGTTATTTGTAACAATAAAATTAACCCTTTCACACGTAAGTTTAAAATATTTTAACTGACCCCCCAGCGTGAGTTTTTCAAAGTGACTTGTCACTTTAATGTTTCCATGGTGACGCATCAATGCTTGTCACGTGACACAACACAACCACAACACAGCGCTGAATGAATGATGATCTGCTTTTATGTAATTTTTCCTTTTTTATTAAAAATATTCACAAATGTATTAGCTATATCATGAAACACTGATATTCCGATTGTCAAATATGTGCAAGTGGATGGGTTTTGTCGTTTAAACATCTTCATAACGATCACGTTAGTTGAGCTGTACACACAACGGGCGGCGCCATTTTAGTTTGTCTTACAGTTCAGAGAATCAGATCTGTTGGATTTACAACGTCAATTCCTCAACTTCTCACAAATACATGAAAGTAAGTGGCCCGTGAACTGGGAGAAGAATAGGGTCAAATGTTAAGCTACTTACACTATGTGTATCTGATATGAATAAAACGTGTCTTATTATAATTGAAAGGATTATTATTGCCGCTTCCATTGACATCAGTGTGTATTTTACAAACTCAAAATCATTGTTTTGCTAGTGTGTATTTAAATGTCTGAAACCTAAAATAAACATTATGTGGTTGAAAACACTTAATAGTTGTGATATATGACAGCACTGAGAGCGTCCATCTCTGGCTCAGCGCACGTTTGAATTTAGCAGTTGATCACGTGATGCACTGACCGTTCTAATCACACCGGTGTGATCGTACGCTCCAGGGACCAGCCGAGACTGACCACACGGGTGTGATCGTACACGTGAAATAGTAAAAAGTAATAGTAAAATATTGGTATTATTATCATAACAGCCATTATCATTTCTCTAGAGCAGACACGAACCTCCAGTCTATGCGAGATCTCGGCCAGTTTGGTGATCGAAGGCTCTTTATAGACAAACTCCTGCTCATCCAGATCTCCAAAGCGGCATCCATAGAAGCCCACACGGAAGTAGGTGCCAAACATCCTCTGTGACCTGAACATTGCCGACAGGAACAATATGTAAAGAGAGACAAGAGCATTGTGTGTCACATAAAAGCCTAAATAACATCACTTTAGTCTGCTTCATGCCTAAGGACACAACACTGATGGATGGCATGGAGTGCGCACACATGTCCGAGGCACCGACTGCTGCCATTCTTGTGAAATGGCCTTACATAAGTGTGTCAGAGATGGTGAACCTTAGAGTGAGATGGAACGGCTTTGGATTTTATGTCGGGTAACAAAGTTCATGTTCACTCACCAGGAAAACATCCAGACCGCACAGGGGGAGACGGATGGAGAAATAAAAAGAGATAAAGAGCAGAGACAGTTAGTTTCTGTGGAGGAGAGAATTCTTTTCTAACATAAACTGCAACATATGGCACTGATAAATACAGGAGCACAGTGTGATCGAACAGCCTTACCTCCCATCCTGAACTCTGTGTGCGGACACAGCGGGAGACGCATCATCACCGACAAGACAGAGAAGACATCAATCAAACCTCTGAACCACACACACATTACAATAACAGAGAGCTTTGCACCAGAGGTCAGCAATCAGTGTTTGCGGTCCAGATCTCGGCACAAAGACCGCTTCCATCCAGAGCACAAATAAACTCCTTATATAACTTTTAAAGCTGTCAATTTACTATTGGTAGTTTGGTGCGATAAATTATTATTAATTATTACTATTAAAATATAAACAATAGGGCTGTCAAACGATTAATAGCGATTAATCGCATCCAAAATTAAAGTTTGTGTTTACATAATATATGTGGGTGCACTGTGTATAATTATTTTATATATATATATATATATATATATAAATACACACGCATGCATGTATATTTAAAAAAAAAAATGTTTATTTAAATATAAATATTTATATATAATATAAATTATATGTAAATCTATATATAGTATATACATTAAAATATTTCTTAAATATATACAAGCATGTGTGTGAATTTATATATACTGTATATATAAATTCACACACATGCTTGTATATATATACTGTATACTGTACTGTATGTATATATATATATATATATATATATATATATATATAATAATAATTATGCACAGTGCACCCACATATATTATGTAAACACAAACTTTTACTTTGGAATGCGATTAATCGCGATAAACATACCTGCATAACACTCTAAACTTTAAAAGGACCATAAAACCTACTAGTTTAAAGGTCAGATTATAAATAATTATATAAAATGAAGATGTATTAAATGATAAACGTCACATTTCAGCCAAATAAAAGATTATGCATGTTTTGTATAATTAATCTGAACAAAAACAGCGGATGCTGATTCATGCAAATTAACCGTGACAGTAGGTAGTGCTTATGGAAAAGCAGAAATACAGCAGTTACCATGGTTCATGGTTACTCCTGTATTACCCCCCCCCACCACCCCAATATAATAACTACTTTCAATATCAGAATTTTCAAAAGCAGAATTTTGACAAAAGTGAAGTGTGCTGGTATGATTTAATGAATATTCAAATGAAAATGTACAATCCCATATGTAAAATCTGGAGTACATAATTTTCCCACCACCTGAACGATTCAAGTTTCCGATAAGATCAGGACATCATGTAGATACATATAGGCCCTGTTTACACGAACGCTTGCGGGTGAAAACGTAAAAATATTTTATCGGATGTGCCTTTCGTTTACACGGTGTTGGCGTTTTGGGAGCTTACAAACGCAAAAAAGTGAAACCAAATCTTAAAAACGCTCCACCGCCGCGTTCCTGTGTAAAGGGTAAAAACGCAAAAGTCTGCTTGACAGTGAAGGTTGTATGCAGGCGCGCAGACTTGGTGTTGTTGTATGGCAGTACTCCACATCGCCACCTAGCCGCCTGGAGTGCATACTAGGGATGGGTATCGTTAAGGTTTTATCGGTATTACTACTCTTACCGATACCGCTTATCGATCCGGTACTTTAACGGTATTCTTATCGGTTCTTTTTGGTGTTTTTTTTTTTTTTTTTTTTTAAGAATTAAGAACATAATTAAACTCTATATTTTGAAATGTAAAATAGAAAAAGCAAAACGAAGAAAAATATATTTTTGTTATGCAGCAATGTGCAGGCTTTTTTGTTTTATATACAAAAAGGACACATAAGAAAAAAAAACAAGTAAAAACACAAGAATAAAATCAATCAAAGATACAAATTATATACAAAGTGCTTTAATTTCAGGAAGGTGTACTAACATATCTTTTCAGGTAATTGTTTCTGTCTGAAAAGAAACCTAATTTAGTAATCAAATATAAAATAGCACTGTATAGTTTATCATAGATAGAATAATGCTTATTAAATCTAAAGTTACTCATTCAAAAGCTGTAAATGATTTTCTCTGCCTTTTGTTGTTTGATTTGCATTAATGGCTGAATCGTCAGCAGGTTTAGGCTATTAGACTGCTGCCCCTTTAAGACCTAGAGCAAATCTAATCGGTAACCGGTAACTGAAGCACCATCAATTTCTCCCTATTATTTACGTCCATTTAAGATATAATTGTGTTTAAGTGAATAAACTGTGTTTAAGCGAATCTCAGAGCTGGTCATTTTGACATTTGTATGTATATTTGATAGTTAAGGAGGACGCACGAAGCCCGGCTACTTTTTTTGTCTCGTTGCAGTCCGTTTCGGAGCGCGCACCGCCTTGTGAACAGCGTCTCTTGCGCAGGCTTTTGTGTTTTTAATAGTCATTTTCTTAATCTTGCAACAGTAGAACACAGCATTTTGCAACAATCGCCTATCGTGCTGATTCTGACGGTACGTTTGGGTTTTAGGAAGAACTGACAGCGCTCCGCAGTGCTGTGAAGTAAAGGAAGTTTAAGCTGGACAGATCATGCGTCTTGTTTTTTAACGGTTTTATCTCAAATATCTTCTTTTTATAATCTTTGGAGGCCGCAATACAAAATATATTAGAATAATATCCCAGATCTAAAGTGTAACTACGTTGAATGTTTAGTTCTGTCCTCATTGTCAGTCACTCATTAAGCAGGGCTGTCGTGTTGCGCGTGCTCTGTGGCTTTGCGTGAGAGATCGCTCTCTTTCTCTCTCTCTCTGCTGAACTGCGAATTTCAAATTTGCATCACAGACAAATGGTTTAATTAAAATATAGTTTATAGAAAAGGCTGGCGATATAAACATGTTCAAGATAACGTATTTATAGGAATGATAAATAATTTCTCCAGTACCGACAGCAGAACCGATAACGTCCGAGCTTATCGATACAGCGGTCTTTCAAAATTCAGTACCGGGGCCCGTTTAATACCGGGTTTCGGTACCCATCCCTAGTGCATACTACATTGAATTTTACACACTTTTGTGCAACCATATGCACACGGATTTCCCACACAAATCGTCTAAACGCAGAATAAAAAGTGATAACGCAACGCCACTTTTGTGTTTTCTCTTCAGAATCGTTTCAGTGTAAACATAGCTTTAATTAAAATAATACATCAGCACAATGATTTCTGTCCAACTGACAATTTCACCCAAGTCAGCAATTACTGCGAAACTTGTTCACATAATCTAAAAAAGGGCATTGCAATTTTATAAATAATACTTATTAATTAATTATTATTTACTACTGTGGTTCTAATACTGAACGAAGCAGCAGACAAACTAACTATAAAAGGATATTTTTTTTTAATAATAATAAAAAAATATATAAAAAAATAATTTATTATATATTTATTTACAAGAAATAACAGCTGCCTATTTAAAAATGTACAATGAATAAATACTGAAATAGCCTTTGGACATACTGACTCCAGAAACCGTGTACGATTGTTTGGACCGTGTTGCAGACATGACTTCCTGTGTCAACAAACCTGATTGTATACTTTGTTGAAGGCGTCCTGCAGTTTGCCGTGGACGGAGGCGAGCTTCTTAAAGTCTCTGTTGGCCTCGTGAACAGGACAGAGGATCTTATAAACCTCATTTATGGCCTCGTACATGGCAGCCTAGAGGAGAGGCAGAAACTAGTCAGCCTTCACTGCGCTAATAATCCCACAAAAATGTGTGTTGCTGACTTAAAAACAAGTCTAAATCCCTTGATTCCCTTGGATGCTCTCAGGTTTCGTGAGCTCCTCTCACCATGTTGAACGAGGCAGCTGCTTGCTCCAGAAGTCCCACGAGCCCTGACTCACTGAAGTACTTCCCTGAACAGATGCCCTCCTCTTCTGGGGAAAGGATATCATCAGACACCGCGGACTCCTCCAGCACATTGGACGAAATACTCTGTGAAACGCAATTCAAGTGTCAAAGAGGATAAAAATCTATTTTTCTTCAATTTATTCCTCTCAATATATCTAAAACATTTTTATTAAAACATTAACATTATTTTAATAAATTGACAGTTTTAATTTGACACATGTTTGCAAATAAATATGGTATGATTAGTATACATACTGCTGTGAGATTATTATTTTCATTAAAGTAAAATTTTTTATTTTTTTATTTGTGTGTAAACATTTGACTGTAAAATGTTAAATTAAACATTAAAGAGAAAACCTTAAAATATAAAAATCTTTATTTGCTACGGAAATTAGATTTTTCAAATGACCAGACTTTTATGACATACAAAAAAAAAATAATAATTTTGTATTATTAATATACTATTATAGTATTTTTTTTTGAATTTCCTTTTCAATTCAATTTTTTTTTTTTACATATTTCTATATAGCTTTCATATATTTTTATTTCAGATTTAGTAAATTTAGTACTCCAAATTATTTATATTAATATTTTGGTTAGTTGGACAGGCAACATTTGTAATACAGAGCTTTATTTAAATTATTGGAAAATAATTGTAACAGTTTTAGTTAACAATAACAACACAGGCCCAGATTAAACATTTTTGATAATTGTAAAAGTTTTTTTTTTAAATCAAGCCTAAACACAAAAACACACATCAAGCATCTACCTGGAAGGAAACACAGCCGATGGGGAGGTAGCGGCAATCTTCAAGCATGTTGAGGTACTCGGCCACCAGGGCGGCGCTGTGCACCAGGCAGTGTGCTGCCTCCGCGTGGTTCCCTCTCTCCGAGTGCTTCCCTGCCATGTTCTGCAGCCAGGTGAGTCTCAGATCTGGAGAGTTCTGATAGCCTTTAGCAATCCTACACAGAGAGAAAAGCCACCTTCACACACAGCACAGGAGCCACATGACACGTCCTTTGGGTTTTTCCTGAAGAGAGCGCACTGACCTGTACATGAGGTCTAAGAGCATCTCTGGGTCCTGCTGGTGCTCCTTCATCTTCACAGTGTCAGTGAGAATCATGTGGAGGTTGAAGACGAGATCCTGAACCTACAGAGACGACCGCAGAACATTAGCATCATATTAGGGACTCATTTTTATGGCAGATATAAAGTGTAGAAAGATATATATCCTTAAAGCCTGACATTTAAAATTATAATCGTCAGACAAATAATTTTTCTTTAATGGAAGAGTTTTTAAAACTTTAGACAAAATCTTAAAAAATAAAATAAAACCATTATATATTATATTACATATATTATATATTACACAGTGTATGTATGTATGTATGTATGTATGTATACAGGGTGCGATTTGTGAAAAAAAAAACAGAGGGGGGGATGTTTTGAAAAAAAAATTCATAAAAAAATTCATGAACTTCATCACTGCATTTGCAGGAAAAAAAAATTCTTAATAACTCTAACGCAAAAAATCCTAACGCAATATTTTTAATAGCTTCCCACACATATATGAACTGTGATCATGCACAACGAAAAAACATGCAATAATTAAATCAATAGATTAATAGGGTAGAGGCTAATTTATATCAGCCTCTCCTGAACCAGGGATTGATAGCAAAGTTAAACCACAATAGAAACGTTTAATAAAAAAGTTTTACTGCTGCTGTTACGTTAAAGTTATAATGTTAACGTTACATCGCGATGCTGACCAGTGAAATGATAGAAAAGACAGATGCATTATCTATGTTTGTTAATTCGCCTCATTTGCGCCGCAGAACCTCTAGACGCGCGTAAACGCGTCTTTACATTGAATTAACATTGAAATCACTCGCGCCAGATGTTCAAGAGTGAGTGACTAATCAAAAAATCTTTGCTTTAGTCTCAGTTGAGTGAAACACCGAGTGTATAACTTCGGCCATTCTCAGTGACTGGACACTAGCTCTGCTTGTCATCATAGAAACAGAAAATCAGATTGTGATGTTTATTCTGAATAGCTATGCTGCCTTCTTTCTACAAGCAGCTCCACAGCCCAGCGCAGACCTGCAACCGTCTCGCAAGTGTTGATAGGCTATTATACGAGGTGTAACCAATCAGATAGCGCCGTGGGCAGGACATTGAGCAAGTCTGCAGACTCGTGCAGAGCGGCAGCTATATCAGCCAAAGTAGCGCATTTAAAACTAAAATTAACTTTAATCAAAGCACGGATCCGTGATAAGTTTTCTGATCCGTCTCACCACTAGTGTAGGATCACTTTGAGGGGGGGATAAATTTAAATTAAGCAGAGGCAGGGATACATTGACCAGAAAGGGGGAAATCCCACGCATTCCCCCCCGCAAATCGCACCCTGTATATATATATAATTTATATGCGTGTTTTTTGAAAAAAAAAAACATTTATTTCACAATGTGGTTTCCAAGGTTAGAATTTTGCCAATTTTTTGAATGAAAGATCAAAAGGATAAACAATGCAGATTTATTTTTTACAGCCAGTTTTTTCTTCAATCCCTCAGAGTTTTGTTTTCCTTCCTGTCAAAAATTAAATATGGCACTGTCCTGACTAAAGTCTATAGGGTTTTTAAGGTTAAAGGGCACATTAGAGTTGGCGGTTGAGTCCCCTGCGGGATTCGAACCTACATCCTTTTAGCTGACCACCCAGATTCAAGTGTTTGATACCTGCTCAGGGAAGGGGGAATCTCTGAGCTCCAGGTCATCCTCAGCATACGTGAGAATAGTTTTTAAAGAGCGCCGCAAATGCTCTTCGTTGAAGGTCTGAGAGGTTCCCACGAGTGAAGACAGAGACATGGTGACCTGCATCTTCACACGGGCGAAATTCTACAGATTGGGAGGAAAGGCACAGGATTTGATTTGGGTTATCATGTCTTTATAGGGAAAGCTGAATCAAGCATCAGAGGTTTAAGTGACATTGTGCCTTACGTTGCCGATCTCAAAGTTCTGCCTCATGAGCAGGTAGAGCGAGGCGCTGGCGTGGCTGCGTACGGAGTTCACGCTGCTGCTGCAGTGACGCAGTAACCGCAAACACAGATCTGCACAGAGCTCAGTGTCCTCCTCAAACAACATCTCTGGGAACTAGAGAAACACATGCAAAGCTTAGCTATTTAAAGTTTCCTTTGTGATCTATGTAAAATAACAGGCCATATGTACACAGACTTGACCTGAACAACTAAGAAAAGTAAACAAATAAAAGGTATTAGTATTAAAAAGAATAAATACATACAACTAAGAATCAATAAATAAATAAAAGGTATTATTATTAAAAGTCTAAAAGTCTTAAGTGTTATTTTCACACACACAAATAGCATGAATAACTACACTGTAAAAAAGTCAGTAAAATTTACAGTAAAAAAAAAAACGGTAGCTCTATAAATTTACCGTAAAAAATTATGGTAGCAACATTTTACGGTAAAAAAAGCAATTTCATTATCTGATATAATGTTAATTTACCAACCTATTGAAGTAGCAATATCAGTTTTGTTCCAATGTAAAACACTGACAACCACTTATCACAGTGGTAATGAGTCACATGACGAATCAAAGCTCATCACGAACAGCTTTTCCACAAGAAAGTTAATACTACAGTATATTAGAAGCTCAGTGTCACTAAACACCATAATGGTGACACACACATGAAATTGAAAAAAAATTCAATAAACATCAATTTGACAACATTAACATAAACCCCCAATGTACATAACTGATTAGATAAAACTAAGAAGAAACAGTTATTTCAACAAAAATACATGCATCAAATGTGCAGTTTCACGCAGGGAATTGTGGGAATTTAAATTTTTTCGACTGCAAATTATACAATGACTTGTTATTTTCACATCCAAAAACTTAAATGTAACAGAATTATAAATGTTACAGTTAGATCCATCACAGACATTTACCCGATATAGTACAGAAACTTTGTTAACCAATTAACAGTTTTTCACTTTTACTGTTAAAGGGATACTCCACTTTTTTTGGAAATAGGCTTATTTTACCACTCCTCCAGAGTTAAACAGTTGAGTTTTATCGTTTTTGAATGTATTCAGCCGATTTTTCTGATATTGAGAAGAATATCAGGAACCAGACAGTTTCTGGTCTCATTGACTTCCATAGTATTTTTTTTTTTCCTACTATGGAAGTCAATGAGACCAGAAACTGTCTGGTTCCTGATATTCTTCTAAATATCAGAAAATCATCTGAATGCCTATGAAAACAGTGAAACTCAACTGTTTTACTCTGGGGGAGTTGTAAAATGAGCCTATTTCAAAAAAAAAGTGGAGTATCCCTTTAAAACATAGCCGTCAACATTTGGTTTTCAAAATCCGGGAGATTTGTGCGGGGACCAAGGGGGGGTTTGGTCACTTTCGGGTTGAGCTTTCCGCGACTGCGCAACTGGGGTATAGGTTGCCAGGTTGAGATGACAAACGGGTTGAAATTTTGCAACTGGTCAACATTAGACAAACATATTGGTCCGATTATTCATATAGGAGTTTGGACCATGCAAATTACGGGCGTTTCCCAGGAGAAATGACAAACTGGGAGATAGGGCTGAAAAACGGGAGTGTTGACAGGTATGCGTTAAAATCACGATCATTTTTCACGGTGTAGAGTTTTGCATTAAAAGTTTTGGCAGATAGCAAAAAGCTAATAATTGTATTCATCAAATGAGCACAAATGCTATGGTATTTTGTCAAATACCCCTGGTGCAGGAAGGGTTTTGCACCAGTAGCCGCGTTTCCACTGCCGGGCCAGGGCCGGGCCGTGCTAGTGCGTGCCAGGGCCAGTCGCGTTTCCACTGTCACTTCCGGGGCTTGATCCCTCAGGGCCAACGGCCAGGATTTCTGGCCCGTCGAATACCTTGGGCCAGAGGGGGCCAGCTCGGGCTAGAGGCGTTTATCGGTGTTATGGAACGTTATGATCTGAAGCAAGATGCACATAGGGGTGTCCATGTTTAACCGATTGACCGTTTAAAATTGCATAACATTTTAATTTGAACTGTAGGCCTATGCCAAATGCTGCGCAACAATATAGGCTATATATAGCCATCGACGAATTTTCAGATAGGCCTATTTGTTTGATTTTTTTGCCCCTTAAACATTTAAAATATTTGACAAATTAATATGAAAAAAATATATATTTTACTGGTTTTCTGAGGCCAAATTAGAACCTGGAAATTATATTTTCCCTGCAGTGATTTATAGGCTATAATAAATGTGTCTGATAATAAAATAATATAAAATAACGAGGCATTAATTGTTTATTAATAAACTATTGTTTTCTAAATGATTCTCGGCTAAAAACATATCTCCATCTCCGGATGCACATTTAGAGAGAAATTAAGCTACATAAACATAGAAGATATTGGCTTTCGATTCGAATTTGTTCGTTTTAAATTGGACATTTAAAGCTTTAATCTACAAAGGATATAACCCCTGTAGACTAAAGCTTTAAATGTCCAATATAAAACGAACAAATTCGAATGCGGTGGCTGTTTCAGGTCTCGCGCTTCAGTTCACGGAGATCATGAAGCGCGCCTTGATTAATTGTTAAAGCACAACGTTTTCTTGTTATAAATAAATTTATTTGCGAATAATGTATTATTATTTTCTGTATGACCAGAAATTAAAGAGTATTTTAAGTTGTTTCCACTGAAAGAAATGCAATGAAACTGTTCACATGGGCGTCTCGCAGCCATCAGTGCGTGCTCCACACACACTGGATATGCGCTGATATTTGTCAAAAATATTGTGTTTATTTGTGCTCTGTTCCTTTTTTGGATAAAGGCGTCTTCTACATATGCAGCCTAATAAAATGTTACAATAATGATGATGATGGTTATTATTATTATTATTATTTGCAGACACGGAGTTTTTGTGAAATGGACGTTTTGCTTATTTTCAATTGGCAATTTCAGTTTGAAGGGTGATGGAAATGCGGCTTTAACTGCTCCGTACTTGCTGCGTTTTATTTCTATAAATAAATTTCGTTTCAAATGGGGTCCAATCAGTTATTAAAGGTGTTAAAAAATTTTACTCTGTATCTCGAGGTTGCGGCGCGCACACTATGCACCGAGTATTAACCGATGGGCCTCGGTTACGGTTAATGAATAACTTGAAAACGTGCCCGCAGCCCTACTTGTTATATCGCGCAAAAAATCGCTGCTTGAAATGGAGAATCGCCTGTACTGGTCTCGGGACACTATTGCAGCCACTACGGCAGTTGAGTTAATATACATGCTATCTTCCTAATTTAAAAAATAAATTAATTCATAATACCCGCTGAAATGGGTTGGGTTTTATGACGTTTGATCCAGAAAGGCGTGTTAGGGGTGGGGTCTGGGGCAGCGCTGTGGGGCTACTGGCCCGGCAGTGGAAACGCAAGCCCGGTGCTTGAGGCCCGAGGCCACTAGCTCGGCCCGGCTCGCTGTTAGCTCTGGCCCAGCCCTAGCCCGGCAGTGGAAACGCGGCTAATGTTCAAAACTCAGGGTTAGCCAGACACAAACCTTATAGACCAAAGCTCTCTGTGTGCTGAAGCAGTGCTGCAGGAAGAGGGCGCTCTGGTTTCCTGCCATGCTGTGAAGGAGGACTCTCAGCACGCCACTCAACACACTCTCCTTCAGCTCGGACATCACCACCGTCTGATGCAAACACACACACACAAACACTTTTAATCTAAGATACATAGTTGTAACTGCATTCAAATGTGAGCACCAACGTGTCCTTTACTTTGACAATGATCTCCAGTGTGTCCAGGGCTATGAGAGCAGTTTCGGTTGCCAAGTTTCCATCCACTACCGACTCCTGCTCCATCTCTGCCTTGGTTCTGCGCAGAGACAGCGTTTACTGTAAGCTATTCATAGTGCCCATCTGACACACACACACACACACAACTGCACATGTACCCTGTGATTATGTGCTTCATTAAGTCGACTGACAGTTACAGCAACGGCATTCAGATGTCCAATGAAGCTAAACAGCAGCGAGAGAAGGGGGAAAAAGACTCACTTATCCACTCTGTCTGCGTTCTGTCTCCAGTGAGTGACGTTTTTCCTCCAGCGGACATTCTCCTGACCTCCGTAAGGACTCCGCTCTGAGGAACGCACGGGAGCAGTGATTAATGACAAATTCAATGCACCAACATTTACTTGGGCACAAATACCAATACTGTCGTACCTCTGCAGCGGCGGACCATCTCCTGTCTCGCTCCGATGGTGCCGAGTATGGCCTCCTCCAGACGGGCCTTCATGTCCTGAGACTTCTTAAAGGTCAGACTGTTGATCCTCTCCAGGGTCTTCTTCCCCTGAGAAGAGGAACAATGAACAGGACGATCAAAACGTGTTAACATCCAACACACAAAAAATATAGTCAAAATTCTGCTGAAAAAAAAAAAAAAAAAGTTTGAAAGTGGTCACATCCATTGGCCAGCAGGGTGGACGACATATCTAGCCTTTATATAGATATCTATGGACCCAACTGCCAAATAACTGCGCATTTTTTGGACTAAACCAGCTGCCGTAGTAAAACAAAACTATTATTTATATAGCCAGTACATAGCGCTCCCTTTAACCCTCTGGGGTTGTTCGTTTCAGTCACACTCGGGGTGGTCGGGTCCAAATGGACCCAAAGGGCGGGATTCATATTTAAAAAAAAAAAAAAAAAAAAAAAAAAACATCATGATTTTTTTTTTTACTCGTTTTTTATAATATTTTTTCTTTTCTGTTTTGAGAAAATTTCAAAAATAATTTTTTTTTTATAATTACTATTAATGCAATAATTATGACAAAATTTTCCCCCATTGAACATAATAGAAAAAATATTTAATTTTTTTTTTTTTTAAAGCTGCGTTTCATTTTAGAGTAAAGCCTAGGCCTCATAAAAGCACTTTTTGAAATGAGATGGATGCCATCTGGTGGACAAACTGAGCATTTTAAAAATGCAAAACACGTGTATAATCTGAATTTTTTGGTGTGTTTGTGTATAAAAGTGTGTGTGTGTCTGGATGTGTCTGTTTTGCACACTTGATGTTGTATAGATTCACCCCTTCACCGTTGTGTGCTTTGTTTCCCAAGATCGTGGCTGATTTGTAGATCGTACGCACAAAAAAACTCAGTATTTTCACTTTTTTGCCAATTTCCCATTCATTTTCCATGCGGGTCCCAATTTTTTTTTTACAACCACTTAGACTACTCACATCCTGTCTCCATTTTTTTTTTGGGTGTTCAAATACCAAATACCAACAAAGTCACCAAATCTCGGACCATTCCGAGGAAGCTGTGATTTTTAAAAACATTTTTTATTTAAATTCTTCGGGTCCATTTGGGCCGAACAACCCCAGAGGGTTAAGCCATGACTGACTTGCCGCGTTCTGCCCTCTCACTAAAACATTCATCATAAACACTGAAGTTGTCCGCACTGCACAGTGAACCTCTTATTTATATCACGTCTATACTTTGTTGTTTATGAGGGGATTTGCAAAAGGATAAAGCTTGTGCTCGAATATACATTGTGAGTGAATTCTCCGCATGTCAGCCGCATTCTGCTCCTCTTTGTTTACTTCCATGAGTTCTGTAGGAATTTTCACGCACGTTAATTCAGACCAATCGAAATGCAGTAATGGAAATATGTTCAAGACATATCTGGCCAACGAGTAATGTGGGTGTCGTCACATGGCTATATTTTGGTTCGTTTCATCAACTGATTCAGATCAGAGCAATCAGTGTGGTGTGAAAACGAACCAAAACCCCTGAAAAATTATACAAAGTTTAATTTTCCACCCTTGGTCTGGACCAAATGAAGCGAACTACAGATGTGAAAGCACCCTTACTGTTCCTTTGGCATTAAAGGAAAAAAAAAAAGTATCAATTCTACTTTGACTCACTTTGACTAGACAGGCCATGTTTCTAAACACCAAATAGTCATTATTGACACTAGGGATGTGCCTGAAGCTGAATACCTTATTTGGAAAGTCATGGAAGATGACTCAATCTACGGAGCCCCTAAAAGGACATAATAAGGATTGCTGCCTTTGAAGCTTCAGCCGTAACGAGACTCGTGTACGGCCGTTACCGGAAGCCAGTGATTATAGTTTCCAAAGTTATAAATGAAGAGTTCAGATGCAAAAGCCTCTAAGTGCCATTTGAAATTTTCTTCTTTAATGACGATTTTTATCAAACTTGTATATTTAAGTTCAGTAATTTCACTTAAATGGCAATGATAATTACCTATTAATTGTTATTTAAGTGAAATTACTGAACTTAAATATACAATTTTGATAAAAATCATTAAAGAAGAAAATTTCAAATGCCATTTAGAGGCTTTTGCATCTGAACTCTTCAAATAGACATTTTTCGTACAAAAACGCATCGCTTTGCATCAGAAGGCCTTTGTTAAACCCCTGGAGCCGAATGGAGAGCTTTTATGATGGACGGATGCGCTATTCACCGCCATCATAAAGCTTGGAAGAGCCAGGATATTTTTATTACAGCTGAAAAAATAAAGTTATATACACAAGATGGCTTGAGGGTGAGTAAATTATGGAATATTTTCCTTTTTGGATGTATTAACCGTTTAAATGTTATAAATGTATTTCACATTCACTAACTTAAAAAGATGAGAGGGGATTGTGGATGTACCTTGTATTCGAAACAGGACAGACAGAGGTGAAGAAGATCGAGTAAGCGGTTGATTTGTGGCACAGACAGGTCTGACACCCATCGCTCCAACAGCCCTGCGTCTGCATTCTTCAACACCCACAGGAAACACACCAGCAGCGTCCTGCTGCACTCCGCAGAGAGGGCGCTACACTGACGGCCCGCCTGAACGAGAAGCAAACGCATTTACAATACACACAGAAATACACAACAAAGCCAGGCTTGGTTAGACATCACATCCGGCGGCCTGTTTGCATATACAGAGGATGTCCACTCCTTACACACCCATATGTATAATAAACACTCATTTTCTCAGCCATACGCTTGCCATTAATATTCACTAATGGACAGGAAACAGTGTTGTACACCTTCAGGGGAAGGAGAATATAATAATTCCCCCTCTTGTGGAGGAGGGCGGTACTGTAGCAGACAGAATGAGCAGGAGTTTGTGTGTGTGTGTGTGAAGGGCTCCTCTAGTGGTGATATTAAGACACTGCAGATGTGACCTCGTTCAGTTGAACTTGAGGGAAAATTCCAGAAGACCGTGAACTATCACAAGTAGTTCTATTTCTGTTGTTTGTCTTTTCTATTTATTCGACTAGAGAAGGAGAAGCATGGGTAAAAAATGTGGACACAAAAAATAAACAGAGTGTGCATAAATATAGCTTATTTTAAAAAAAGGAAAGAAAACAAAAGGGCATTTTCTTATTTTTGGGATAAGAGGAGAGTGATGTGGAATTGGGTAATATGGCCGGTGAACTGATCTGAAAAATACGTCACTGTTCAAAATGTTAATGGTCCGTAAATAAATTAATACTTTTATTGCACAAGTACACATTAAATTAAATCAAATAGTGACATTATTATATTACAAAACATTTATATTTCAAATAGACCTTGAGGAACTTTCATCAAAGAATCAAAAAGTAAAAAACAAAAAAACAAATCCACAAAGATATCAAGCAGCATAACTGTTTTCAACATTGCTAATAATCCAAAATGTTTCTTGAGCATCAAATCAGATCATATTAGAATAACTTCTGAAGGATCATGTGACACTGAAGATTGGAGTAATGATGAAAATACAGCTTTGGTCACAGGAATAAATTACATTTCAAAATATTTTACAATAGAAAACCGTTATTTTCTAAAATTGTAATAATTTTTGTTTTACTGCAACTTTGATCAAATAAATACAGTAATCATAAAAGACTTCGAACAGTAGTGCATGTTCACAGTCTTCATTCATAATCGTAAGCGAGCAGGTACTCACCACTGACGGCAGAGTGAAGGGGTTGGCTTTGGAATGGGGGAGGGGTGAGCCAGCTATCGCCATGGCAACAGACTGGCTGATGGTGCCGTTGTCTGGGTCGTTATCGTCGACGAGCGCCGAGGCGTGACGTACCCGCTGTGGGGACGTGTCTGGGACATACAAAGGTGGAGAGATAGAGATCTTGGCTGAAATGGGACTTTTGTTCAGTTTTTAATGACTCTCCGGAGCTCTGACCTTTGGAAAACTATTCAAGTCATAAACAAAGTGTTCACATAAATAGCCGAAGAAGAGATAAGCAGACTGCTCTACTGTGGGCACTCGGCCCAAAGGGTCTCACTGACCGGTGAAGTCGTGGAGAAGGGGCAGCGTCTCCATGACGATGGGGATGAGTGGCAGGTAGAGCTGGGCGATGTGCGAGCGCACCTGGGGATCTGTGTAGCGGGGGTCCGCATCGTGACTGCACAGCAGGGAGTGTAGCGCACTAATGGCCTTCTTGTGGAGGAAGAACACACTGAGAACGAGAGAGAGGTGTGAGCTGTGTGATTGGTGTTATAGAGTCCATGCATTTTTAGTGGAGTAGTTCACTTTTTAAAAAAACTTTTGCTGATAATTTACTCACCCCCATGTCATCTAAGATGTCCATGTCTTTCTTTCTTCAGTCGAAAAGAAATTAAGGATATTGATGAAAACATTCCAGGATTTTCTCCATATAATGGATTTCACTGGGCACCAAACGGTTCAAGGTCCAAATGACAGTTTCAGTGCAAACTGCTCAAAGGGCTTTAAACGATTCAAGACGATGAGGGGTCTTATATAACGAAACAAGCAGAAGAAAAAGAATGATTTGTCGTTTCAAAAATAAATGACAAAGTTTAAGTTTCATAAGCTAAAATGCTCGCCTTGCTCTGTTCTGTGATGCGCATTCGTGACTCTCCTGTTCGAACTCGTTCATCAAAATGAACAAATCTTTTGAGTCATTTGGTTCATTCAATGAAAATGAAAAAAGACTCGAAACGAAATGACTCGAAAAAAGATTTGTTCATTTTGATGAACGAGTTCGAACAGGAGAGTCACGAATGCGCATCACAGATCAGAGCAAGGTGAGCATTTGAGCTTATGAAACTTAAACTTTCTTATTTATTTTTTTAAATGACTGATCGTTTTGCTTGATGAGACCCTTATTCATCGTCTGGTGTCGATTAAAGCCCTTTGAAGCTGCACTGAAACTCTCAATTGGACCTTGAAATGGTTGGAGTCCAGTAAAGTCCATTATATTGAGAAAATCTTGGAATGTTTTCATCAAAAACCTTAATTTCTTTTCGACTGAAGAAAGAAAGACATGGACATCTTGGATGACATGCGGGTGAGTAAATTATCAGCAAAAGTTTTTTTTAAAAGTGAACTACTCCTTTAAAGTCCTGTTTATAACAGTGTCTAAGGGCGACAACTCCTGTATCTGTATCCTGAGTTTCTTTTGCTGAAAACAAAAGTTGTTTTTGAGAAATGTTGGTAACCAGACAGTTGACGGCATCCATTGACTTCCATAGCATTTTTATTTTCATTCTATGGAAGTCAATGAGTTCCATCAACTGTTTGATACCAACATTCTTCAAAATATCTCCTTTTGTGTTCAGCAGAAGAAATACCCTCAAGTTTCTCATACAGGTTTGTAACAACTTGAGCAAAATGTGCTAATAATTGGATAAAATGCATTTGTTCCATAGCTTGGTTCTTTGCTTCTTTTATTCATACAAGCTTAACTGTTTACTTGAATAATTGACTTAGCAATTTAAGTCATCAGCATATTTCTTTTAAGGCTGGAATACACTACAAAGCTTTTAAATAAAGAGCTTTTTAAACACTAGACATCACTAAAACAGCACTAAACAACTGAGAGGATCACAAATAACCAGACGTTCCAAAGTCACTCTGAATACAACAAACTGCAAAAACAGATGCCTTGATGCTAAGAGATGTGTGACAAATGAAAACAATCGCTGCGTCTGAAATCGCACACTGTCCGAACAGGTCCAAACAAGTATATGTTTAGGGAAGTATTCGATTTCGGACGCAAATTTGTTTTCTAAAATTGGCTCAAATTACCAAACATGTTTGACATCCTAAGACTTTAAACTGACGATGGCTGTGTCCGAAATCACTGCCTATACCCTTAAATGGGCCCCTTTTAAGGGTAAAGGCGGCGATTTCGGACACAGCCATCGTCAGTTTGAAGTCTGAATTGACAGATATAAAGTAGAAGTGTAGAGGTGTCTGAAACCATAGTGGATGTTTTCAAGTACCCTCATTAATTCACACAACACACCGCAGATGTATGCTCAACGGCTAGAGAATACCCATAATGCACTGTGAGTCGTGCGCCGAATGAATTCCTGCGTCTGAACAAAAAATGCCACCTGCAGATAAATCATGCATCCAGCCTTCAAAAATCTGGTCCAATGTGGCTACTACGTAATATCAGACAGGTGTGAATTCATTTCTGATTGATTATTAAATTGTTTAATTAAGGCTTATACAACAGAGTCGTCGTGGAGACTGGAGCTGCCAGTTTGTAAGCTTTTAAATTAGTTTCAAATGATTATTAAACAGCAAGCACAAACTATGCAAAAGTGGCAGCCCCGTCAGCGCACTCAGTCCTTCAAGTGGACTATATTAGTGGAGTAATGTAGGGAATAGGGGCCGATTTCAGACAAAGCCTATGACTTTCGACAACTAGCGTCGACTCCTCCAGTCTGCAAGGTGGGACAAAAGTCATGTAATGTATTCCAGCCTTTAACCATGTAATTGAAATTGGCATTGTGAATATGAACTTTGAGTGAACCTGATTTTTGGTTAAAATTGTGACATTGTTACGAGAAAATTGGGATCATTTGTGCATAAAAAAAAATTAAATAAAAACATTGTAGCCAAATTGTATTGACCATGAGGCAAGGCAAGGCAAGGCAAGTTTATTTATATAGCACAATTCATACACAGTGGCAATTCAAAGTGCTTTACATGGAAGAAATTAAAAAGGCACACTGGGTTCCCACTTGTTCTGTAAACATTTGATTAAGATATTGTTTTCATAGCGAAGACCCGGCGCATATCACTTATCATGAAATGAAAGTAATCAGCTATTGTCATGAAAATGTCTAAAAGTGTATTCCTAGTAAAATACATGTGTAGGAACGGTTCTCACCCCTCTCCGTCTGGCTCAAGGATGAGCGACAGTTCAGCCAACAGAAGGCCAGATAGAAAATGCTGCTGGCGGAACGGCACCGACAGTTCAAACATGCTGACCACACCCTGATCCTGAACATGACTGGAGAACGCTGAGCTCTACGGGAGAAGACACAGAAAATATCTGCTTCAGAACTGCCGGCCATACTATAGTGAAGAGCACTTCATTTCCCAAGGGAACTCCTTTGAGTGGGTCCAGCTTGATATAATGTGGCAGACAGCATCACAACAACCATCATGAGAGGACTGTATTAGTGGAGAAATATATAGTCCTCATTCTCCACAGTGAGAAACACTTACAAACAAATCAGGAAACTCTACAGCACTGACACAACAAATCTGAAGATTATGTGGTCAGTTTGTATACAGATTTGAAGAAGAGAGAGAGAGCACTATCCCTAATCCAAACAAAAGAACATGAACACCCAAGATTTAATTTTAGCCACATCCATCAAAACTGAACTTGTCAAGCTTGAGGAGTAAAGTAATGCTGCGTTCATGTGCTATGGTAATTATGGTAAATACCAAAAGCCGACGTGGAAAATGCACATGAACACCCCCTCATGTGGTATTTTCCACTGGGCAACTCGTAGAATATTTTGATGGACGAGTTGCCAAGATGAGATAACCTTTGAACCTTTTTCAAAATGGCGGAGAGCACCGCAAGAGTCGTGAATGGTAAAAATATATACTATTCATGATTTAGAAAATATATAGCATATTATTTACCTTTTTGAGTTTTGATAAATCATTTTCTTGCTGTTGCAGATGACTTGAGCAATCTAAAATAGTTTTAGCTAAATAACAGGTCTGGATCTCCATCTTTTTACCACATTATTACAACAAAAGCACTTGAACGCAACACACTGGTAAATACCAGTTCACAAGTGGAAAATATCCTACTTTCCATAGCATGTGAACGCATCATAAATCTGCCTGCAGGGTCTAATAACATCCCTCACACTTTATTTACATTCACATTTATTCATTTAGCTGACACTTTTATCCAAAGCGACTTACAATTGTTACATATGTCTGAGGTCGCACGCCTCTGGAGCAACTAAGCGTCTTAGTGTCTATAAAACTTAGTGTCTAAGTGTCTATGTTGTGTCACCGTCCTAGGTCGAGTTACACTGTTCATGTAACTGTATTTAAATAGGGAAAACATGGAGGTGTTTGGTTGCTTCACTGCTTGGCCCATATTGAATGAACTGGGCTAGTTAAGTGCGATGAAAGTGTCTCGGGCGCCAGAGCGATTGAGTGCAAGCACTCAAGAGGTGTGCATCAACTCGTCTTAGTTAAGGGAATAACATAGTTTAATATGAAAAAAATGGTGGAGTATCCCTTTAAATGAAGTCTAGGTGAACATAAGAGACTTCTATAAACACATTAAAAAAAATCTTACTGACCCCTTATGAATGGTAGAGAAAAAAAAACACTTTACTGATACACAGTGTCTGATACACTTCCATGTATTGTGTGAATGTTACCAGGAGGTTTTACAGGAGTTTTGTGGTCATGACATGAAAGGCTGTATATAAATAGGTCTAAATAGATTCTGCACTGTATGCGGAAAAGCAGCACATTTACAATAAACAGCAATTGCTGTGTTTGTCCCAACTGTGTGTACCTGAGAGGTAGTGGAGGATGTGGAGGGTGAGGGGGACGCGGGGGGACTGAGGGTGGCACAGGGCAGGTTCAGGGTGACGTAGTGCTCGTGACTGCAGACGATCCGAATGAAGTCCATCCTCAGCGCTGTCAGAGAGCTGGGGTTCTGCGCTGTGTGGAGCTTATTATTAATCTGCAGACACAAATGCACAAAGCGGTTCTCTGAAATGTTCTAGGGCAAAATCATGAACGGCTGTGACACATTCTCATCTAGTGTTTTCTGTCTTGTTCACTAAACCACCAGTAATCTATTTCAACCCGGTATTTTGTGTGCTGGTCTAAACATTTAATTTAAAGGCCCACTGTTTTGATGTCATTTCTAATGTAAGACAGGGTGGGGTATTTGAAAAGCTCCTCCCCCCTTTTTTAAAATAGCCAATAGCGTTTCATTTATATCACAGCTCAACCAGGGCTGTTGAGTTCAGTAAAGACGCAGTTTCCTTCTAATCTCTAACTGTTTCTCCTCCGTTTCGCTTTAAAATATATCGGTTTGCGTGACACTAATGTGAAACCAGACTTCATTCACCCCAATGGAAAGCATATGTACACTGTCTGAATCGTTCCCCGTCCCCTGTAAAGTGCAACTATGTGTCATTCACCATGTAGAAAATAGTAAATGTGTGAACAAGTGACTGATTTTAGCCGGTAACATGGTCAGTAATATTAGTATGAAGACATATTCATACTAACAGCCAAAAGAAGTTTTTAAAGGAGTAGTTCACTTTAAAAAAAAAAAAAAAAACAACTTTTGCTGATAATTTTTTCACCCCCATGTCATCATCCAAGATGTCCATGTCTTTCTTTCTTCAGTCGAAAAGAAATTAAGGTTTTTGATGAAAACATTCCAGGATTTTTCTCCATATAATGGACTTCAATGGGAACCAAACGGTTCAAGGTCCAAATGAGAGTTTCAGTGCAAATTGTTCAAAGGGCTTTAAACGACACCAGACGATGAATAAGGGTCTTATCAAGCAAAACGATCACTCATTTAAAAAATGAATAACAAAGTTTAAGTTTTATAAGCTCAAATGGTTGCCTTGCTCTGTTTTGTGATGCACATTCGTGACTCTCCTGTTCGAACTCGTTCATCAAATTGAAAAAATCTTTTCCAGAGTCAACTCGTTCATTTCGTTCGTTGAATGAACCAAATGACACGAAAAAAGATTTGTTCATTTTGATGAAGAGAGTCACGAACACGCATTACAGAACAGAGCAAGGCAACTATTTGAGCTTATAAAACTTTTTTTTTTTAAATGAGCGATCGTTTCGCTTGATAAGACCCTTATTCATCGTCTGGAATCATTTAAAGCCCTTTGAACAGTTTGCAGTTTGCACTGAAACTGTCTTTTGGACCTTGAACCATTTGGTTCCCATTGAAGTCCATTATATGGAGAAAAATGCTGGAAAGTTTTCATCAAAAACCTTAATTTCTTTTTGACTGAAGAAAGAAAGACATGGATATCTTGGATGACATGGGTGTGAGTAAATTATCAGCAAAATATTTTTTTAAAAGTGAACCAAGTAAATCATTCTTTTCAGTGCAAATACACCTAATGTAAACACGGCTTTTTATAGAGGAGTAGTTTATAAAATTCAGCGTTATTTGTCTAACCAAACTAACACTGTGCCACAGAAAGCAGGCAATAAACTGAGTTTTATTACAAAAATATTTTGGTGTACATAACATAGTGATCATGGCATAATGACAGCATATGGCATGTTCTTCATTGGCTGCCAATGAAGAGCATCTACTTTGCCCTGCCCTCAAACACTGTAGTAATAGCTGAGGCCTGGAAGAGTTTGGTTTGTCAAGACATGTCAAGCCGACACTGTTTTCTGCACTGGGAATCCACTTTGCATGCACTTCCAAAGGATGAGGACTCGCACTGGATTTGATATGGTAAAAGTGATGATGTCATTACTGTTCATAATTCACTGTTTCAAGTGCTGAGGAAGCCTCCCAAGCGAAAATTCAGATGTGATAATAGGCTCTCTGTTTCTGACATGTGCTGTAAGCGGGACAAATCACAACAGACTGTGCCATCTGACCAATCAGAGCAGAGTAGGCTCACGGCGGGGTTTTGAGCGACTTCGAACGATCTGTTTACAGACACTTTGAGAAATGAGGTGATGTACAATGTGTATTATGAAAATAATTCAAGTGGTTTTTGACTTCGGATGCATGTAAATCTATTGTAGGAGACCTCCAAAACAAAATGAGGAACCTTTAAAATAGCATAATTGGGGTGAATTCAGATGAAATCGACCGGTGTCGTAAACTACGCAAAGGATGCATGCTTGTGTGCCTGTGCAAGTACCTGTTTATAATACGAGCGGATAAGGTTGAAAATAAAGCCTCTGTCCATGAGAGACAGCAGGTCATTGAGGAAAAAGGCCAAGCTGCTGTTTAACCTCTCCACAAGCTCGACATCCTGAAACACACACGAATATTGGCTCAGACAGAGATAAACATGCTTCCTATTGATTCATAACAAAAGCAAACTGTCATAAAACATCATAAAGTCTCAAACCTCCTCCCACCTACATGAGGTCTGTGTTCATCCAGCAGTAAAATGAGATCCGCTGGTCTTTTACCTTTTGATATCTGCTGGCTATGTCTGCGCTGATGGCACATACTAAAGCAGCAATGTCATCCACAAAGCGGTCTGGGAAGCGCTGGCGGCGGGGCATGTCCAGGCGTGAGGACAGGAACAGATGATGGGACATGCTCTTCACCTGTTATCACACATAGATGAATGAGTGATGGCATCCTGAAGTAATGACCCTTTTTCTGTTTCAGTTCTATGTAAAGCAGTGGGCTTATTAAACAATGCTTAGAGAGCATTTTTGTGTGATTTGAGTTAAACTTAAAGAGAATAACCTGTTTAGTTGGCTCTAAGTTCATTAAAACCACCATTTCAAAAGCTGAACTGATTTTCTTTTTTATATTATAACTCAATTAACTCAATTATTATATTATTAACTCAATGTTTTAACTAATTGAAAAAAGCTGAATAATTGTTTCAAACTTAATGATTTGCTGGCAAAATAATCGATGATTAGTCGATTAATCGTTCTAATAATCGTTAGATTAATCGATTATCAAAATAATCGTTTGTTGCAACCCTAATCCTAAACTTACATTCTGCCGTATAAAACAAACCAAACACTAGGATTATCAAAACCGATTATTCCGAAATAATTCAGTTGAAATAATTCACTGGAACTATAAAAGGGGTAGTTTACCATTATTCATTTTAAAAAAGCATGATGGTGTTGATTAACTCTTTCCCCGCCAGCGTTTTAAAAAAAAGTTGCCAGCCACCGCCAGGGTTTTTGACGATTTTCGCTAAATTTGAATGCCCCGCTGAATATTTTCTTCCATGAATATATGAAGATGATATATATAAAAATAAAGATCTGAGCCTCTGCTTTTAGGGAAAAAAAACGTTTTTATTTTATCTTCATCTGTTCTTTTTTTATTGCCTCTTGAACAGAGGTAGGTTTTGTCAAAAACACAACATTTTGGACAAAAAACTGAGAAAAAGGTATTTTTATCAAACAAGTGCATTTAAAAGCAGAATACATTCAGATGTTGTTTCCTTCATATATAAAACTTTCCAAAATAAATTAAAAACATAAAATAAATGTAAAATATATCAAATTTCCCAGGATATAAGGGAAATGTAACTTTTGCAATAAAACTTCTGCCTCTGCCTCTCTGTGTTCTACCTGTGAATAATGAATAATTGGAATTACAATAAACAGGCCTAGACACACACACACACACACACACACACACACACACAAATACATATTACAATGTGGTAAATGTGCACAAAGAGAGAAATAATTTGACAATTACACCTTCATATTTAGACAGCCACACATAAATGCCTGCACACACACATACATATTATAGTGTCATAATATTATACGATCTATCTGCGGCACGTCCATGGCTAGAACTTTCTGTGACAACATGTGCATCTCTCTCACTGACTACTTCGTCCCGATCAGATTCAGAATTATCAAATAAAGAGTGATCGGACTTCCGAGTCCATTAATCTCCAGTACTTCAGCCATATACCTCTGCATTGTCTTTCTGATGCATTCTCACTACTCCACTGTTTGAGACGATTGCGATCTGTTTCTCTGATCAAAGAGTTGCGCACTCATTCAGGACATGCGCGCGGGTCTTCCTTACCGTATACCACCTAAAACACGGATACCCGGAAAATTCCGTGTTTGGCGCAGATGCGTTTTTTCATTAAACCCGGAAAATTCCGTGTTTGGCGGGGAAAGAGTTAAATGACTACAGTAATCATTATCGATTTAACTGCACAGACACAATCAGATGAGAAAAAAATCTGAAATGAATGGAGCAGGAAAATTACATTAACTTGGGAACATCAACATTGTTATGGAAGTGAACTAACTCGAACTGAATAATGACACTATTGTCTTCTGTAGAGCTGAATTGAACTGGTTTCAAAATCGATAAAGTTTGCGACATCAAACTTTGACATGAAATGGAAAAGCATTGAAATAAATGAGCAGAATAATGACAAGCTGTGTCTCGTTTCGAAGGCTGCGTTCTCCGGAAGTCAAATACGTCTTCATGGGTGTCTTATTTCAGAAAAGTAACCATTATAAAATTGACTGTTGTTTACCCTTGTGAAGCGTAAATTGCTGCAATTTGTTTATGACTTTGGAATATAATGGTTACTTTACTGAAATGCCGACAACCTCCGGAGGACGCAGCCTTGGAAATGAGACGCAACTATTATCTTCTGTAGAGATGATGAAATTTATTTTATAATTGACGAATATTGCAACATTAACTCTCATTTTCCTGTTCACTGCTGAGAAGCTACTTTGAAACAATATGTGTTGGATAAGCACTATTTAAATAAACGTGACTTGACTTTAGTTATTGATGTAAATAACGGGCAAGGTTGGAGGTTGACTGACCATGAGCTGGAAGAAAAACCAGGCCTGCTGCAGAGACGCCTCTCTCACGGTACTGGTGCTCACCACCCACTGGAGAGCCAACTCTTCATGAAGTAACTGAACGCACAGAGCATTACAAAACGTGATTTTCTGAACCACACACACACAATAAAGGCCAAATAAAGTGGCTCAATGAATGGGTGAGTACATAAATGAAGGAATGAATAAACAGGAGAGTGAACGGGTGAGTAAATGAACATGTGCTCTACCTTCTTGGCGATCTGTCTGGAGGGAGGAGAGAGAATGGAGGAAGTCTCGATGAAGGCAGACATGCGATTACAGGCACGCTCACTGGCCTGCAGACCAGTGGGTGAACAGAAGAATGGTGGTGGTGATGATGATAACGATAACAATGAAGAATGGAAGACAGAAAGATAAGAGAGAAGGAGGGAAGAGGGATAAAAATGCCTGCTGGATGTACAAACCCAAACCCATCAAACTAAACTCATGCTATGTTCAGGATAATGTACAGTCAGCCGGGCATTAATGCAAAATAAACCCTGACAGGGTGATTGAGGGCTTGTATAATCATGAAGGGGTTAATTTTATGGTTAACTGACTAAAATAACAAGTAGACTGGTAGCATAGCTGTGTAATAAGACAATTATATAAATAAATATAAAATATTGGGTGATAATTTGAAGCTATTTTAATATGTGAGGAGAAAGCCAAACCAAGCAAGCTGGTTTTCAAATACACAATTTTGCAATGGTATAAAACTAGAGTCACATTGTAGTCACAAAACAAAATTAAGCACTCCATAATAATAGTAGTAGTAATAATTCTTTAAAAAGACCACATATATAATGTACGGGTGGATATGAGCATCTAGAAAAGACACTGTAGTAGTCAATTGCATTGGGTTACGCTAAATATACAGTGATGTGAATAAGTTTGGACACCCATGCTAAAGTTGCCTAAATAGAGGAATAAAAATCATCTTTTGGATATTGATCTTAATGCCTTAATTAGAAAAATTAGGAAAACTCCAACATTTAAGGACACAAATTTTCTTTGTGAATGAATAATGTATCATAAATAAATAAATGTTTTTCCTTAAAATACAGGGTGCATAAGTCAGGACACCCCTATGTTAAATTCCCATAGAGTCAGGCAGATTTTTATTTTTAAAAGCCAGTTATTTCATGGATCCAGGATAATATGCATCCTGATAAAGTTCCCTTGGCCTTTGGAATTAAAATATCCCCACATCATCACACACCTTCCACCACACCTTGAGATTGGCATGGTTTTACTTCAGTTAGCCTAATAGCTGGTTTGATTTGCATTGAAAGATGATCTTATGGAAAGTACCCCATGCCAATCTCTAGGTGTGGTGAATGGTGTGTGATGATGTGGGTCTATTTTAATTCCAAAGGCCAAGGGAACTTTATCAGGATGCATATTATCCTGGATCCATGAAATAACTGGCTTTTAAAAATAAAAATCTGCCTAACTCTATGGGAATTTAACATTGGGGGGCAATGACTTATGCACCCTGTATTTTAAGGAAAAACATTTATTTATTTATGATACATTATTCATTCACAAAGAAAATTTGTGTCCTTAAAGGTTGGAGTTTTCCTCATTTTTCTAATTAAGGCATTAAGATCAATATCCAAAAGATGATTTTTTTTATTCCTCTTTTTAGGCAACTTTAACATGGGTGTCCAAACTTATTCACACCACTGTAAATGTAGGTATCATTGGTAACTAGACTTCTACCAAGGCAGGAGAAGCACAGCAGACAAAGGAAAGAGAGATGAGTTGATTGAAGATGAGGAGGAGGCATGAACACACAACCTTCTAGACAAACGCTTTTATACCCTCAGACATAGACACACATTTACAAAGACAAGAGCCAAATGTTCAGCAGCAGAGGAGCTGGCACAAGATTACAGAGTACGATTACAGAAGTAATACCAGAGTGAAGGCAATGAGAGACTACATGATGATATGGTGTACTGCCGGAAGACTTGGAAACATGTAAAATTGAGAATGAACAACAAGTAACCCCAAGCGGTAACTCTTTACTTGAAGGGGTGTGCATAAGACTGACATGACACATTCATAACCATGACATGACATAAGTCTTGAATATGAAGTAGGGTTTATGCATGTTTGTGACAACTGTCATTAAGTGTCTTTCGCTCAATAATGACATTTTTAATGCAAATATGACATAGTTTAAGATGTCTTTGTTATGACATCTTGACATAAACCATTACATCATAACCTGTCAGTGTCGTTGTCATGACAACTTGACATTAAATTAAGTTAAACTGTCATGTGGTTGGCTTTGACAATGGCTGTCATGAGGCCATTATAAGTGTGTCATGAATATTTTTCGTGACCTTAGTGGTACTAATTGAATTTGTCATTAAAAAGTTATAATGACTTCATGACAGCCAATGTCAAAACCAACCACATGATAGTTTAATGTAATGTTAACCAATAAAGCTAAGTTTGATAATTAATCTGCTATATCATGTTTATGACAGGTTGTGTTGTCTTAGTAATGTCAAGTTGTCATGACAAAGACACTGACAGGTTATGATGTATTGGTGTCATAACAAAGACATCTCAAACAATGTCATATTTGCATTAAAAATGTCATAACTGAGCGAATGACACTTAATGACAGTTGTCACAAACATGCATAAAACTTCCTTCATATTCAAGACATGTGTCATGTCATGATTATGAAGGTGTCATGTTAGTCTTCAAGTATAGTGTTACCGATAGGGTTATGGGTTTGAGAGAGTACCAAGTAATGTTAGGGTTAAGGGTTTAGGACAGTGACAACTAATGTTAGGTTAAGAGTTTGAGTTAGTAACAAGTAATGCTAGGGTTAAGGGTTTGAGAGAGTGACAAGTAATGATAGGGTTAAAGATTTTATATAGTAATAACTAATGTTAGGGTTTGAGACTGTAAAAGCAGTATTGAGACACAGTAATAGGTCAAGTTAGGTTGTTTGTTTTAAGAGAGTAAAAGAACATAATAGGTTGTATGGTTTGAGATGGTAATGAGTAATGTTATGGCTATATGTGGGGTTAAGTGATTTGAAGGGGTTACAGGTTATATTAGGGTTTATAGTTAGAGGCAGTAGGGAAGGACGTTAGGGTTTGATTGGCACCTGCTTGAGCTCACAGCTGGAGTTGGGGTTCCGGCGGAGCACAGCCCTCGAGCCCCCTGGAGCGCAAGCAGAGTTTACCCAGGAATGGGAGCGGTCTATTCCCTGCTTATCCGCCGACGACACAAACACAAACCACAGTGCCACACCGGGGAGGCAGAACAGCCACATAGAGGCGTCACGGGGGGGGGGGGCAAGTGCAGGACCAGATTTAATTTAAAGGAGGGTGGGAAAAAGTCAAAGGGGCACCACAGCAAAAAACATAGCACAATTATTAGCAGAGCGATCAATATGCCACAGTAAACATGTCACAGTCAATCTACGTATAAGCCTCCAGCACAAGACAAAGAGTAGGGATGCAAATATTTAAAGAATCAATTAATCGATCACTTATTTTCTCAAATAGAAATGTTTTTTTGTTTTTTTTACAATATGCTCATAATCTTTTTTTTTCTACAGAAATAGCTTTGTTTTGCTAAGTGATGACACTCTTCAATCAATTTTGTTGTTAAATAACTTTACTATTGATTTTTATTGATGAGCTTTAATTTTCCCCAAAGATTGTAATCAAGAAAAAAGAGAAAACAATCCGTTCCAAAGTTTTTTTTTAAACACTTACAGTGGGGCCAAAAAGTATTTAGTCAGCCACCGATTGTGCAAGTTCTCCTACTTAGAATAATGAGAGAGGTCTGTAATTTTCATCATAGGTACACTTCAACTATGAGAGACAAAATGAGGGGAAAAAAATCCAGGAAATCATAGTAGGATTTTTAAAGAATTTATTTGTAAATTATGGTGGAAAATAAGTAACAAAAGTTCAACTCAATACTTTGTAACATAACCTTTGCTGGCAATGACAGAGGTCAAACGTTTCCTGCAAGTCTTCACCAGGTTTGGTCATGTTTCGGGGCTGTCGCTGGGCAACACAGACTTTCAACTCCCTCCACAAACTTTCTCTGGGGTTGAGGTCTGGACACTGGCTAGGTCACTGAAATGCTTTTTACGGAGCCACTCCTTCGTTGTCCGGGCGGTGTGTTTGGGATCATTGTCATGCTGGAAGATCCAGCCACGTTTCATCTTCAAGGCTCTCACTGATAGAAGGAAGTTTTGGGCTTAAAATCTCACGATACATGGCCTTGTTCATTCTTCCCTCAACACGGATCAGTTTTCCTGTCCCCTTTGCAGAAAAACAGCCCCGAAGCATGATGTTTCCTCCTCCATGCTGCACAGTAGGTATGGTGTTCTTGGGACGCAACTCTGCATTCTTCTTCCTCCAAACACGACGAGTTGAGTTTTTACCAAAAAGTTCTATTTTGACCACATGAGATTCTCCCAATCCTCTTCTGGATCATCCATATGCTCTCTGGCAAACTTCAGACGGGCCTGGACATGTACTGGCTTAATCAGGGGGACACGCCTGGCACTGCAGGATTAGAGTCCCTCTCGGTGTAGTGTGTTACTTATGGTAGCCTTTGTTACTTTGGTCCCAGCTCTCTGCAGGTCATTCATCAGGTCCTTCTGTGTAGTTTCTGGGATTTTTGCTCACCGTTCTCATGATCATTTTGACCCCACAGGATGAGATCTTGTGTGGAGCCCCAGATCGAGGGAGATTATCAGTATCTTGTATGTCTTCCATTTTCTTACAATTGCTCCCACAGTTGATTTTTTCACACCAAGCTGCTTGCCTATTGTAGATTCACTCTTCCCAGTCTGGTGCAGGTCTACAATTTTCTTCCTGGTGTCCTTCGACAGCTCTTTGGTCTTGGCCATGGTTGAGTTTGGAGTGTGACTAGTTGAGGCTGTGGACAGGTGTCTTTTATACATGTAACGGGTGGAGGACAGAAGAGTTACAGATCTGTGAGAGCCAGAAATCTTGCTGGTTTATGGGTGACCAAATACTTATTTTCCACCATAATTTACAAATAAACTCTTTAAAAATCCTACAATGTGATTTTTTTTCTCATTTTGTCTCTCATAGTTGAAGTGTACCTATGATGAAAATTACAGACCTCTCTCATCATTCTAAGTAGGAGAACTTTCACAATCAGTGGCTGACTAAATACTTTTTGGCCCCACTGTAGTTTTTTTTGTAGCTGCTATGTCAAGGTAGAAAAAACACAGGACAGAGAGGGGCAAACTGCAGTAACCTGAACAACCAATCAGAAGCCAGAGGAAGAGCCGCCTACCTTGCTGGCAATGATTCTCTGCACCTCCTCATCAGGGGTGGCTGGTGTGGAGGCCAGGTCGGGGTTCGAGTTGCTAATGCTCTTGGAGCGGGACAGTAGCAGGCTGCTGGGTCTTGCCATCGCCCTAGAGAGCGTGGCATACTGGATGGGGAGCTCGTATGATGCGCCTCCCACTGAAAGAGGAAGAGTAATGACTTAAGGTCAAATGAGTGCGAGTATAAATGCTAGCGGATCCGATACGATCAAGTGAGCCCTGGAGAAATGAATCAGCATGCCTTAAAGGTTAGATATCGTTTACAGTTTTAGCCATGGTTCAATAACTTAGGGCATTTTCAAGACTTACAAGTGCAGCCAAAATGAACCCACGCCATTTCTTTCACGAAAGATGTTTTGCATTACACATCTCAAATCTCACAAGTAAACATGACATGTAAACCTTTTTTGAGATTTGCGAGCTGTATTTGTCCCTCACCAGGAGGGGGCGATAAAGGCTCAGTTGTGGGCAGGTGGAAGCAGTAGTGGATGTAGGAGGACAGCAGATTGTTACGACCGTGATGGTCCTGGTTTCCCTCCAAGTTCTTATGGATCTGGTTTACCAGCAAGGCCATGGCTTCAAAGGCAGCTCGGCCAAGATTCACTGCATTTGGAGGAAGGAGAGGAAATGGATTAGACAAGGAACACACCAAAACATGTGTGTAAAAAGAGTTACTAACCGATCTGTCCTGCTATTACAGGAGGGTGTACAATTAGCAGTATGAGCTTGCTCATCAGTTGATGCAGGAAGCGCACGCAAGTGTCCAGCAGCGCGCCCTTAAGAGCGGCCATGCTGGCCTTCAGCTCCGCCTCTATATTCGCCTCTGTGATTATAACATCCTTCAGCCGAAACGGAAAGGAGTATTCCTCCAGAACATACACGAGTGTGAAGAACTTATCCAGGTGTTGATCCTACATACAGAAGGTGAAATAAGCATGGAAATAGACTTATGTATGTGTGCAATGGTTTTTTTCCCCTTTTATTTCATTACCTGTGTGTGAACTGAGGAGGCTGCGGTCACTTCTACATTAAAGACTCCTTTGTGGTTGTCCACCCATTTCATTCCCGGTAGCTGTACCTGAAGGCCACAACATATCACATTCACATTCCTCCTTAGATTTTACAGCCAAGCAGATGTTGCAGCTTGCTCTAAATCATTATCTGTGACTTGGATGATTAGGTCGTATGATTATGTTTGTTGGTAAAACTTTGTTTGCCTAAAACGCTATGCCATAAATCACCCATTCACACTTAAATTTCCACACTTAAATTGAGTTGAACTATTCCAGTGTTTCAAAATTGATGAAAAACAATTAAAAAAGAAATAATTTTAAAAGAAAATGTAAAAAAAAAAATAAAAAAAAAAATAAATTTAGAGCATAACTACAAAAATGTTTATTCACTGTGGAAATGTGAATAAACATGATTTTAAATACCAATGGAAATGTGATTTTAAATACCATGATTTTTCAACATTTTATTAATTTTTCAAGCCTGGGAAGAACAATTTTAAAATTCCCTTACATTTTCAGGTGTTACATTTGATTTTAACCAAAACTCTGTTATTATCGGTTATGTGTGGCTCCAAACTTGTATGACTTTTGTCACGTGGAACACAAAAGTGATCATTAAAAAATGTCAGATTAGCTGTCAAGAAAGCTTTAGCTTAGTTTATATATATATATATATATATATATATATATATTAGGGATGCACCGATATGAACATTTTGGCCGATACCGATAATTGTGTATATTTTAAAGCCGATAACCGATATATCGGCCGATAAACTTAAATCCAAATTTTTATCTAATTTTGAGAGCCTGATTACAAAAACAAAAGTCTCACAATTAAATCCACGTCCCATGCACACAATTATAATGATGTTCTCATTATAGTGTTATGTAGCCGATATGACAGATTTGCGCTGCACAGATTTTGTTGTCCTGAACCAGATTTTCATTTTTTGAAGAGATTTCAATCATATTTCAAGAAATTCAAAAACATAAACGGTGCTCAACAAGTGTCTCAGCTGAAGGAAATAATACATTATTTATCGGCTTTAATATATCGTCCACATTTTCTTACCAGGCCGATAACGATAACATTAAAAATGAACATATATCGGCCGATAGCGATATGCTGGCCGATATATCGTGCATCCCTAATATACATATATATATATATGGTTGGGATTCGAACCTGGGTTTCCTTTCATGCCGAATCAAAACAACATCTTAAGACTAACTAGAAGCAGATCTACTGCTCAGCATTTTTCTGTTGTGCCCATGGGCGTCCCCAAGCTCAGTCAGATTGTGCCACAGCATGAATCTACAAATCCTACCAAGGCTTATTCTTGGCTCATTAATATTATTCATTACATAATGTGAAGCTTGCCCAGTAGGCTTTACTAAATTGCTAAAAGGCAGACTCATGAATATTAATTAGCACATTCCACTCAGGAATGTTATGAAGCATCAACATGAGAAAATTGAGATGTTACTTGCAATATTACTTGTTATTTGGAAAGAAAAAGACATTATTAGGGGCAACACACTGAAGGTGCATAGGCACCTAGAGTGCCGAAGTGATGACGTCTCTTTGTAGGACAATTCAGAAGTTAGCGGCACATGGGTTCCCTCAATCGAAAAGCAATGCATTTTCCCCATAGACTTTTGGAAAAATCGCAAAAAACAAAGAGTTGTGACCTTTACACGTTTTGTCTATCGAGATAATCTTTACAAGTTAATCCAAAATTTATACATTTTGAAGCCTATATAAAGCCTAAATAAAAATATTTAGAGGCTTTGTTAACCACAGACCTTATTTCAAGTGATTTAGCAAAAACCCTTTCAAAAATCCCATAGACTTTAGAGCGAGGAAACCGGTAGTGCTAAAATACTAACTCACTTCCGTGTTTTTAGCTACAGAGTGACGTCGTAACTTCGGCACTCTATTGTAATTATTATTATTTTCAATTTTAAGATGGACATGGTGTAGGAGAGACCATGGGCTAAATTTCTTCAGTCACAAATGAGCAAGGGTGATGACACATTGTACTTTGAGAAAAGAAATGATTTTGAGAAAAAATATTATTTTGATGTTCAAAATTGTTCCACAGGTATCTAGAAAATGAATGCCTTTGAATACAATTAATAAATATTTGATTTTGGTTGTTGGAAAGATGATTAAAAGGGTGATTGTAACACTGACGACTTTTTTTTTATTAAATTTGATATGTCAAATATTAGTCCAATGGTGCTTTTCCACTAAACAGTACCAGCTCGACTCACCTCACCTCGGCTCGGCTTTGTTTGGTTTTCCACTGTGTAAAAGATGTACCTGTTCCTGCTTTCGGGTACTTTTTTTAGTATCACCTCCGGCGAGGTTCTGAGTGAGCTAAGGCGATACTAAAATGTCACGTGAAAACAATGCCGACTGCTGATTGGTCAGAGAGAATCGTCACCATTCAATGCATCATCATTACACGTGCCAGATGGAGTATCCAGAATAACCCGCCATGTTTAAATATTTTGGCCCCTATTATAATGGCAACTGGGAAGAATACGCCGTGGTCAAACGAGGAGGTGCAGACTTTCCTTTGTTTGGTGGCCAAAGAAAGGATCCAGCGAGAGCTTGATGGGGCAACGAGGAACGAAAGGTGTCGCTATGACGACCGGGTACTATTTTTGTGGCGGTACTGTCTGCAGTGGAAAACGGAACGAAAGCGAGTTGAGTTGAGTCGAGCCGAGCTGGTACTGGTGATGGAAAAGCGCCACAATAGTCTTTTGGCACAGTTAAATATTTATAATAGCATTATTTGGAATTGATCTAAATACAGTTCAAAAACTAGATTTGTGAGATTTAAAAACAATAATCAATACTATTAAAAAAATATAATAAATGGTAAGAATTATTTATTATTAATTTTATTTTTTATAATAATTAGTTATGGAAATTAGTCTCTAGTGCTCTAAAAAAAAAGGTCTTGAAAGACACCCATTTCCTTGAAAGTGTCTATATTACAATTAGGCGGCAGGTAGTACTAGTCTGAATTATGAAGAAGAAATCGGTCTGCCGTCCTTCACTTCCACATTCATTCTCACATGCATAAACAAACACCCAGTGCAGGATAAATGTCTTACATCAGGAGTGAGGACTGAGTAGCTGGGTGGAGGTTTCTCCACAGAGACGGGCAGACTGAAGGATCCGGTGCGCAGGCGGCCGTGCTGCATGAGGGGAATCCACTGTGGGGAGCAACATGAACTCTGATTAACCCCAAATTATTTACTCACAGCCTATGTGCAAGCTATCGGTGTCCTACAATCACATGACACTACAACTCGGGGAGGGTGCTGCTGTGGTGACGCATAAGGATGCTTCAGGTGTCTCTGAGGGGGCACACAGAGGTGAGCGGTTCATCGGGCAGCCTGGAGTGCTTCTCCAGCACTGCGGGAGTGTGACTGTCAGGAGAGGAAGTGGAGAAGAGAGGGGGGTCCTTTTCTCACCGTGTAGCCCACGGGCGTCTCCAAGGGGGTGTTCTGCTTGGGCTGGCAGCTGATGTGATAGAAGGTGAAGAGCAGGTGGTGGTTGTCGGTGAGGTTGGCAGGGATCTTCATCTTTATCTCCTCGTAGAACTCAGGGGACCTGCAGAGACGGAGAAAGTAATGGTTCTCAATCTCAACCAACCCTCTAGGGGGCCTCTGCAAACCAAATTGGGCAACTTCAAATAATTTCTATTGATATATTATTATCAGAATTAATATGTAATATAATTGATATATTAAAGCAAATCTAACTTTGTTAAAATGCAAAAAAATTGTAAAAATGCAATCAAGAGGTAAATGGTTTTTATTGAAGAACAGTTTTTAATGAAAGCATTAAAATAATCAAAAGTGACAGTAAAGACACTTATAACATTACAAAAGGGTTACACTGAATTTTAAGGTCACTGTAACATTATGATATTATGCCTAATTTACTGTTATTACTATAGTAAGTACAAGTAGAAAAGCGTAACTACGTCGCCAGTGTAACCTACAAAAATGCCTATTTCAAATAAATGCATTTGTTTTTACTTTGCTATTCATTAAAGAATCCTGAGGAAAAATATCAAGCAGAACAACCGTTTTCATTGCTAATAATAAGAAATGTTTCTTGGGCAGCAAATCAGCATATTACAGTGATTTCTGAACGATCATGTGACACTGAAGACTGTAATGATGCTGAAAATTCAGCTTTACCATCACAGGACTACATTAATTTATAATATATAAATACTTCATTTACAGTTTTTTTATCAAATAAATGCAGCCTTGGTGAACAGAGACCTTCCTCAAAAACCAAATAAATTGATTATTTCAAACGATATACACTCACCTAAAGGATTATTAGGAACACCATGCTAATACTGTGTTTGACCCCCTTTTGCCCTCAGAACTGCCTTTTTCTTTAGAAATGTTGGCCCATATTGATAGGATAGCATCTTGCAGTTGATGGAGATTTGTAGGATGCACATCCAGGGCACAAAGCTCCCGTTCCACCACATCCCAAAGATGATCTATTGGGTTGAGATCTGGTGACTGTGGCGGCCATTTTAGTACAGTGAACTCACTGTCATGTTCAAGAACCAGTTTGAAATGATTCGAGCTTTGTGACATGGTGCATTATTCTGCTGGAAGTAGCCATCAGAGGATGGGTACATGGTGGCCATAAAGGGATGGACATGGTCAGAAACAATCCTCAGGTAGGTAACGATGCCCAATTGGCACTAAGGGGCCTAAAGGGTGCCAAGAAAACATCCCGCACACCATTACACCACCACCACCAGCTGCACAGTGGTAACAAGGCATGATGGATCCATGTTCAAATTCTGACTCTACCATCTGAATGTCTCAACAGAAATTGAGACTCATCAGACCAGGCAACATTTTTCCAGTCTTCAACTGTCCAATTTTGGTGATCTCTTGCAAATTGTAGCCTCTTTTTCCTATTTGTAGTGGAGATGAGTGGTACCCGGTGGGGTCTTCTGCTGTTGTAGCCCATCCGCCTCAAGGTTGTGTATGTTGTGGCTTCACAAATGCTTTGCTGCATACCTCGGTTGTAACAAGTGGTTATTTCAGTCAAAGTTGCTCTTCTATCAGCTTGAATCAGTCGGCCCATTCTCCTCTGACCTCTAGCATCAACAGTTTCGCCCACAGGACTGCTGCATACTGGATGTTTTTCCCTTTTCACAACATTCTTTGTAAACCCTAGAAATGGTTGTGTGTGAAAATCCCAGTAACTGAGCAGATTGTGAAATACTCAGACACCAACAACCATGCCACGCTCAAAATTGCTAAAATCACCTTTCTTTCCCATTCTGACATTCAGTTTTGGAGTTCAGGAGATTGTCTTGACCAGGAACACACCCCTAAATCCATTGAAGCAACTGCCGTGTGATTGGTTGATTAGATAATTGCATCAATGAGAAATTGAACAGGTGTTCCCAATAATCCTTTAGGTGAGTGTAGTGCCGGAGGCCTTTGAGTCAAAAAACACTGTTGTATGTAAAAAGTAAATGAAATGCACTTCTTGACATGACTAAAATGAATAAAAAGTGATGATTCTGTAATGAATAGTGAATGAGACATGGGTTCGTACTTGTTATGGTAGATGACTGGGGTGTACGCCTCCTTGTAAAACTCTGCGCAGCTCGACTTTCCAAATATGACCTGTTCAGGGGGTGGAAATCACATTACATTGGTGACTCACAGCTCGACGGCTCCACTAGATGTCACTGGGGAGTTACATTTCAGCCATGATGTTGCCCTCGCTAATCATGAAGCCGTGGATGGATTTTATAATTACCATAAAATGAATTTAGCCTCTAATGTGCCTGCGCTGCATATGGCCGCCTCACACGAGCCATAAATAAATTACAAATGTTGCAGGGTGAGCAACTGTGCACTAACACTATTAGGGAGTTTCTAAAATCCTTGATTAGATTAACCCAATGTAAAAGGTCCTGTGTCTGCGAGTTCACCGAAATCTCCAAAATTTCCCAGAGCGCTTCCTAATCCATCTGGAGATTTGGTTGGAGTGACTAATGTAACCTGTGTGTTTAGTTGGAGCTAAAATACTGTGATGTGGATCGATGCGTTTTAAGGAGGCGTTGTCATATTCTTGGCACAGATCTGGAGAGTTTTAATGTGCACAATTAGGTTTATCTAAGCGATGAGATCATCGTATCAGATGTACTGAGAGTCGTGAGGGAGTACAGGGTGTGGGTGTGATCGGTGACTCACAGGCATGGCCTGGCTGGGATCTTCTCCTGCCATGAACTGCACCTTCACTGCAATGTTCCTCACTGAACCCTGCCGGCTATTGAAGTTGACAGTCTGAGGGTAAATGAACAACAGGTTCCTGAGGGGGAGAGAGGGGGAAATACATTCAATAACGAACCCTTTTCAATCAAACCAGCAATGGTTTATGAGAGGCCTGTAGATGATATAAACCTCAAAGTTCAGAACTATTACGCACACTCCCATTAAAGTTTGCAAAGTCTTTGAAACTTTTATACTTGTAACTTTTATTTTCAGTCCACTTCTCCCAATTTCTCACTGGTTAAACACAGTTTGCGTCCTTGTTTCAACACAGAAATGAAGACCATGCTTGAGTGTGCACCACTAAGGACAATAGATTGAGCTTACGGAGTCACTAAAACGAGTTTCTCGAGAGAGAGAGAGAGAGAGAGAGAGAGAGAGAGAGAGAGAGAGAGAGAGAGGTGCTTCCTTGTTTGAAAGCAAATTTAGACTTTAGCAATGCAAGCGTCCTCAATTTGGCAACTGAAAAAGACACTGCATTGCGACTGTCACACTTCCTTGAGCAGCACAAACATTTTCAACTATACAAGGATGTTGGAATGATCTGGGGACTGAAAATGAGGCTTTACAATGACTGTAAAACGTATTTATTAAACAGTCATTCAATCAGCAATGAATATTTGCAACATTAATAAGAGATTCATACATTTCTTTCAAAACCATGTCTGAACCGGTGATTTCAAACTTTTGAACGGCAGAATAAATGCTCAGTTTCAGTGCAAACTGTTCAAAGGGCTTTAAACGATTCCAGACGATGAATAAGGGTCTTATCAAGAGAAACGATCGCTCATTAAAAAATAATTAACAAAGTTTAAGTTTCATAAGCTCAAATGGTCGCCTTGCTCTGTTCTGTGACGCGTGTTCGTGACTCTCCTGTTTGAATTCGTTTATCAAAATGAACGAATCTTATTTCGTGTCATTTGGTTCATTCAACAAATGAAATGAACGAATTGATTAGAAAAAAAGATTTGTTCATTTTGATTGAAACGAGTTTGAAAAGGAGAGTCACGAACGTGCATCTCAGAACAGAGCAAGGCGACCATTTGAGCTTATAAAACGTACACGTTAATTTTTTTCTTTAATGAGCGATCGTTTCGCTTGATAAGACCCTTATTCATCGTCTGGAATCGTTTAAAGCCCTTTGAACAGTTTGCAGTTTGCACTGAAACTGTCTTTTGGATCTTGAACCGTTTGGTTACCAGTAAAGTCCATTATATGGAGAAAAATGCTGGAACGTTTTCATCAAAAATCTTCATTTCTTTTCGACTGAAGAAAGAATGACGTGGACATCTTGGATGACATGGGGGTGAGTAAATTATCAGCAAAAGTTTTTTTTTTTTTTTTTTTTTTTTTTTAAGTGAACTACTCCTTTAAAAACTCCTTTTGGCTGTTGGCTGGTACAAAGAAAATGCTGAGTCTCAAAATTACTTGAAAGGTAAATTCATTTATTCAAACTGAACAGTACGGAAGACAGCTTAGATGGATGCACAAAGCTGATTGGCTGTTGCATGTTGGTCTATTTTGTAGTCGTAATTACAGTGAATTATAATTGGACTTGCGAAATAAGGAACTATAACACCACGCAATAAAAAAAAAAAAAAACACATTCCAAAGCGCTGCGGGAGGACGTAGGAAAATTAAGAGCTCTTTAAAACGATTTAAGACCTATTTTTAAGGCCTTAAATTGTGACTTTTTAAGACATTTTAATGTCAACTACTTCAAAACCTTCACAATTAAGTTTACTTAAGGTTAAGTTTCAGCTCATGTAAAAAGTCACGTTTACAACTGCTACAAGCAGTTAAGTGTTAACTTTTAATGTAATGGTTAAACTTCAATTCCTAACAGTGGTGGAATATAACGAAGTACAAATACTTCGTTACTTTACTTAAGTACATTTTTCACGTATCTTTACTTTACTTAAGTACAATAAATAGTGCCTACTTTTTACTTTTACTTCGTTACATTTTGCAGCAATTATTATACTTTCTACTCCACTACATTTCTACAACTTCTGTTACATTTTCGTTACATTTTCTGATCAGTTTTTCCTCTGCCAAAACGTAATCTGACCGTCTGTTCGTTGCACGTTTGTCTCACCAGTGACGTTTGGTTGCCATAGATACAGTATATCAACCCGGTCACACTAAATGCGTCTCACACGCAGTGTTTTTTTATTGTGCAACTCATACGCGAAAATTTGTTTTTACGTGCATAAGAAACACACCGTGTGTAATATATGTTTGGTTTGGTTAGGATTATGGCAAGCCAAGAGGTTCAGAATTACACCATAAATGAATCGCGTTTACTGCCAAACATATTAACATATAGTAAGGATAAGCATGATATTGCCTAATTGCAAGCTTGTTTCAGAAATGGTGACATTTTTTTCCATCATTATTGAACATTATTATAGGAGTAGGCTATTAGGTTGAATGAGTTAGAATTAAATGTTTTATTAATCATTAGAAAATAGACATTAAGATAATAAATTGTTATGCAAGTACTTTTACTTTTAATACTTAAAGTACATTTAAAATAAAGTACTTTTTACTTTTTACTTAAGTATGGTTGTCATTGTGTTACTTCTACTTTTACTAAAGTAAATATTTATCTGGGTATTTGTACTTTTACTTAAGTACTGAGATTCAGTACTTCCTCCACCACTGATTCCTAATGTAAATCAATCAAATTTATGTCTATTATAAACAGTTATAATAGTATAGTCACAACTACTAATGTGAGCAGTTACGTTACATTTCTACTATTATAAACGGATAGATTTCAAATTTTAATGTAAATAGTTAAACTTTAATGTCCAATGTAAACGGTCAAGTTTTTCAACTACACTGTAAAAAAATATTGATGGTTTAACTTAAAAAAGTAAGTAACCTGGTTGCCTTAAAATTTTAAGTTCATTGAACTGTAAAAAGTGAGTTAATACAATGAAGGAGATTAATTTAACCACCAGAAACTCAAAATTATATGTTATCTGAACTAAATAAATTATTTAAGTTGATTTGACAAAAGAAAAAATGTTGTGATTACTACACTGTGAAAAAATATTGTTGGTTTAACTTAAAAAAGTAAGTAGCCTGGTTGCCTTAAAATTTTAAGTTCATTGAACTGGAAAAAGTGAGTTAATACAATGAAGGAGATTAATTTAACCATCAGAAACTCAAAATTATATGTTATCTGAACTAAATAAATTATTTAAGTTGATTTGACAAAAGAAAAAATGTTGTGATTACTACACTGTGAAAAAATATTGTTGGTTTAACTTAAAAAAGTAAGTAACCTGGTTGCCTTAAAATTTTAAGTTCATTGAACTGGAAAAAGTGAGTTAATACAATGAAGGAGATTAATTTAACCATCAGAAACTCAAAATTATATGTTATCTGAACTAAATAAATTATTTAAGTTGATTTGACAAAAGAAAAAATGTTGTGATTACTACACTGTGAAAAAATATTGTTGGTTTAACTTAAAAAAGTAAGTAACCTGGTTGCCTTAAAATTTTAAGTTGATTGAACTGGAAAAAGTGAGTTAATACAATGAAGGAGATTAATTTAATCATCAGAAACTTAAAATAATAAGTTATCTCAACTAAATAAATTATTATAAAGTTGATTTGACAAAAGAAAATATGTTGTGATAAAAATATTTTTTTTACAGTGTACTAATTTAAATGGTTAAGCTTCAATTCCTATTGTAAATCTAGAGAACAATATATATGGAGAGAAAGATCAATCGTATATTTTAATTATCTTCATTTGAAGGCTTTCTCAGCATGGGATTAATTCTACCAATGAATTTCATGCAATTTATTCTATTAACATTCTTGACCACTCTATTCTAAACAAGAGGAGCACCGTGACACTCTTTCATCTGCATGTTTGAGGAACAGGGACAGAAATAGACACGAAAGGCACAACACTTGACTTGGCCCCAAATCAAACAATGAACATGAGGCAACCGCATGAATATATAGCCTAGGCCCTACTGTGATGCTAAATATGATCTTTAAATAAATAATGCAGCAATCGTTTACAATCTCTTATTAATATAGTCCTAAAATGGCAGTGTGTCACAAAGGGTTCACTGGATGATCTGAGCACCTCTAGGGTTAAAGGAGATGAGTGCATTGGCATACAGGCTGCAAAGGACATCTCTGGTTAAATACCACAAAAAATGTGCATGTCCAACATGTCAAGGTCTCTCTCTCCAACACACAAAGCTGTAAGCGCAGCTCTGATAGGCCTCTCTCTCAGCTGATTTCCCAATGTCCAACATAGTCACAGCTTATAAAAGCAGCACCATGTTGCAATGCACGCACATTAAAACAGCCTGTTTGCTTGCACCTGTGGCGGTCCCAGTTTGGTTTTTAAGGAGAGAACAGGATGCAGGCAGTTTTGTGCGTGCTGTGTCTGACTCTGTGTGCGAACAGGGTCTCCACATCTCCGCTGAAATCTTTCCAAACGGGGGGAAACCCGGCCTCCTTGGATGACGTGAACATCCTTATGTATGGCGTGGTGCAGTTCAGCGAGTCCCTGCACCACATATACCAGAGCACAGAGGCCAGGATCGCCCGCGTCATGAAAGCCGTGAGCCGAACCGAGAACGAGGTTAAGAGACTGGGGCACGACACTGAGGAGGCTGCTCAAACCGAGCGACAAATCAAAGAGAAACTTCAGCTCATTCAGGTGAGCCTATGAGTCACATGACAAGCATTGATGACAGACTGAAATACTAGCCCGACTGTTTGGAAATAACTGCCCCAATTAACAGAAGTGCTAGCAGTGCTAACAGCTTTGTCTATGAATATTAAAGGAGTAGTTCACTTTAAAAAAAACTTTTGCTGATAATATTCTCACCCTCATGTCATCCAAGATGTCCATGTCTTTCTTTCTTCAGTCGAAAACAAATTAAGGTTTTTGATGAAAACATTCCAGGATTTTTCTCCATATAATGGACTTCAATGGGAACCAAATGGTTCAAGGTCCAAAAGACAGTTTCAGTGCAAACTGTTCAAAGGGCTTTAAACGATTCCAGACGATGAATAAGGGGCTTATTAAGCGAAACGATCGCTCATTTTGATGAACGAGTTCGAATAGAAGAGTCACGAACGCGCATCACAGAACAGAGCAAGGCGACCACTTGAGCTTATAAAACTTAATCTTTGTTATTTATTTTTTTAATGAGCGATCGTTTCGCTTGATAAGACCCTTATTCATCGTCTGGAAACGTTTAAAGCCCTTTGAACAGTTTGCAGTTTACACTGAAACTCTCATTTGAACCTTGAACCGTTTGGTTCCCATTGAAGTCCATTATATGGAGAAAAATCCTGGAATGTTTTCATCAAAAACCTTAATTTCTTTTCGACAGAAGAAAGAAAGACATGGACATCTTGGATGACATGGGGGTGAGTAAATTATCAGCAAAAGTTTTTTTTTTAAAAGTGAACTACCCCTTTAAGCAGAGTGAAGTGGGGTAAGCTGTGCCATTTTTCACTTAAGTTATCCTCTATGCAAGGAGTAAATCTAAATTCCCCAATTACATACATGCATTACTATTAGTGTTTCATTATATTTTCCGTTTTATTTGATTCAAGAACATTTTGAATGCTGTCATTATTGATATGAATATCATTTTTAGTTAACCCACTGTCATAGTTTACCCCAAATGATCCGACACACTTTACCCCACAGTTACCATTCTGGTTTTATAAGTTTTGGCTGTAATAAATAAACATATGTGGTCTGGTCTGTTTTGCAGGCTCAGATGAAAGCACTGCAGATTCAGGTCCAGGAGAACAGAGGAACGGTCACCAGGTTGGAGCTGGAGGAGGCAGAGCTAAAGAAAAAACTAACCGTCCTGGAGGAAAACCTAAACAACTCCATCCCAGACACGATCAAGGTAGCTGAGACGCAGAACTGCCTTTCAATTAACACACTTACAGCTTTATCTGTAAATAACCGATGATATCCTTCTGACAGGGCACGACACTTAAAAACATCTCTATCCTGAAGGATCTGACGAAGTGGACCCAAGAACAGAAACTGAAATTGGAGAAGCAAAACCAGCAGCTGGCTGATTTACAGAAACAGGTTAGCCTGAGCGCAGATTTACTATTAAACATGTGACAATCGGTAGATCATCAGCTCATGCTAGTTCTTGCTTCTTATTTCAGAATATGGTGTAACCACTAATATCACCTACGAGGAGGAACTGCAATCCTCATCAACACTCCATTCATTGCACGGCAAACGGATCTCACCTACTGCATGTTCATTAAAGACACAGACGTCCACTTTGCCAATCACTTTATACGCCTCAGGAAACACGAGCAGAGCGAATTTCTGTGTAAAATATTTGTAAAAACTGTGTGAATGCAATTCCTAACCACAGAAACAAACATTTTACTATTTTCTTAATGTTATAATATGGATAATATGTTTATAAAAGCACAAAACATAATTATCATATAATATATATCTGTATATGTATTTTTGGTTTGTAACTTATTTAATAAAAGTATAATGAGTGATTTGGTGTCAACGAGATGAAAAAAATACACCATTTATTAACACAAATATGAATGAGATTTGTGAACAGAGTTTGTTTCTGTTAGTCACACAAGAGTTTCTCACCAAAGACGGTCTATAAATGGGATAAAGTGCAATGTGCAAAATGCCAGAACAAAAGTCTCGCCTTCTAAATAATAGAACCAATCGCCAATTCGTATTCATTGCATTCGCTGCCTTTAGAAGCTCCAGTTGCAATGGAAATTATGGGACAGTTGTTGTCAGATTTCAGTGATGATTTCAAATATGAAATTTAATCAAAAGCTTGAATAGTTTCAAGAAATAAGAGTTTCAAAGATGGCCACGAGTGAAATGACTTGCTTTAAAGGGACTTTTGCTTTCACCTATCATACGAATCCACACTCAGAATGTAGTTTTATGATACATTATTAAACTTGTAGGACACTTTCAAGGAGTAGTTCACTTTAAAAAACAAACAAAAAAAAAACTTTTTTTTCTGATAATTTACCATATAATGGACTTCAATGGGAACCAAACGGTTCAAGGTCCAAAAGACAGTTTCAGTGCAAACTGTTCAAAGGGCTTTAAATGATTCCAGACGATGAATAAGGGTCTTATCAAGCGAAACGATCGCTCATTTAAAAAAAATAAATCAATAAAAGTTTAAGTTTTATAAGCTCAAATGCTCGCCTTGCTCTGTTCTGGGATGCGTGTTTGTGACTCTCCTGTTCGAACTCGTTCATCAAAATGAACGAATCTCTTTTCGAGTCAATTCGTTCATTTCGTTCATTGAATGAACCAAATGACACAAAAAAGATTCGTCATTTTGATGAACGAGTTCAAACAGGAGAGTCACTCACAAACACGCATCCCAGAACAGAGCAAGGCGACCATTTGAGCTTATAAAACTTAAACTTTGTTCGTTTTTTTTTTTTTTTAAATGAGCGATCGTTTGACTTGATAAGACTCTTATTCATCATCTGGAATTGTTTAAAGCCCTTTGAACAGTTTGCACTGAAACTGTCTTTTGGACCTTGAACCGTTTGGTTCCCATTGAAGTCCATTATATGGAGAAAAATCCTGGAATGTTTTCATCAAAAACCTTAATTTCTTTTCAACTGAAAGAAAGAAAGACATGGACATCTTGGATGACATGGGGGTGAGTAAATAATCAAGTGAACTACACCTTTCAGATACATGTCTGTGTGTGCACTGACCTGTAGGTAGTGTGTGGGGTGTAGACGTAGCGAGCGGGAAACTCCAGCACCTCTTTAGTGGGGCGCACGCGTGGGTCAGGGTAAGGCTTCACATGAAGCAGCTCTGGAGACAGACAGTAGTGAGGGGCTTCTGGAGCCGGGGAGATGTCTATCTTCAACTGAGCTGGACGGAGAAAGAGGCAGACGGGGTTTGATAAAATGCTTAAATAGTATAACGGAGAAAAAAAAAAAAAAAGTGCAGACAGGTACCCGTCACAGGTCTGAGTCGACGCAGGACAGATGACGGCCTCCTCATGTCCGCCAAGAACTTATATAAGTCCTCATCACTCAGTCGGTCCCCCTCCTGTAGCGCCACAGAAATACCCAGCATTCATTTAGTGAGGGAAACAATACATCATGCTAATACACAACCATCAGCAGAAACACAAGATCTGACCTGTTTGAAGAAATTGGTGACAGTGAGAGTGGCTGGCCGGAAGTTTGTGAAGTTGCACATGTCCTCTCCAACACTCATCCTCTCAAAACCTTTCTTCTTCCTCTCATTCCATGTCCCCTTACGCTCTGTAAGGAATGACAAGGTGCTGTTTGCTATATAATTGAGTCATGCTACTAGGGCTGGGTGACTGGGCTGGAAGAGTCTTAATTACTATATACTTATAAACACAATAAGTACAAGTGAACCTAATTGTTTTTGATGTTAAATTGCAAAACACTTGTGCTGCCGTTGAGGTGGGACCCGGCTAAGGTTATTAAGGTAAGATTAAGGGTGGGTCAACAGTGTAAATATAGATATAATTACAGAAATTAATTACAGCTTTAACCATAATGATCAAATGATTCATTTAAATGTTAGTACATAATGCGGCAGACAAATGGGACCTCTGGTGAACGCAGCCTTCGAAGTGAGACATAGCTAATGTATTTCTGGATCAAAATGATGGAGCACATTTATCGAATATTGGAAAAACACGAAAGTTAAAGCCTTGCCAATCGAATTCCTTAAGCACAAAAAGACACGAAAGGGAACCCAATTCGTTACAAGTTTAAACAACGGAAGTACGCACTCAAAAACAGCGCGCGGATACTGAATAGAGTTCTCTTTCACGTCTTGCGCTTGAACGGACATATTCAAACTTCCCGTTTTGGCAAGTATCCTAGTAAACATAACATAGCCAGTTATGTCTTTACTGAACGTAACCAGTTAAGAAAATAAAACGCATGTGTAACGGTATATCGAATCCATGCATTAGCCCTTAAAGTGACAACAGCCTAATTTCCCTGCAGCTGTCACCCTGGACGAAAAACCAGGGACTAGTTCTCAAAAGTAGGTTAACATATTCGTGAATATTTAATGAACGATTGATTGACAGCAATGGTTCCAGAGGCAAAGTTGTTTAGCATGATGAGATCTATCCAATGATATGCATATTGAGGGGATGGGTGCAACACCACGTGTTTACAGAGCCGTAAAACTCGTTAGCGCCAACTAGTGGCCGATTTCTTTCAAAACTCTTAAGCCCGGAACACACCAAACCGACGGTCGGCCGTCTGGCAGATTTTGTGCGTCGGCCAACTAAGTTTCCTCGGTGTGATACGCACGGTTCCGTGCCGTTGGCTGAAAATAGTCCTCGTCGGCTTTGTTTCGCCCGATTTGACATGTTGAATCGGCGTCGAGCCGTTTGGGAAAGAGAGAACTCTGATTAGCTGTTCAGCTTAGTAAAGTGCGGCTTTTTACTTGGACGAGAGCGGACGAGAGGCGACAACACAGTTGGCTTTCATCAGCGCTAGTTCATTGGCGTCGGCTTAGGCCCCGTCCACACTACTGCGTTTTCGTTTAAAAAAGAGACATTTTGCTACCTTTGCACCTCCCGTCCAGACTAAAACGGGAAAAACGAAGACCTAAAACAGAGAAGTTTAGAAACGCTGCAGGTCCGTTTTGCATTTTGAATCTCCGGAGGGCGTTTTAGTGTAGATGGGGAGTTTATAAGCGATGACGCAGAGGCTGACGCTCGGCTCTATGATTGGGTGTTATCAGTCATGACGTATCCTTCCCTGATTCGCCAACCACTATTTACACCGGCACGCGCATGCCCAGTGTTGGTGAATGGTCACGTGATTCGCGTTTTCAGTCGTTTTAATGTGGACGGAGATCATTTCTAACACGCAGATAAAACGCTGGTGTGAACGAAGATTGTATTCGTTTTAATTCTCCGTTTTTAAAACGAAAACGCAGTAGTGTCGACGGGACCTTAGTGTCTTCCGGGCTTTACGGACCTCTTAGGTGATGAGTCGAACACGCCCATCGAGTTCAAGGACATGTTTTTAATGTTAATCAATCAACAGAAGACAAATCAATCACTCTTTGCTCTTGACTGAATAACTTTTGCAACTTTAATAAGGATTAATCTGTTAAAAATATTTATGTTGCCATTGGCAGGTGTGACAAAAAGTAAATTATAGACCCCGCTAATAAACGTAATGCCTATGCCTTGTGTGTGTTTATTTCAGGGACATCTTCAAGGTGAGTACTTCAGGTCAACTTTAAAACAAAAAGTGTGTTGACTGGTTTATACCCGTGTCGGAGTCTGAATCTGAGCGGTCTATCCCTCCAACACTGCTGACGATGTTCAGCAGATGAATTGCGGTCCAGGCAAAGGGCATCCGGAAACGTCCCAGCCTAGTGCACATCTGCTCGGCCTGAGCCTTCAACTTCTCCAGCTTTTCCTTATGCTGCATATACACACACACACAAAGGTGAAAAAAAACAGTGAAACAATTCAGAACAACCATCTGGGTTACACAGCCCCATTTTAAAGGTAATGGATGAGCAGCGTTTGTCATGCCCTTTCAAACTTGGCAGCAGAATTATACAGTGGCAGTAACGGGCTCCAGCATCTACTGGACCTTGCTCATATTGAAAAAGAATGACAAATATTGCGGTAGTCCAGATCAAGTTGAGAAACCCTCAGAGGATACCATAATCATGCCAGATGTGTCTGATGAAATACTACTGGAAAAACCCATGGTACACTCGTACCTTAGTGGAGTCGGATTCCTTCATGACCATGTATGGCTCACAGCATTCGCCAATATCTCCCTGTTGAAGGACTTTCTCCAGCTGAAACACAGACACAGCAGAGCTCAACAATAAGGATGTCCCAAACTGTCACACACATATATCCACATAGTGACCGGCTTAAATGTCAGGACTCTTCTTTTTCAGCCAACAAGAAAAGGAACTATATCAATCAAGTTTTACCCACTAAACTCTTTGTCTTGTTGCCTCATCCAACCTCTCTAAAGCTTAAACTCCTGACATTCTTATGAAAAATATCTTGATGCATAGAATTCCATTTTAAAAAGTTGTGCTAGTGGAAACTGATCCACTGATTCTTTTCTTTAATGAATAGAAAGCTTAAAAGAACAGCATTTATTTACAAACAGAATTCTTGCTGAATATTAAGTAAGTGAATATATAAATAAATACAATTATATTTATTACATTTTTTATATTAAAAATAAAATGCATATTTATTTGCAGTAGAAATGTTTTAGTAAACTCCTAACTAAATAAAACAAGCTGTGCGACAGTTACCTCAATATACGTCTGTATGCAAGTTTGAGGGACCTAAACTAAATACATACACCTCTCTTTAGCTATGCATGCCATTGGTCGCCGACCCCTGTCCTAGAGTTCCCCCGGGAACCCTCTGTCGGACATGTGGCACTGCGCCCCCTGCTGGACATACCTTAATGACTAGAAAGATGTCAGGAGATGGGTATGTGATGGAGAAGATAGCAGATCGGGTCAGGGTGGAGATGGCTACGTTGGGGTTGTGGGGTCGGAGCAAGCCTTTTATCTGATCCGAATTCAGGTCAAAGTGAAAATCTTCAGAAATCTGAGGGAGGAAAGGAGCATGGATGAAAGGGATGCAGCATATGAACAGTCACAGGATTTGAACCCACAACCTTTTCCGTAACAAACATTTAAAAGGTTACGAATATTTAGTCCATACCTTTTTCTTTTCTCTGACATCATACAGAGCCAGTGATCCGAATATTGGCTCGATTTCAATCTCAAATCTGGAAGAACAACCACAGTGAGTCAGACCTTAACTCTTCAGGGTGAATGTGTACTCAGAAGGTGTGTTAAATCACAATCAATGAATACAGTCAGGGCTTGACATTAACACCCAGCAGATTTCAGCAGTGTAACGTTGTCACTAATACTACTAGCTACTTTGGCAGATTGAATTGTATATATATATATATATATATATATATATATATATATATATACACATTTTATATATAATTTTATATATATATATATATATATATGAAGAGTTCAGATGCAAAAGCCTCTAAATGGCATTTGAAATTTTCTTCTTTAATGATGATTTTTATCAAACTTGTATATTTTATTTCATTAATTTCACTTAAATAACAATTAATAGGTAATTATCATTGCCATTTTAGTGAAATTACTGAACTTAAATATACAAGTTTGATAAAAATCATCATTAAAGAAGAAAATTTCAAATGGCATTTAGAGGATTTTGCATCTGAACTCTTCATATATATATATATATATATGAATTTTATATATATTATAAGGCATCTGGAATTTTAAAATAGGGGCAATGTAGTGTTGTGAAAAATATTGAAAAAAAATATTGAGAAACACTTCCAAGACTGTAGGAGCCATAAACATGTCCTTTCTCTGGAGTCGGTGGGAATTGTTAAAGAATGACTGTAGAAAGAGTTGCGACTCGTGCCGCCGCAAGAATTGTGAATTATTGACTGGTTGTTAATTCAGTAGCCACTATTTTGGTACTTACTAGGGTAAAAGAAGATAGCATAGACAGATCGGAAACATATTGTCTGAGGGACTAATTTGTTCAAATTAATTCAGCTTTCTGAGCTAGGACTCCAACAGAACTGAACAAGACTGAGTCAGGAACCTTTCTTATTGAAACTAATACGAGTTAACACAAGCTGCGTTCCATTCGACCATAAGTGGACTTCACAGGGTATTTCGCCATCTTAAATGAGATTCCAATTCGAAGGGAACGAACATGTTCAATTCGAAGGGCACTGCAAACGGCGCAGGGAATGAGAGAACTTCTATAAATCACTTCACAGGAAGTGGAGACAGAAAATCAACCAACTTTCATTGTGCACTGCATCATCAGTCGGAACGAAACCATAGAGCAGAGCTATTGGAAGAGATTTTAAATTTAAACTTCTAACAGGTCTGAGTTTACGTACGCATTGAGTATTCTTAAATATTGTTATTATTATACAAAATAGAGTATTTATGAACGGTTTGGGGTGATAAATGCATCTATATAGGGAATGCATTGACATCACTTTCCCGCCGGAACAACCTGACTGAGTGGTAAAAGATCTGCTGCGTGACTGGATTTAATAGGGCAAACTGCGACTAAACAGAACAATTTTATCAATTTAAACTGTTGGACTCAATATAGTGTTCCTTACAACTTACTAAAGATCCAGTGATTTATGGAGATTGACATGCAGCCAGGAATCGTGTTTACCTGACATTTATGTTTTCCTGATTTCGACACCAATATAGACCTAAACTTAAAGCAAATTTGCCTGTGAACGCTTTATATAAATACAATATACAGTATGTAGGTCTAAATGCAGGTGATCACTTATATCAGTGTTATATAGCCTATTTATCATCATATCGCCCAGCCCTAAAACTTTATAGTTTTTTTTTTTGGTCAGTGTTTATTAAAAAACATCCAATAATGCAGAATATGCAATGATAAATATATAATTGATGAGTTTTATGGTTTTACACCTAAATTCAGCATATTGACACAAAATGATAACTGCAAATCCACCTTTCGCTGACGGGAGTCAGGTTGTTTCTGTGAAGTGGCGGCGATCCATTTGCTCCTCTTTCTATAGCAGTCTGTCTCTGATTTTTTGTCAAATCTAGTTGTACAGTCAATCGCAAAGCTCTTTCCCACTTTATATGTGTTGTGTTTGCTTTTCGCGACATTCACACTAACAACAAATACAGCCGCTCAGTCTTTTTGCCACTCACTGTGAGTAACTGCAGGCACTCCGGCCGACGGTGACGTCACGCGCATACCCTCTATAGGCCTTTGTGATTTTAAATTAGAAAGGAAAGTAAATTACAACATTTAATTAAGTAAAATCATAATCTGCGCGACCCTGTTGTTGCCTTTCTTTGATGAGGTTTCAGGAGCAGTGAACACTGCGTAGGTACCCTGTCAAATGGAACGCACCTACAGACTAAAAAAAATAAAACTGAACTGTTATCTAACATAAGATATCAAGAGTACAAGCAACAATTTTGGATTGTGAAAACAAATGTCTGATTTGTCAGTTTAAAATGATCAGTCAACAGACCTCAGCGATAAAACGACTGAATGATTGGAGAGGCTTACTTGAGCGACAAACACTTGACCATGATCCTCTGGCCGGTGTGCTCTTTGGGCACCTCGGGGACGACACACCTCTCGACGGCCTCGTCCTGTCAAACACAAAGAATTGTCATCATGACTACGGCTCAGGCAGCACCATGGCAACGTTTGCTCAGTCATCACAAACAATGTGTACACAGACACAAAGCGAGAGGATGAGCAGCGGCGATGCGGAGGAGCAAAAGACGGAGGAAAGACAAAGAATATGTTTGACGAGATCAAACAAAATCGCGGATTGATCATCTGCTTTTGAACTTCAGCGTTTGACAGCTCTCCTACATAAAAGTGTTGAGTGTTACTCATCGTCTCCTACACAGAAGACTCAACTTTCTTTCACACACAGTCTCACACTGACTTGAATGATTTCAGACCTCATCCGGTGCAGGGTACAGTCCCAGCAGATCAGTGTGGCGGCAGTGCTGGCGGTTGTCAGCGTTACGGCGGTCCATGTCCTCCGGAGCCGTGCGCTCCAGCACAGACGGCAGCAGCGCATCGGGCGTGGAGTTTTTCAGGTCAAATATACTGGAGGCCCAGCTCCCCCGCGGCGTCTCCTCCAGCGACACGGAGTTTCTCTTGGAGTCATCCTGGCACAGACAAAAACCCGCCATTAACCATTTATTATAACCATACAAATAACAGTTTATCCTTTAACATCAACTTTAATCACACAACAAGACCCTAATAATCCTTATTTTTCAGTTTCACTTTAATTTAATAATAAAATAACAAATAAAGAAAAGAATCAACTCTCAATTGGGGATTTTTCTTTTTTTATATATATATATATATATATATATATATATATATATATATATATATATTTTTATAACTTTTCAAAGGCAAACTTTGATTTAAAACAATACAATAAAACATTGTACAACAATTTGATCACTAATTATTTGATTCACTTATTTTATTTCATACAAATAAATAAATAAATAATAGTCTGGGAGATATTTTATCATTATTATGTATTTCTTGTATTTATTATGATTATTAGGTGTTCAAGCACAAAGTGCTGAAAACCTATTGTAATTGCTAGGTGAAAAAAAAAAAATCCTCTAAAACGCATTGTGCAGCCCAAACCGTAAGGCTTAGAGACGTATAACTAAGCCAAATGGTAGGACCTCAAATTGGGGAGAACATATCAGAGAATGATCCCGATTGGCCCATAGGTGGCGCTACAGCAACCAAAAGTACTAAATTGTTTATAACTACTTGACCGTTTGACTTAGCTTCAAGATTTTTGCACCACTTAGGAACCGTAGCTCAAGACGGACAAGATGTACATCTCACAAAAATGTATGTCAAATTTTGTCCAAAACCTACTTTTGCAAACTAGTCCCTGATTTTTCGTCCGATCGGAACCAAACCTGTCTAGGCCTGTTCTCTGGACTCTCCGAAATTTTGCATTTGGTTGGCTACAACATAATCAATAATTATCGAAAAAAAAAAGTTGAAATTTTGCATTTGCGTTACATTTAGAATGTGGTCCGTAGCAAAATATAGCCAAAAGCCAATAAAATGGCTTCATGTTTCAGTTTCGTGGAGATTGGACCATACGTAGGTGGCGCTATAACAGTCAAAAACATCTCATTGTTATTAGGTGATCAAGCACGAATCTGTGGTAAATCATGCTAGATTCATGGTAAATCATACTGGAACATGGTAAATAATGAAAGTCACAATGTAATGTGGTGTATCATGGTAAATCATGCTAAAACATGGTCTATTCCATCTATGATGTCAGACTGTCAGTACATAAAACTTAATGTCTTAAAGGCCTGAACTGCTTGAACACCGCTAAATGCTGCTTGCAGCTTTAATTATTGTTATTATTATTATTAATGTAAACTTAGTAAATGATTGGGAGAAGAAAGAGGAATAGAACTGGAAAATCTCGTGTGGAGTCCACGTTTACAGGCGACAGTAGCAGAGAGTTAGTTACCTGCTCATCCTGACGGTCCACGGCTGCCTCGTCCAGCTCGAAGGTCTGTTTGACGAGCCCTTTCTGCTTCTCCCGCTGCCGCTCAGAGTTATGAGGCGTCTGTGTTGTGCTGTATCGCTGAAACCTGAGAGAACACAAAACAGCAGTAAAAAAAACAGCAACAACTTGTCCTCCAGTAAGCATCAATGTCATACACTACCAGGAAAAGTAGAAACAAACTGTGTTTTTTGTTTCTATATCTTGAAATCTTTTGGTTTAAAGGCCTTTAAGCAAAATATCTTTTATTATTTCATTTAGATTTGTAGAGAAAATAAACTGCACCTATGTGTGAACTTCTCAACAAAACTAAATTTTGATTTAGTTTAATACATTTTGATTTAGAAATTTTACATAAAGTGTTAGAATTGTTGCATTAGTCCAGATAAATAGATTGAGACCCACAAATATGAATACAATTCACAAATAAAAATGACACAAACACAACACTAACTGGAATTCATTTGTGAATTGCTGCAAACATTTGTGAATCGCTTTCTGACATAAAACACACTGGTAAAAAATGTATTTTGTTGTTGTGAATTTTACAAATTTTTTAATTTTTGTATTTCATATATTTGTGAATCTCAATCTATTTATTTGGAATAATGCAACTATTCTAACCACATACATACACTACCGTTCAAAAGTTTGGGGTCAGTAAGGTTTTTTTTTTTTTAATTAATAAAATGAATACCTTTCTTCAGAAAGGAAGCATAAAATTGATCAAACGTGACGGTAAATGCATTTATAATGTTACAAAAGATTTGGATTTAAAATAAATGCTGTTTTTTATTCTGTCCTACAAAGCAAAAAGGCAGTAACTACATTTTTGGTCAAACATTAGTTATCATTTTCATGACATTCAAGGCATCCTTTGTTATGCGACAAAACATCTTATCTCAAATGTGTGTCGTTTTGGAGAAAAATGGTAGTCGTTTGTACAGTAAATGCAAATAGCTTTGTAGCCTTTTTGCTTTGTAGGGCAGTATTCATCAAACAATTTGTAATACATATTTCACAAATATTATGAAAGAAATTGTTCTCATTTTTCGCAATATTACTGTTTTTGCTGTATTTTTGCTCTTGTAGGTAAGCATGAGAAAATAAATTACACAATCGTTTGTTTGTTTTGGGTTTTTTTTTACAGTAGAGTACACAGAAATTCCTTCAATAGTGATTAAAAAGCATCCCAGCATGCACTACAAGTGGTTGATTGAAAATGTAGATTTGTTGAACGTTTTTTGGTCACTATACTTCTGAAAAAGCTGGTGTATCCAAACTTTTGACAGGTCCTGTGTATACTTTCAATCTCATTCTCATGTGTGAAGAAGAATACTCACTTCCTCTGGATGATGAGCCAGTCGTCGGTGTAGACCCCCAAGGCATCCCTCACTCTGGGGTCCAGAGAGCTATCAACAGGGAGTGCAAAAAGAGATACAGTCAAACCCCCAGATACCCTCACACCCAGGGGTTCAATTGAGATTTATTATGTGGGGGGGTCGTCTCTCCCTAGGGGGTCCCTATTTCTGGAGAGTTTTGTGCAAAGAAATGGAGAAACTGAGTCTTACATGATGTGTGAAAAGGTTAAGAGCATATACTTTGCATTGTTGTAGTATCAACAAGTCTTATATTTCTGTAACTCACACATTATGCTAACTGAATAGATTGCTAGTTTATTTTGATTAGCCAGCTGGCAGTTCTCTTGGCAGTTTGCTGATAATCCGGTGTGTGGAGTAAAAAGCTCTCCTGAGAAAAAACACATGGTCAACCTAGTCTTGGTTATTTCATTTTGATTTAGTCTTAATTTCTTTAACTTGTCTTTTAAGGCCAGAGCACTTTTTGTACATTTCTGGAAGTTTTGCGTGCTTCCACATCCCGCGCGACTACGAATCTCCCGGGAACATTAATTATATACTGCTGTGTACATTTATCAGGGTCATCTCGATGCGCATGCGTGAGCGGTCCGCGATCATGGTCGACTGACAACGAGTTTAAAGGAGTAGTTCACTTTTAAAAAAACTTTTGCTGATAATTTACTCACCCCCATGTCATCAAAGATGTCCATGTCTTTCTTTCTTCAGTCGAAAAGAAATTAAGGTTTTTGATGAAAACATTCCAGGATTTTTCTCCATATAATGGACTTCAATGGGAACCAAACGGTTCAAGGTCCAAGAGACAGTTTCAGTGCAAACTGCAAACTGTTCAAAGGGCTTTAAACGATTTCAGACAATGAACAAGGGTCTTATCAAGCGAAATGATCGCTTATTTAAAAAAAAAAAAAAAAAAAAAAAAAAAAAAGTTTAAGTTTTATAAGCTCAAATGGTTCATTCAACGAACGAAATGAACGAGTTGACTCTGGAAAAGATTTGTTCATTTTGATGAACGAGTTCGAACAGGAGAGTCACGAACGCGCATCACAGAACAGACAAGGCGACCATTTGAGCTCATAAAACTTAAACTTTGTTATTTTTATTTTTTTTAAATGAGCGATTGGTTCGCTTGATAAGACCCTTATTCATCGCCTGGTGTCGTTTAAAGCTGCACTGAAACCGTCTTTTGGGCCTTGAACCGTTTGGTGCCCAATGAAGTCCATTATATGGAGAAAAATCCCGGAATGTTTTCATTAAAAACCTTAATTTCTTTTCGACTAAAGAAAGAATGACATGAATGACATCCTTTAAGCAGCTGAACAAGAATACGGCCATGTTCCGATTGTTCTCATTTCAGCTCCGCCGAGACAAAATAGACATGCCATTTTAAAAATATTTCATGTCAGCAATGTGTTTTCAAAAGCATCACTTTCATCAAATTTTATGTAATAAAAATACATTTATTACATAATAATGATAATTTCCACTAGGCAACTGACAAACTGACTGCAAAGGCACATCAGGACACAAACGAGCAGGCTTATGAGAACCCCGGCCCAATTTAACCACTGCTCACACCCCTTTAAACCACAATGGTTCACGTTCTGGAGCCACAGCCTGTTCTCGGCAAGGCAAAGCCAGCAGTGTGTTGAGGAACGAACGTTGACATGACGATACAACGCGTCGCTTACCCGAACAGGCTAAAATCAAACAGCGCATGTCCCGGTGTTTGTGCAGGCACGGCAGCTCTTCTGTTTTGCTGCTCACAGTCCCGGGAGTGATTCAAGCAAACTGGCAGCTCGAATAAACTCCTGGTACTCCCATGTGTCCTCTTTGGAGATAAACTGAAACTAAAACCGTTCTCTCGCTCTCACTTTTGCACAGGCTTGTATATTTAGATATAAAGAGCAATGGTGCAACATTATTACATTCCTCAACAAAAAACTGCCATTGACAGCGACAGCCTTTCTCCATCCCTCGCTCCATTCAAGACCAGCTAGTTTTTAGGGTCGGAGCGATCTGCAGTGGAAACGCACGGAACGGTCAAAGGCTGGGAACGGTGTCGGTGAAAACAAGGGGTATTAGTGCATTCACAGCACGGCTTACCCAAGATGATGAGATTACCTGATTAGCATTGGGGGCGTGAGGAAGGGCAAGGTTCATTATAGTGAGCCGTGTGTGTGTGTGAAGGACAACTCACTCCTCCTCAGGGACGGGCGGCTCTATGGTAGCACACTCTCTCTCCTGCAGGAGCAGCTCCAGGTCATCGCTGGGGAACTCCACGAGCTGTCTGAGGGGTCCGGCCTCTGCTCCGGGCGGATGGCTGCTGACGTACTCCTCATAGTCCACAGGCTCCACCGCCTCCGTCAGAGGCACCTAGACAAAGAATATGTTTGACAAGATCCAACTAAATCAAAATATCAACAAACAAACAAAAAAAAAACACCTGGACTGGATTCATTCTGAACACTCCAGCAACATTCATTCACATACACTCTCAGAAAAAAAGGTACAAAAGCTGTCACTGGGGCTGTACCTTTTCAAAAGGTACACTTTTGTACCCAAAGGCTGCATTTTGGTACCTTAGTGGTACATATTAGCTCATGAAATGTACATATTAGCACCTAAAATGTACATATGAACACTTAAAATGTACATATTTAGTACCTAAAATGTACATATTAGCACCTAAAATGTACATTAGTACCTAAAATGTACATATTACCACCTACAAAGTACATATTAGCACCTAAAATGGACATATTAACACTTAAAAGGTAAATATTAGCACCTAAAATGTAACTATTATCATCTAAAATGTACATATTAACACCTAAAATGTACATATTAGCACCTACAATGGACAAAAGTTTAACTTTTGAAAAGGTACAGCCCCAGTGACAGCTTTTGTACCTTTTTTCTGAGAGTGTACTAGCATTGCTTAACTGTCCAGTATTTTATCAGGCAACTGTATTTATGTTCATCATAAATACATTTATGTTCATAAATACAGTTATGTTCATCAAGGCTGCATCTATCAATCAAAAACTAAACAATAAAAACAGTTCAATTAAGAAATTATGATTACAATTTAAAATAGCTGTGTACTATTGCAATACATTTTAAAATGTAATTTATTTCTGTAATGTCAAGCTACAGTCACATGGTCCTTCTAAATTTCTATTCAAGAAATGTTTCTTATTACCACTGTTGAAATCAGTTGCTGCTTAATATTTTTTTGAGGAAACCATGGCACATTTTTTTTTTTCAGTATTCTTTGATGAATAGAAAGTTCAAAAGAACAGTATTTTACATACAAATCTAATTTAATGCATCATTTCTCAATAGAAGTTCGCATTTCTTTCAATAAAAAAAAAACATACGGGCCCAGTTTTTTATAATTTTTTATTTGATGTTCACTTACAGTTAAGTTTTAGTTTGTTTCTCTCTCTCATCCATCTCGCAGACTCAAAAAATAAACTGGCAAACTTTTTGTAACGTATTAATCTAATATCAAAAATTTGTGGAAGTTTTTGCAGCTTACTTTCAATAAATGGTCTTTTTTCAGGGCAGAAGTTATGAGTTTCATAGTACAATGAACTTTTTATCTCCAAACATTGTATTCTGTGTAATATGACCCATTTAAATAGCTTTAGTGCAGTAATCTACTTGCTGTTGTAACAGTGGATTTATTTATTTTTTAAAAGGAGGTTTGACTAAATAATGAGACACTGGGTCCAGTTTCAGAATTACCAACAATGCACTAAAAAAAGTACAGAAGAAACTTCAAAATAACCTTGTGCTAGGGGAAAACAAGAGGAAGTGATTTGTGGCTTGTGGCCAACTTAACTTCCCCTTTACATTCCCTTCTACAATCACGTATACTGTATACAAAGGTGGCAAAAATAAGTTTAGCATTAGGTCACTCTTAAAAAAAACCTGAACTGCACTGCATTAGATAACAAACATTGAAACCGCGTGCCATCTACAAACAAATTATGCAAACCCTTTACTCAGAAATAACTTTGAAGATGCATTTTTTTTTTTTTACTTTAAAAGCCAAGGCTGCTTACAAAAGCATGGGCAGTGACTTTTTGATTCTGGATAAATTGAGATAAATTGAGAATCATAATTGTTTTCAATACTGAAGACAACTAAAGAGAATAACAAATCGTTTGTCATCGAGGTTCTGACACAATATTAATTGCTGCCATCTAATTTAAAAATATATTCAATTAAATCTGTTTGAGTGAATAATTCAATGACTCATAAAGACCTCACTTCGTTCATTTTTCAACAAATCTCTTAAAATAATGATTTAACGATTAATCAAGCAGCTCTACTGAGGCATTGCGGTTTATATAGAGAGAACTTTGTCGATAACTAAGTGAATATATTTAATATAGTTTAATATTTGGCATTTCGTATTATAGTATTCATTTGGTATGGCGATTTCCCAATACCAAATTATTATTATTTTTTTTATTTTTTTCTCTCATTTTGTACAGTATATGTATTGTTTTATCTGGTTTTTGTGACATGTTTTTATTTGAAAGTGTACTTGTGCTGTGCGATAGATGCCACTTGGTTTGATTTTTTTTTTTTACATACACTACCTTTCAAAACTTTGGATTCGGTAAGATTTTGATTTTGAAAGATTTCTCTTTTTGAGCTTTTCTCTCAAGGCTGTATTGATTTGACCACAGTCTACAATATTAATATTATATATATATATATATATATATATATATATATATATATAATAACTTATATTTTAATATATTTTAAAATGTAAATAATTCCTTTGGAATTGAAATCTTTTGTAACATTATAAATGACTTTACCTTTCTTTTTGTATATATATATATATATATATATATATATTATAATTTAAAATAACTTATATTTTAATATATTTTAAAATGTAAATAATTCCTTTGGAATTAAAATCTTTTGTATCATTATAAATGACTTTACCTTTCTTTTCGTCTATGTCTTTACAAAAATCTAACTGACTCCTAGCATTTAATACGTAAAGTGAAACCTCACCAATGCAGATTCAGATTATTTTTTATTTACTGCCATGTCAGCAATCAAAGCTATTTCCATGGCAAAAATTCAATTAAAAAAAAAAAAGTCATATAAATACAATAAAAAAATAAAAAAAAATAAACAAGTCACATATATTTCAAAAATTAGCATATGACAAAAATCCAAAACCTTTTCAGGCATAATCTCATTAAATATGTCCTTCAATGAAGTAAGTTCATAAAAAAGCATTCTGCTTTTAAGTCCAGGACAATCTAAATATGCTTGACAGATAAGGAAATCTTACAAAACATACATAAAGTTTGGTCTTCTTCACCTTTAAGCAAAAAAGCATGGGTTAAACTTGAGTGACCCATGCAGCATCTGGTGTAGACTACTTGATCAAGTCAAGTTTTAAAATGAATAAAAAGTCTGTTTGTAATTTCCAGATGAGTTTAATACAGCTTATTATTCTTGCACATATTCCACTCTTCTTGCCACTTATTTAAAATATATCGGTAATAATTGGTCTGATATCTGAGGGAGGGATTTGTTATTCAATAACTTCCTGATTAAGAGCTTCCTCACCAATGCAAAAGCATGTGACATTGTAAATATTGATGCATTAAACTTAATCTTGCTGAATTCCAGAAGAACAAGAGTACCCAATATCACATTAAAGACTTGCGCTCCAGGTTTGTTTTCAAAGCAAATATTCTATTAAATTACGCCCTCAGTCTTACTCAAGACCTGGCAGGAGCCCACAGGACTATGCACAGACAAGCAGAAATACATACACACAAATACACACTAACCGGTTGATGAGCTCCAGCACGTTTTTTGGACAGCTGTGGTGAGCCATATTCCCGGGAAACCTGCTTCCTGACCTCAGACGCTACTGTCCTGTGGGAGACACAAAACAAGACAAAGGCACATTTAATACATTCACATGGTTTTACATCATGAGCTCATATGCAATGGCAAATTCATCAAGGAAATCACAGTGAAACAGACACACTGAGGCAGCGAGACAAGTTGATATCAGAAACTATTACTGCGGCCGGCAGCTGCTTAGATGGCGACGGTCAAACTCAGAGCGTTTGAAGAGATGCTGAGCCGCTGGCAGAGAGCAGGCGGGACGCCCCAGCTCTGCCAATGTGAGAACTAAAAGCAAATGAGAGGCTTTAATGCCCAACAATAACCCAGTAACCCCTCATCCTCTCAGAGATAGCCTGCAGCTGCTCTCTAACAAACTCAAACTGCCTCGCTCTCACAGACAACACACACGCACACACAGCTGCAGATGCTCCAGTTCCCTTCAAAACACACACGCCCCATCATTAGTGAAGCTTGCTAGGGCAAGAAGCCTATCCTTATAACTATAGCTCAAGAGTTAAGGATTTAAAGCTAATTTTAGTATGCGTGCCATGTAGGAGTGTTACAATATAACCGGTATTGATGACAAAAATGAAATATTGATATTACGTTAAGACCACACATGATAATATAATACAGTACCAGACATAGTAGCTGGTGATATTCCACATTAAAGCTGGCTTTCACTCTTCATAAATTAAAAATAAATTAAAAAAATCATGAAGTCTTGTCTCTCTGAGTAGCTTCTTTTGAATAAGTAAGTAAGAAAGCGTGCTCTAGTATGAATGTTATCTAGACAGTAAATCCGTCATGAGAGACAGCGTCAGTTGTGTCGCTTCACTCCCATTTTTAAATCCTCTCCCATGGCCTCATGGGAATGGGATAGCAAAATGATGCACACTTCTGAATCGTGCCACAGATAGTAAGTACAGTAGTAGGTCACCTGGATGCTTTTTGACTACTTTTTTCCCCCTGAATAATTTTGACATACTCTTTTGGCGCACTGTTTTTCATGCTACACAATATTTTGAGTGCAATTCATCGGCCAGAAAAAAGAAAACGCAAAATAAAACCTACGATCCTGTATGCCCGTATGTGCAAAACAACAACAAAGATGGCACACGGACACGGTCATACAGAAGTAAACACGGAAGTTACTGAAGTCAGCATTTATATTTTCATTTATAAGCTGATGTGCAGAAATAAATAAACAGAAAAAAAAACACTTTTTCCAATTCATTTACAAATTCAAACGTCGCCAATGTTGATATTCAAAAGATGGTGTTTTCTTGTGTAATCTTAAAGGAGTAGTTCACTTTTGAAAAAACTTTTGCTGCTGATTTATTTAAGAAATTAAGGTTTTTGATAAAAACATTCCAGGATTTTTCTCCATATAATGGACTTCAATGGGAACCAAACGGTTCAAGGTCGAAAAGACAATTTCAGTGCAAACTGTTCAAAGGGCTTTAAACGATTCCAGGTGATGAATAAGAGTCTTATCAAGAGAAACGATCACTCATTTAATAAATAAATAAGAAAGTTTAAGGTTTATAAGCTCAAATGCTCGCTTTGCTCTGTTCTGTGATGCGCGTTCGTGACTCTCCTGTTCGAACTCGTTCATCAAAATGAACGAAACGAACGAATTGACTCAGAAAAATATTCGTTCATTTTGATGAACGAGTTCGAACAGGAGAGTCACACAGAACAGAGCAAGGCGACCATTTGAGCTTATAAAACTTAAACTTTGTTATTTATTTTTTAAATGAGCGATCGTTTCGCTTGATAAGACCCTTATTCATCGTCTGAAATCGCTTAAAGACCTTTGAACAGTTTGCAGTTTGTACTGAAACTGTCTTTTTGACCTTGAACCGTTTGGTCCCCATTGAAGTCCATTATATGGAGAAAAATCCTGGAACATTTTCATCAAAAACCTTAATTTCTTTTCGACTGAGGAAAGAAAGACGTGGACATCTTGGATGACATGGGGGTGAGAAAATTATCAGCAAAAGTTTTCAAAAGTGAACTACTCCTTTAACATAAATGTGCTTACACGTTCGCCAGTAGGTGGTGAGAACACGTTCATCTGTACATGATTTGTTTAAATACTGCGTCTACTTATTACTCACAGTTACTTTGCATGCACACACTTACTACTATACTACATTACTGCCTAACCGAATGCTAACATGATTGTTGTCCGCCAGCAGAGATGTATAGTAACGAAGTAGAACTACTTAAGTACTGTACTTAACTTAAGTACTAAAATGCTGTATCTGTACTCTACTAGAGTATTGTTTTTTCTCATACTTCTACTTTTACTTCAGTAGATATTTTCGATGAATTTAATACTTTTACTTCAATATTTTATTAATGTTCTGCTAGTTACTCGTTACAATTACAAAAATTTTACGAATCATTCGTTGCAAGTTGGCTTTCATGCTGCCTAAATCGCACGCCAGTTTTATAGGGTAATGGTATTGATCGACACACACATTGACAACTAATGCAGGGGTTGTCCTGCAATGACATTTTTTTGGCGGCCGCCAAAGCAAATTTGTATCCCGACCAAAGCGCCTTACTTGATTGCTAGTTCTTTTTACTGCTTTCTTTAATAATTAAATGACACAATACTTGTACTTTTACTTTTGGTACTTAAGTAGTGAATTTTAAAATAAACTACTTGCAATACTTAAGTACAAACAATGTTGAATACTTTAGTACTTCTACTTAAGTGTGGTGCTTAAAGAGCAGACTTTTCAAAAAGTCACTTTTTTGATAGAGCACTTGTACTTTTACTCAAGTCCGGGTTTCTAGTACTTTATACATCTCTGCCCGCCAGCTATCCATGGTGGTCACGTTACTGCAAAGTATGAATAGTAAATAGTCATTATTTACTTGAAATCAGTTCAGTGTGGATTCATTTCAGTAACTGTGTAATAGGAACAGTGTAATAACTGTGGTTCAATAACCACAATGTGATGGTGTGTACTGCATGAGCAAACACTTTCTCATTCTCCAACCTTAGTTCCCAGACTTTGCACTGCTAACAATACCCTGCCGACTACAGCATCAGGCCGTGTCATTCAACCAACCCTGATGTGGTGCAAACTAAGAACGGATGTGGCCTCCTCCCAGGGGTCAGGTCACTTCACTGACTATCCATTTCCTGAAATTATAAAGCTGTGACTGTGAAGGAAAAGAGTGGATAGCTCACTTTGAAACTAATTTTTGATATGTTTTAGCTTACCTCAAGGGCATCCAAGATGTAGGTGTCTTTGTTTCCACAGTATTTTCAATTTTGATATTTTTAGGTCAAACCGTTCGTGTCTCTCAGTCATATAATGGAGGTCTATGGTCACCACCTCAAAGAGCATGCACAGAGAAGTCCAAATTAAACATGATTTAATGACTCGTAAATGTAAGCACACATTGATGGCCTAAGACACGAAACGAGCGGTTTGTGTGAGAAAACGAACAGTATTTATATCGTTTTACCTCTTGTAATCACAGTCACGTCCAAGTGAACTGAGGGCGAGGGCGCTTCTCTCGTGCGTGTACGTCACTCATTGTTTACACAGAGATTTCAGAAGTGTTGCCAATAACTGTGAAGATCTAAACATATTTAGATATACAGGAAATTGCAATGGAAGACGATTTTGATACATCAACAGACAACGTTGAATTTTTTTTCGCAACCGCGCAAGAGATCACTTCCGGCGCTTTCCGGCACTTGCGCAGACTGAAGCGCCCATGCCATCACATCACTTGGACGTGGCTGTGGTAACAAGAGGTAAAAGTGATATAAATACTGCTCATTTTCTCACACAAACCGCTCGTTTCGTGTCTTAGGCCATCAATGTGTACTTACATTTACGAGTCATTAAATCATGTTTAATTTGGACTTCTCTGTGCAGGCTCTTTGAGGTGGTGACCATAGACCTGCATTATATGACTGAGAGACACGAACGGTTTGACCTAAAAATATCAAAATTGAAAATACTGTGGAAACAAAGACACCTACATCTTGGATGCCCTTGAGGTAAGCTAAAACATACCAAAAATTAATTTCAAAGTGATCTATCCCTTTAAGACAAACTCTAAGCCTATAAGAAGCCTATGAAAGTAGTAATAACATGCTGTTTCACTGCAATGAGAAATAACAGCGTTCAGAAGTGCATGCTAATGCGTGACCTTTAGGCGTTGCACACTTCTTAAGGACAAAAATCAGAGCATCGCACCGTGGCTTCCTATTTCCTGCTTCAGAGGGAAAGAGGAAAACTAGTCTGCTCTCAAAGCAATGGGCGGAATGAAGCGCACCACCCTTTCCTACATCCTGCAGGGAAACAATGAGTCCCCTCTCACAGCGATGGAGACAGAACAACTAGAAGAAACATAAGCCTATGCACAGGTTTCATGCCTTTTGGGCAGAACTGGCATCTATTTACAAATGCAAGGGTGAGAGATTGTGCACCATATGAATCAATATCGAAAGACCCGCGTATTACCATCTCAGTAAAGTGCTTTTGTAAGGGAAGACTCCTGAAGACATTCTGCAGGCTCGTCTACTTCCATCCGCATCGCAATATTTCACTTAGGTCCCACGTCTGGTCTACGTCAATGAATGAACGCCACTCTCAACAAATAAACAAACAACTAACACCTGAATACATCCATCACAGACTGTTGTTTCTCTCCCTTGTTTTTATGAACCCAGCAAGAAAATTGTTGTAATGCTTCCTCAGGAAAAAGTGAGTCGATTCCCATCAACTCTCGATGAGCAGGCAAAAACTACTGTTGTCAAATCTATATACACACTTTTATGTTTAGGCTATACTTTTAGACGTTTAATTTCGGTTTGCCCTTCTAACAGATTATGTATGTGTCAAAGCACCATAAAACATGTCATAATACAGATTGTAGAACTACCATAATTAATATAATGTTAGAAAGGTCAAATATTAATATACTGCAATAGACCTAGGCCTAGTCTCATATAATTATGATCATAAAACATGTCAGTGGTACCATCTGTGACCAGAAGGAAAACACAGAACACTATTTTTGATTGATTTACAAAGTATTATACAGTAATAGCCATACAATGTATGTAATGTTACATTAATTAATATATTAGGCTATTGACAGACAAATTTCCACTATAGTTTTACATGTAACAAGTAAATTCTAAAATTATTTTAGCATTATAATCCACTTCTTATTACAAAAACAAAGTTACTTTATTGTTGCGTCCCTTGTGTGTGTCTTATAATGAACTAATGATACATTTTTGCTTTGCAGTTTCCCAAAACTGTTACAATAACTTAAATTCACAGAAAAAAAAAAAAACTTTCATTCAACTTTCCGAGGTGTACATTACACGAGTTGACTTTAAAGTTTTAAAAGGAACAGCCTTAAGCGGATTCCCGAAACGCCAGGTGATATATCTGTTTGTATAGATAAAAAGAGTAGTTCCGATTTCACTAGTCATCACGTTACAGTTCATGGTGTTTAATGCATCGTATTTTCATCCCCACGGAGGCTAATAATTCCACAAAGAAATCCCCGTGTATTCATTTGAAAGTACTTTATCCGTTAAAAGAGTAAAACATAAGTTAGTTGCAGTGTCAAACTGTTGCGAAGTGCGGCGAGTTGAACTAAACAAAAGGTTCATCCCAGTGTAACGTTAACTCGTGGCGGATCTCTTTATCTCTCCGTTCGTGTGGATCCCGATGCGCGGGATAACTAACTTAGTGCACAACTACACATCCAACTTTACTGTTCAACAGTGGCTGAAGTTCCCCTACCTGTTAATCTTGTGCGCAAAAGCCCTCCGTTCGCTGGTTAGGCTTGCCATCCCATACAAACAGGGAGAGCTCCTTCCAGTTTCCCTGTACTTTGGTAATATTATTGTGGAGTGGAGTCACTGGCTTCCTTGTGTCACTTTGGCGCATAATAGCGCCTCCTCGCGGTCTGGGGGCGAGCGGCGCCGTTGACGAGCTCACCAGACCGGTTTACCATGACGCAGTCGCACCTGTCTTTATCTTTGGGGATCTGCGATGTTTATCATTTCTAGAATAGATAATGCAAATAAATTCCTACTTAAAAAAGTAATAATGCTAACTTTGCAGATTACCAAGGACACCACAAGCCAATATGTTATCATACGTGTTATTGTAAGGCTTTTAATTTTAATAACGACAAACACAGCATATTAAAGATTATATATATATATATATATATATATATATATATATATATATATATGTTTATCCTAGTTTTAATGTGTTTATCAATTATGTTTATCCTAGTAGGCCATAGTTTATTATTTAACGCCAGACGATATAATATAATATATAATTCAATATATCTATATTCTACTACAGCAGTTGGTTGTTGTGATTTTGCCTGAGGGGATCGCCCAGTTTGAGTTTCCTTAACCGTTAGAATCCAGCCGTTACTTGATTTGGTCAAAGGTTAATATTTCTTTCATGGGGAAATGTAAAACCCGGAGTAGAGCTGAGGCGGACTGAATAATAAACGCGTGAAGTGGGAAGGGAAATCTCTGTCGATCCGCTCCACTCTCATACACGTTAATCCATACCGGCTTTTTCAGTTTGTGTGTTGCTTTCTAAGAAGCAAAGCTTGATGTTTTGGCTTCGTCTCACTGTGAATGAAGTGAACTACACGACATAGGAAATAACTAGGCCTACCTGTTTGTCTGAAACGTAAGTTCCTCGATGAATTACTTAGTTAAAGAACTGTTGTATAAAACCAAATATAAAATTTACACACAACCATACTGTCTTCTGAAAACAAACTATTGAAACCCACATAGAATTTCTAATGGCTTTAATTGTTAATATGAATGGTATTGGTTTTAATGGAAACTAGTGGTCCCTGTGAGCCTCTACTGGCAATTTGTTGCCTTCTGTTATTTGATGGCATGTTTTCAATCACTAAATCCGAATGGAATGGGGCCAAAAACACACTACAGGACAGCGTTGCCAGGTCTGTCCATCAAATATAGCCAAAAACAAGCCCAAGAACCAAATATCTCACTCAAAATATTCCACTCCCATACCTAAATACATAATTTACCGCCATTGTTAGGCTTTATACACAATTGCAACTTGAAAATTAGTTGTATAATCATAAATAGTCTAGTTTCATAAATGAGCTCTAAGGCCCCCTATCGCACAAATCTCATAATTTATCCGTTTTATCAGTTAGTTGAATCATAATATCTGTATAGTTGAACATTTTTATTTCAGCAGGGAGTGTGGTTTATTCTAACAGAATTAATATGAAGTATAATCATTTCCATTTCAATATTTCATGAAATACATTTTTAGAAATATGTTAATCTAGATACAATCGTGGTAATTTTTGAGCACAGCAGAAAAAAAAAAACATTTTCTAATCGTATGGCAAGAAAGAATGACTGATTTCCACACTCATTGTTCCCTGAAATATTTTTAAAATCTATATCTAGAGATATAATCCCTGACAAAACAGCATTAGGCATTAGAACGCTGCTGGTGCACTTAATCATATAATGCAATTAGTGTGATGTAGATCTAAATCTATTTATCACAGCTACAACGCCCGGCCGAAAAAATAAGTTGCTGTTTGGATTTAAATAGGCAAATGCTCGAGAGTCTATTATTGCAGTGATTATTATGTTTCTAGCATTTTATATGTTTGGCATCACTAATTGTTGGAGTGTGTAGCTTCATTGCTTAAACAACCATGTAGGAAGACAAGACACATTACATCAGAACATGTATTCCCATCAGGTTTTGGTCTTGTATCGTCAATGCAAGAGTCCAGCACTCTGTAAAGTCTCCTCCAGCACATGCCAAAGACTTTAAGTGAAGACTCATGTGCCAATTCATGAGTGAATATCATGCTCCTCCCAATCTGAGCCTGATGAATCATTGTCATCCTCGAATATGGCCATAATGCGTCTTCCTACAGTACATGAGTGTTTAAGACACTTCATCAATTAGGGTTAGAAGAACTGATGCCAAACATAAAACATGATAGAAACATAATAATCCCTGCAATAATGATCCAGTCACTTGCCTATTTTTTGGCCAGGCAGCGTATTTATTCATGTACATATCTTCAATTAATCCTACACCCTATGCTAATCCTCTTATTTCCGTTCATAACACATGAAGAGTTCAGATGCAAAAGCCTCCAAATGCCATTTGAAATTTTCTTCTTTAATGATGATTTTTATCAAACTTGTATATTTAAGTTCAGTCATTTCACTTAAATGGCAATGATAATTACCTATTAATTGTTATTTAAGTGAAATTACTGAACTTGAATATACAAGTTTGATAAAAATCATCATTAAAGAAGAAAATTTCAAATGGCATTTAGAGGCTTTTGCATCTGAACTCTTCACATGTACACATAGATTAAGAGTTACACCTATACACGCATGCATCTACTTATTTTTTTCTCTCAAATATTTGTATTTATGTACCCCTTTACTCATATTATTCTTTCCCAGTTTCATGTTTAATGAATCACTGAAGTTATATTACCATATCACCCACGCATTTAAGTGCCTACAGGATATGTTATATTGTTGTATGGCCACCAGAGAGCGATGTACTCCACAAGTGCTGGAGCATGAAAAGGCGGTGGCCAGGAAATAATGACTCAACCCTCCACCTTATTGTCTAGATGCAGCATTGTCCACCAGATCTAAAAAAAAAAAAAAAATCACATTGCCAGAATTCATAGTTTTTTTTTCACACAATTAACCAAACACTGCGATAATACAGTAGAGTTCAGTATCCTTCTATTTAACAATATGTCTAAAAGTCATTGTTGCATGCCAGGTTTCTTTCAGTCGCTTCTTAACGGAGATAGTTTCAGCAGCGCTACACGTCTCAAAATAATAATTCGCATAGCAAGACATCTATGTTCATCAAGTTCCACACGCAAAAGCGGATTACCAGGAGGCGTTTATTGATGTTTTCCTTCGCCCAAGGACACATTTATCAGTTTAGAGCCAAGCCATCATCCCTCTCTCCTTCTCCCCATCCCCCACGGTCAGTGAGGTATGACCATACAGTGCTGGCTGCCTCCTCCCTATAGCTCAGCTCAGCACCATGCCCCATTAATTCAGCACCAAGGAGAGCTGCTAGTGCAGGTACAACAAGCCAGCACTGACCTAAGGAATGACGCCGGTAGCATGTGTGTGCGTGTTTTCAGATTTGTTGAAACACTTCTGCCATGCATGTAGTGTGCTTTATGTGTTTTTGTGCAGTCTATTCCCCTCACAGCAGACTGTACTCCAGGGCTGATAGCATGCTAATGAAGATTAATGAATCTCTCTCCTCACTTTGGCTTTAGACACCGTGCAGTACTAAAAGCTGATGCTCGGTATCACAAGGAATAAATATAGATCGCTGTTGTGAAGCTTTAGGGGTTTTTCTGCCGCAGACTTACTGGGGATTTTCGTGTCATTTGTTAGGAAGAGTGTGTTACACACTGGTTTTGAAGGATGAACTGTCTGTACCGATGGGAGTGGACTGGCTCAGAGATGTAATGGACCATCATCCGAGCAATTACATTAAGAGAATTACCGCATTGCGACTGTCATTCAAACCTAGTACATACATGCATGCATCCATGGCGTGTGCACTGAACTCTATGGCAGTCTGCTGGCAGTGATGCAACATGTGACATCCAGATGGAGAATTAAAAAAATAGTTTTGCGTCGTGAATTGATTGCGTTTCCATCGTGTCTTTCTTTTATTCCCTTTCCCTTTCCACGTCGAAGGCTTTCAGTTCCTCGACCAGCACTATTGTTTGGCTGCCCCTCCCCCCACGGGCAGGAGAGCACCCCTCATCCCTGCTGCATTACTGAAGAACAAAAGAGAGAGTGTCAGACACCACCCTCTAGATCTCTTTCACGCCCCAGCCCCCACCCCGCTTCCAGATGGGGCTGCCTTTTTTCCAGGGTCTCTCTGAACCCCAAGAGTCCTCCAAAATGGACGTGCACCTCCCCCTCTCCCCACTCTTCAGCTGCCCGTCATCCACCTGCTCCTCTCTGCCACGCGCCCGTGCCCAGAGCACGCCCCCTTCCTCGTCCCACCCTTGCAGCCAGCTCCTTTCAAATCTTTAACCACTTGCTTTCTATGGCCTAGCTCTAGGACTTTTGCAGCTGTAAACCTTCTTTTTATGACATGCGCTCCTTCGAGGCCTGCGGAGGGGGGAGGGGACGTAATGTTTGCATTTAATGCCTGCATGTGTGCAATGAAGCAGTGATACTCAACTGGTTTCATTGCACAGAGCAGAATTTACATCGGTTGCATTTCAAGTGATGACCCAACACTGTCAGAAAAAAAAAGGTACACTTTTGTACCTAAAAGGTGCATATTGGTACCTTCATGGTACACTTTTGTACCTAAAGGGTGCATATTGGTACCTTCATGGTACAATATGAACCATTTTGGTACAAAAGTGTACCTTTTTGAAAAGGTACCGCCCCAGTGACAGCTTTCGTACCTTTTTTTTCTGACAGTGAATGCAAAACCAAATTATACCACCAAAGTAACAAGAATGTCCTTATGACATGTATTGATATCACCATGGACTGCATAGACCCAACAATATGTAGAGAGATAGTTTACTCAAATAAAAAAAAAGAATATATATTTGACTATTTTTGTCCATAAAATGAGGTTCAATGGTGTCCAAAATAAGGCAGATTTCAATTTAAGAGTTGTAATAGCAAAGGGCTTTCTTTAACGATTATTTTGGTAGCTAATAAAAGTACTGAAAATACAGGTATAATAACAATGAGGCAATAATAATTGGTTCAGATAAAGTATCAAAAAAGTAATCATATGATTTTATTGAACAACACTGTTAAAGTACATGTTGTATAGACCATTTCACAAGATGTAAACAACACTGGTCCAGAAACACTTCCTGTTTCAGTTTGTAACTGTTTTCTTTATTTCACATGTAAAGAAAACATCTTAAAGATGTTTGTTTTACTTTTTGATTCAGTTTTATATGTCCTGTTGGTTGCATTTTATCCCAGCTTTTATGTAGTGTTAAAAAACTGAAACAGGAAGTGCTTCTGGACCAGTGTTGTTTACATCTTGTGAAATAAACATAATCAACTTGTGTTGACAAATTAAAATTGTCTGCAAGTGACACTAATGGCCTGGTGATTGTTGTTGTTATACTTTACAGCATAATTAGCTCCTTATTTAATTTTGGCCAAACTCAGAGCGAGGGTTTAAACTTTTATTTTGAAATCGCAATGAGCAACAATTTGCATATTTAGAAACATATTAATGCATTCTCCTATGTTGGCTTAGATTTATAAAATCTATAAATCGGGGGAAAGCCGTGTACCCTGATGAACATCAATATAAATTGTTTTATAAATCATGGACAGGGCCATACGGGGATCCAGGGCCCCAGTGCAGGGTGTTGTGGGGGTTATTTTGGGTCCCTCTCGGTTGAAATCTTTATGGCCCTGATCGGCAATATTGCTACACTTTCACCCTGGAGAAAACTAAGTACACTTTAGCACACTTTAGTTTACTTATTATGGAAATTATATATATATTTTAGATAATATACTTAAAGGGTTAGTTCACCCAAAAATGAAACGCGTATCATCAATTACTCACCCTTTTTTACTGAAATCTAAGAGATTTATGTCCCTCCATTGGCAGTCCAAACAACCACCACTTTGTCGCTTTAAAACCAATCTATATGAATCGTAAAAAACAATCTATATGAATCGAGCGATTTAGTCCAAATTTTCTGAAGACTCGATTGCTTTACTTGATGAACTTAGGCTCTAAGAACTCACTTGATGTGTAAGAACAAACGTCATTGGTTCTTGCAGAAGCTCAAACGTGCTGCGTAACACAAGAATGAATCTCATTGGTTCTTACTGAAGCTCAAACGTGCTGCGTAACACGAGAATGAACTTGCAGAAACTCAAATTAATCTATGAATTGAGCAATTTATGAGTCCAAATTTTCTGAAGAGACTCGATTGGTTTATCTATTGAATAGATTGAATTTAGGCTTTTGTTCACATATAAAACATAAGCAAACATAAACATAAGCTCAACCCCACTTAATTTATGTGTAAGAACCAACCTCATTGGTTCATGCAAGTGAAGCGAACATGCTTGAGCTTCTGTTTACCACGACTGACGGGTGAGTTGATGAATGTTAATATGTGAATAAAAGCCTAAATAATTCTGTCCATATAAAGAAAATTTGTCTCCCCAGAAAATTTTAATTAAACCGCTCTGATCATATGGATATGTTTTCTTTCTGAACTTTTTGAAAAATCAGTGTTGTAGTTGCTTCAACTGTCAATGGAGGGACAGAAATATCTCAATTTCATGAAAATATCTTCATTTGCGTTTCAGAAATTAATGAAAGTCTTACTGGGTTGAAACGACATGAGGGTGAGTAAATGATGACAGAATTTTTCAGTGAACTAACACTTTAAAGGGATGGTATAATGCCCCTTCTTGTCCCCACACTGTAAAAAAATATTTTCAAGATTTATTTTCTTTTGTCAAATCAACTTTATAATAATTTATTTAGTTGAGATAACTTATTATTTTGAGTTTCTGATGATTAAATTAATCTCCTTCACAACTCACTTTTTCCAGTTCAATCAACTTAAAAATTTAAGGCAACCAGGTTACCTACTTTTTTAAGTTAAACCATCAATATTTTTTTACAGTGCAGAGTGTGTGCAAAGTTTTAGCTCAAAATATACCCCACTGATCATCTTTTACAGTATGTTAAAATTGTTCCTTTTTGATGGCCTGTAAAGTGTGTGTGTGTGTGTGTGTGCAGCTCCGATTATCTCACACAGACATGCACTAAAATATCAGAAACTGCTCTGCTTTTTGTGTTTAAAATGGAGTCGGACAATGATGGAGAGACTCAAGAAGAAGTGACAACATGTCGAATGCAACAGGATGTTTTTTGAATGGTTAGTTGATGACTTTAACATGGAGTTAACGCTTCAAGTCTTTGATTACCATATTCTGTTATGATAATCTATAAAATCGCTGGTGTGGGAACTGTTGTAAGATGCTTATAGTGACTATAGTGTACTGCATGTGAAAAGATGGATGCGACAGCTTAAACAGACTCACAAATAGGGTTGGGTATCGTTTGAATTTGAACGATTCTGATTCCGATTCCGATTCCTTGTTTCGATTCCGGTTCCTAGCGATTCTTGATTTCGATTCTTTTAAGAGGCAGGGTCAAAAAAGTAAGGAAATACGGAAATTCTGAAGGAAATACTCCTTCTGTCACAAATACTTGTCACAAATTTAGCATTTTGCCGAGATTTCGTTAATTTTTAGAAAAGTGAAGCCACACTTTGGACCGCCGACGTAAGCTACTCATGTTCGACTCGCGCGGTTATGCCAACACTTGCGGTACACGCTTCTTCGTTGGTGTTGTTCAGCGGTTTCTTCTTCCGCTCGGTGGACTGTGAATATCGAAACTAGGAATTGAAATTTTAACTTTTGAACGATTCCGAGAAAAACGAAAAGTTAGTCTCGGTTCCAATCGATACTCGATTCTCGATACCCAACCCTACTCACAAATGTGCTCTACTACTACGATTCTTCCTCTTCTCAACATGGCCTGCGTGTTTGTTCCCTGGGGCGGGGTTTATTTAAATTTTAGGGTTAGTGATGTCACTAACCTGGGATGAATGTCGTGTAGTTCCTACCAGCCATTTGTTGTAGTCCTTAAAAACGATTTCTTAAAAAAGCAAAAATCTCCCTTTGCTTTGAACTTCGAGCGTTGTCATTGTGCAGGTGTTGTTTTTGCTCAAACACCAACATTACACACTAACTAAAGTTAGAAAAGTGAAATCATAATCAACCACCCCTTTTAATGTGAACTGAATGAAATGTTTTCAGACTCAATTGTATGTTGTTTACAATGAGATAAAAATATAGTAGAAAAATGTATAGTTTAAATCTATATTTAATGCAAATAAGAGTGCTTTTTGTGATACTTAACTAGACCCTTTTCCATTTTTATATGTCATTTATAATTACTTCTATTGTCTTTGAAATAAGGTTAAAGTGTACAGATGAATGTACTGATTATCATTTATGGTAAACTAAACTATAATGTAATTTCTATTGAAAAACGTGTTTATTTGAAATGATGAATATTAAATTGAATGCATTTAAAATATAATTAACTTAAAGGGAGACTCCACTTTTTTTGGAAATAGGCTCGTTTTACAACTCCCCCAGAGTTAAACAGTCGAGTTTTACCGTTTTCGAATCCATTCAGCCGATTTTCTGATATTTAGAAGAATATCAGTATACAGACATTTTCTAGTCTCATTTACTTCCATAGTATATATTTTTTCCTACTATGGAAGTCAATGAGACCAGAAACTGTCTGGTTACTGATATTCTTCTAAATATCAGAAAATCGTCTGAATGGATTCGAAAACGGTAAAACTCGACTGTTTAACTCTGGGGGAGTGGTAAAATGAGCCTATTTCCAAAAAAAGTGGAGTAACCCTTTAAAGTGTTATAAAAATAACACACTACAGGCAAATTTATAATCAAGTACTTTACGCATGCTTTAGTAAGGTAGTCAACACATTAAAATACATGCATCATTCAAGCACGAAGGCGTAACATTGTATTATTTGAATTAGCATAGTCCATCACTGTATCAGAGCTGCTTTTGCATCGTCACCCAAGGACAGGATATGACTACGGCAAAGGGTGCTCATGAGATCAGAACGTCACGAGAAATGTTTTATATAATCAGTACACTTATTTTTCAGTCAGTCACTAAATCTGCAGTAAGATCACGGTTTGCTTCTTAAAGTCTGCAGCGGTAAATCGGTGATGCCGGCTCATGCGGAGAGGGGGCAGATGCTTATTTGATTGTGTTTCTCTGAAAGCTTTGACACGTTGCATCCTCCGAGCCATATTTGCTCATGCCTTCCCCCCACAGCGCCCTCCTGAGCCCCCAAGGGAACGGTGGATAGGAGCAGCACTGGCCCGCATCTGTCACGGGGCAGCTGTTGGTCACTTAATGGAATTTGTCCTGTTGCTGATGGGCCAGGGGCAGTGGGAGGTTGGGCTAATGACTCCCAAATCTGTTAAAACCTTGCCAATTACTCAGAGATAGTGAAATCTATACTGCCATTTTACCTTCTCCTGTCACACTCTTCTTAAGAGCTGATTAGTGATAAACCACGACTGATAAGTTTATGGTATGTCCACTGCAGTAACACATTCCTGCATTTAACTTGTACAACATTCAATCATTTTTGCTGTAAATTAATTTCAGGTTTCTATGGATCCCTGCCCTATAGCTTCACGGCAAACAAATACAATATTCGAACTTTGGATGTGTACTAATAAGTGGCAGATCCAGAAATTGGATGAAGCCTGTATCCAATAGCTTCAAGAACAAGTTTATATATATGGACACTTTATTTAGGTATAGTCTATGAAATAGTTAACACTGGGTCATTCTAAACCCTGGGTTAAAGGAGTCCTGGGTTATCTTTATTCACGTTTCACACAGCTCACAACAATTAATCACAATTAATCCTGAGTATTCATAAGCTGACGTTCCACTAGGCCTGGGCAACGATTAATCGCATCCAAAATAAAAGTTTGTGTTTACATAATAAATGTGTGTGTACTGTGTATAATTATTTTGTATGTAAAAATGCACACACATGCATGTATATATTTGAATATATATATATATATATATAAAACATTAATATTTATATTTTCTATAAATTATGTATAAATATATCTACAGTATATAGAGCAAATATTTCTTAAATATATACATGCATGTGTATGTATTTATACTTTGTATATAGAAAATAATTATACACACTACACACATATATTATGTAAACACAAACTTTTATTTTGGATACGATGAATCGCGATTAATCACGATTAATCGTTGCCCAGCCCTACGTTCTACGCTGTACTATCAAGTTTTTCCTGAATGGAAAGGTGACAATAAAATCTTTACTTCAATTGTCACAATTTGACATTTTTCACCTCAAATGCTGAAACTATAAAACATTTGTGAACTATTTAGACTATGAAATGTCTAAATTGCTATTGTGAAACGTTCCCCGGGGTTAAATGCAGGGTTTAAGGTGCGTTCATGCCATGTAATTGGCGTTCACAACGATTCTTAAATATAAAAAGCCTTCACGTGCTTGTAGAACTTCTATTTATACTTGTAGAACTTTATTTACTGTAGCCTAATTACGACATGGCGTAAACGCGGCATCAGAACGATGATAACCGCGCAGTGTGAAAAGACCTGATTGTGTCACAACACCAGGTATATGTATAAAATATAGTGTCACAACACCAGTTATATATAAAATATAGAGTGTTTGGTTAGTGAATATGCATCACTAACCAATATCTCCTTTAATTCTTTAAAGGAGGACTCCGGCGCAAAATGAACCTTTGGTCTAATAAAACATTGGTAACTGGTCGACCATTCTCTGAGATTTGTTTTCATGATAATTGAATGTAAAGAGTTTTATCTCTAAAAATTGTTTAGATTATAATGCTAGTATATGGGGGCATATAAGTAAAAAGAAATCGCTATAATACCACTAAAAAGGCTCAAAATAGCCCCACACTAACACAGTAACATAATGAGGGTCCATGCAAAACGAAACATTGAGAACTTTGTTCGAGAACTGCCATTTAAAAAATAATATATATATTTTGGTAAATTTATAGAACCAGACATATACATATTCATAGACTTAACATTTATAAGTAGTAATTGCAAAAACAAAACAAAAAAGGTTTAATGAAAAGGATAGTCTATAAATACATAAATGTGTAGTTTTATTTTAAATTAAATTTGCAGCATTTATTTATTTATTTCAAAATTGTTGTCAAAAATAAAGATTCAGTAGACATCAAACTTAATGAATGAAATATTACTAAATGAATAAAAAATAAAGGGAAAAATACATTTGCCATTGCCAGAATGGGTACAGATTTGGAAATGTAGTCTAAATTAAGCAAATGATTTGTAATTATTCATAAACTTTAAAGAGAAAGTATTAAAAATAGTTTTCAAAACAATTATTATGTAAAAAATAGAGCCAGAAACTCATAAATAACTAAAGACAATGCTTTGTCCATGCATGGCTAGTGCAAATATTTAAGTAATGGGTTCCTTTGCAATTAAGCCACCATAAGTGCCTTCTCTTGCCTTCATTCCAAGACATTGTGTTTAGAAAGCTTTTGTGTGTAACTGTTTGACTGTAAGCTACTAAGCATTACTCTGATTTGCATGACTCTGATTTTTCCCCCCTGACCTGCAGGAAACACCAACCCCCACAGCCCTGCTCGCCATCCACGCGAGTTCAAGCAGCCAAATCAATGAGAAGAAAGAGAAGTGAGCCCTGTTCCTCCCTCTGCATCTGTCAAGAAGCAGTAGAGGGAGGGGTTCACTCGTGGGATGATGATGATGATGATGGGGAAGGGAACAATATCAGTCCATCTGTCACAAATAGCCTCAAATGTAGCTCCAAAGTAAATCAAACAACATGTTACTTCAGCACATTTATGCATTATTGATGGCTCAAGCCATAAAACTGATCAAAGTCGCACAGTGTTCAATTTACTGACCAATCCATTTAAATCCATTGACTGTTAACCAGGGTCACACAAAACAGCAACACAAGGCCACACACTCATATATATGAAGAGTTCAGATGCAAAAGCCTCTAAGTGCCATTTGAAATTTTCTTCTAGAATGATCATTTTTATCAAGCTTGTATATTTAAGTTCAGTAATATCCCTCAAATGACAATTCATAGGTAATCTTCATCCCCATTTAAGTAAAATTAATGAACTTAAATATACTAGCTTGATAAAAATGATCATTCTAGAAGAAAATTTCAAATGGCACTTAGAGGCTTTTGCATCTGAACTCTTCATAACTATATGCGCTCTGAAATCTGAAGCATGTTAGTAGTGTTTCTCCTCAACCGTTCAGTGTTCTTGGAATAAAACCTCGGCAGCAAGCAACACACCCCAGCCTGATGGTTCGTCTCATAAGTGGGATATTTACTGCCTCCCTTCCCCCTCCGAGGCCTCATCCTGCGCTCTCAGTGGCAGGTAGAGCTGCAATCTCAGTCATTCATATTTAATTCCAGCAGAGTTTCCGGCCAGACTAATGCGCTATTGATTGCAAGTCTCCCATTACAGTAGGGTAAAGAGGAAAGCGGGAAGGGAAAGAATACCGAAGACCGAACACGAGCAGGCAGGAAAGAGAAAGATGAGGTGGTTTGAGACTGACCATAAATCAGACGCGAGCGATCTGACATTTAAGAAATACGACCGTTCTTTGAATAAATAGAAAACGGGTGGGTTAAGTGCAGCGTTGTGAAGCTTTTCCTCTCTCAAATCCTCAAATACAATTATTTCAGGCCCGAAACATTTTCAAGGAACCCGAATCCCATTAAGTCCGGAGTCCGTGTTTAATTGAAGTGTAATTAAAGGCGAGCGCACACTGACATGTTAGAGAGAGTCTCTGCTTTGCTTTCTTTAGTGCAAGCCGCATCTAGATGTGCTCATTTATGTGTTATGAGAGAGAGCCCGAATGCTCGCGCAAGTGGAAGAGATGGAAAAGCGAGAGAAAGAAAGAAAGAAAGTGAAAGAGGGCATTCTGGTGCTTTGTGTATTTAAGGTTTTCTCCCTGGATACCAACGCAGACGAGTCGAGATGAAAGATTAATAAGAGAATCTCTATATTTAACAAGATCGGGTGTAAAACATGCTCCCTAGAAGACACGAGGCCTTCACTCCCACCCACAGCCACTGTCATGATGTGAGCAAATGTCTTCCATGTTTATGCACGTGTGTGTGTGTGTGTGTTGCGCCTCACGCGATACCGTGTGCATGCCAACACACGGATGCGGCGCATGGCAAGCTGAGGAGAATCAATAAGTAAAAAGATGACAAGCAACGTCTATGTCAGATTCTTCCTCCCACAAGCCTGTCTGCTCTAATAATAGCCCGGAGAAAACACAGAAAGGCAGAAGAGGAAAAAACAAAGTGAGGGGGGGAATGCCAAATAATGCATGCAGGGCCAAATTAGGCTGATATCCATTACTCAGAAATGGCCCAGAACTATGTGGAGAGGCTGTAGGAACCGACCCAACTGCGACCCCCCTCACCACTCGAGGGGCTGGGAGTGTTACCCTGGGGCTCGGAGCCCACTAAACGGTGGAAGCACAGGCCCTGTGCGCCCATCTCTCACTGCTCTAATCCAATCAGACTCAGCAGCTCTGACTCTCTCCTAAAAGCCTCTGAAAACGCCAAAAACCCTCCACTATGAAAGCCGCTGTGTTGTTTGTAATGCATGGACGTTCGTGGGTTGTACATGAAAATGAAGTTGTAGACAAAATGAAGGTAGATTGTGGGCATGTGAAGTGTTCTTTATTAATTATGGGTGTTTATTATGACTGCCTAATCTTGCAAGCGTTCATATCACACCTTGTCACGAATGTGCTGAAGTGCTAAAGAGAAAGCCAACAAACATGTCCAAAGCCCTCCTTCATTTTGCAAGTTGTTACTTGGGAAAATGGATAAGCAACTATTTCATCTAATCAAGCTTTGATTATTATTTAAAATTTCACAGAGAAGTATTACAGATCACAGTCGGTGTGCCTCAAAGTGTTGGATGAATTATGACAGTTTATAATGGGTTCCAAAAGTCTGAGATAATGCCTGTGAAAAATTAATTTTACTTTATAATTTCCACCAAACGATATATATATATATATATATAAATATATATGAAGAGTTCAGATGCAAAAGCCTCTAAGTGCCATTTGAAATTCTCTTCTAGAATAATCATTTTTATCAAGCTTGTATATTTAAGTTCAGTAATTTCACTTAAATGGCAATTCATAGGTAATCTTCATTGTCATTTAAGTGAAATTACTTTACCTAAATATACAAGCTTGATAAAAATTAACATTCTTGAAGAAAATTTCAAATGGCATTTAGAGGCTTTTGCATCTGTAATCTTCATATATATATATATATATATATATATATATATATATATATAACAGTATATTCACAGCAGCAGCATATTTCACAATTTGGATGACTTGTGCACTTAAAATGAAAAGTTCCTAAAGGGAATTGTCACAGTGATGCCCTTGAAGAACCATTTTTGGTTTCTGAAAGAACTTTTCGGAAGAATATTTTCAAGCCCGAAAAGAACCTTTTTGCACTATTATGAGCCTTTTGTGTTATGGAAAGGTTCCATTCATGTAACCTTTATTTTTAAGAGTGTTCATGAATGTCTTAGTATGCATAATAGTACACAAAACTGATGGTTCCGTACGTACCTCGATTTTGAAGTTCGGTTTGGTTCGTTACAGCAGGGGGGACTAAACATAAAATTGCTTTTTTTTATTAAACTGGTTTAATGAACATATTTTCTGTCTTTAAATGAATTCAATTATAATTAATAGTGCCCCCCCCCCCTTTTTTAATATAGATGAAAATGCAAATTTCTAACTGAAATGGTTGTAATTCAAGAATGCTTTGGAATATAGACGTAAGATTGGGCTCATTTTAAAGATCATTTGGCAGATTTTTGTAGAAGTGAAATAAATTACGAATGTGAAACAGAAAAAAAAGTTATAGAAGTTTGAGTTTATGAAAATGTACAATATAAAAAATGTAATTATTCATATTTTACACAACCTGGGTGACTCTAAAACTGAAAAAAAAAAAAAAAAAAAAAAGGCAAAAATCCGAATAAGTTGTGTTTCAAATTTTAGGTTGATATCTCATAAAATGAGCTTTCAGTAAGATTTTGTTTGGGCGCAGTACCAAACTTTTTCACTAGGGCACAACCAGACTACATTACTGCTCATATAAGGGCGCCTCCATTTCCATACGTGATTTGAGTGATATGAACCATTATTTCCACAATTTTCGTACAATTTATGAAGTAGAAATCCTATTCAGAAGTAATATGAGAAGTTTGGCAGATTTTGATAAGAATTATTATTATTATAGAATTTTTCTTTATATTCCAAAAAAATCTGACTTTTTTTTTCTAAAATAATTGAATGGAGGCTATCTTTTGAACTCTTGGCATGAAAACAAACAGGTTTCTACCCTTCTTTCATGATTTTTCATCTTCATCACAATTTCAAAATAAAGGTCTAAACACGCCTTAGAGTATGAAAATATTCTTGTTGCAAAAATTACGGCTCCTCGGTCAATCAATCAGCAAATATGAAAACTAGAGATTGTAAGCTTTCAAATGATATATAGTTTGTCAAAATTAGTTTATAGTATCGGATAATTTGGGCCCACAGGTGGGATAAAAAAAAAAAAAAATTTGCTAATGCTGTAAACTATATAAGGAGCCCTTGCTTACCTGCACATTACTAACATAGCCCAAACTATTAAGTTGCTATTTATAATAAATCAACACTCAAATATCAAATTGAATGCAAACCAGTAAACTGCGCATAGTCATTTTAACTTCTAAATCTAATTATACAATTCAGTTTTTACTCCAATTCGTTGATAAAATATAGCTAATCATTTACACAGTGGCTGTTAATTTCATGACAGATCACTAGACAGGTTAAGTAAAATACAATCCGATCACAAGGCAATTCGTACGAATTTTACGAGGTGGCTAATTCTTACAAATTCATACGACCTCACTCGCATGAATTAGAACGATTTTTGCTAAATCGTACACATTTTACGAGTTGCCCAATTCATATGAATGACCTACACCTGACCTGACCCCGCCCCTAAACCTAACCATCACGTGGGTTTGGACAAATCGTGCGAATTTGTACGAATAGCCACCTTTTAATCCCTCATGAGAATTCATACGAATTGGTCAAATATCATAAATATACAGGCTAGTGCATATATTTCAATAAACATTTCGCTGTTGAACTAACAAGCTGTGGACACCGACTGACTTGCCTGAGGTATTGCATTGTTAACAAGAGTTTACTGATGTCTTTCAGCATACCTTCAGATGTTCATTCATGAAAATAATACAACACAGATCAATAATAATGTTGAAAATTAAATGTCCCCAACTAAGCAAGCCAAAAGCCAAGGCAACAGTGGCAAGGAACCAAAACTCCATCAGGTGATTGAATAGAGAAAAAAACCTTGGGAGAACCCAGGCTCAGTCGGGGGCCAGTCCTCTGGCCAACGAAGGAACAGTGTGATTCGGGTAGCATTACAAGAACAAATTGGATCGACACATTACGAGTATTTGTCCATTTTTATCTGTTTGGAAGTCGCCGGTTTGGAGACAAGATGTTGAGGATCAGTGCCGATGGCGGTCGTGTCGACGAGGCCGGCACTTAAGGATCAAAAAACATTTTTTTGTGATAAATTGGACAGAAACTGAAAAATTACCCTTTGTTTCTCATCGAAAATAACCAAACACGGAGCTTATTGCGATTGTCAATGGTGGTAGACTACAAGACACGCCAACCCGATCTCACGACCAAGTCGTACGAATTCGACGAATGATTAAAAAGTGGCTAATTCGTAACAATTCATACGACCTCACTCGTACGAATTAATACGATTTTGCTAAATCGTACATATTTTACGGATTGGCCAATTCATATGAATTCGTACGAATGACCTACCCCTTACCCCGCCCCTAAACCTAACCATCACATGGGTTTAGACAAATCGTACGAATTAGTACGAGTAAGGTCGTACGAATTAGCCACTTTTTAATCATGCGTCGAATTCGTACGAATTGGTCTTGAGATAGTGTTGGACACGCATGTAAACTTCGCAGATCGAATTCATGTACCGTTACTACCCATACTATTTAATCAAATGTCAAGCTGTAAGGTACAGTAAGGTAAAGTGAGGTCAACCTCAACAAAGGGCCAGGCCACCGTGGGTGTATCGCGTTTTTTTGATTCAGCTTGAATATCGTTACACCCTAATGCAAACCATTTATGTAAGTGAGAAATCTTTTATTAGGAAGTCTTCTGTTTTTGCCTTAATGACATTAGCACTCAAGCTGCATGAACTGCACAGTATGCCAACCATCTGTACAAAGATCTGTACAAATTTACTTCAGAATCTAAATTTATTATCATAAAATTTTTTTTGGTTTAAATCCATTAGAAGTTTAATTGAAAATCATCTCAGATTTGCAAGTGGTCTCATACTTTTGGACCCCACTGTGTGTCTATTGACTTTGCACAGGTGGCATGAAGTTACATATAAACTCAGCATAACAGAATCCTGTGAGTCAGGACCGACATACTGTCATAACAAATGCCAAACAGTGTATTGATTATATGAGCCGTCACGCTCAGCATAGCTGGGTAATGAGATTCCTCTTCATTATATGTTCTTACGTCCTGTGCTACCGCGAGCAGGCGTCCAAATTATGCTGAAATGTAGTCCTCAAGAGTGTAAGTTAGGTAGAACCTAATTTACAGAGTATAAAAAAAAAAAAGAGTATTCTGCAGTGGTCATGATACGGATGATGTTGAAATGAAATAATCATTCAACTGATTCATTATTCATCTGAACCATGTTTGGTTATATTTCCACGTGTTTTATGCAAACTGATATGTAGCATAAGCACATTTTAAAGTAAGGAATCACATCATAGCTTTATACGAATGAAGCCATTTTAAAAGACTGCCAATTGGCAATCCAAATCCATGAGAAATCTTCTTTAGCACAGACATTTGAGCCATTCTAATCCGTTACCTCAGAACATAATAAGCGGGATAACACTAGCTGTAGCAATGGAACACATCTGTTTCACACAATCATATCTCCTGCGCTGGTGCTAAGCAGATTCAGCGCGATCATAACATGCTTTCTTCCCATGAATGTAAATCCACTATTTGCGAATGCGAAAAAACAAGTGTACAGTGTTCCTTGTGTCCTCCGCCAGTGATCTCACCAACAACCACATTTGGATGGCCATTAAAACCGACGGAAATCAATGATATTTGAAAGAGCAAAAGAGACGGACAAAAGCACCAGTCTCTTAATCGGCTCTTCTGGATGGGGCTCCTGAACATTAAAAATCATCAGTGAAATTACTGAAAGAGCCAACTGCCATGCTTGATCCTCTGAATCAGGGTTGTGAATAGGTGCTTCAGATGCCCTCTTACCCACGGGCTGGATTCAGTCGCCCCACTGCCAGCAAAGACCCCTAATGAGCTTCTGCAATTAAGCGGGTTTATTCACGTTAAGTGTGAACGGGGCGTGTGCAGAACCGTACTCTTTGTGCCACAAGTGCCGCCTTTATTCAGCTCACAAAGCAGAAAACAACACCCGCACCTAATGGCGCAATCTTTCCCTCTCACTCGGCCGCCACTCTGAGGAAAGTCGCGACTTGACAGAGGAGAGTGGGCGGGGTTAAGACAGACTGACAGCGGGGCCCATCTCGATCCTCTTATTAACGCTTAACGAGTGCCTTCCTCATGCAATATTCATCGCCACTAATATCATCCAAGCTCTGAGCTGAGCTGGCTACTTATGTAAGGCAATTATGTAAAATATCAGACAGGGCCCACACTCAGAATCTGACTGGGGTAGAGATGCGGGACAAGAACCGAAAGTGAAAGGGAGCATGAGAGAGGAGGACGAAAGGCAGCAATCCATGTCGGAGCGCCCCGATCGAGTCAAGATTACTTGGCCTCGACTGTTAACCCCTAACCCAGGAATGCACAGCGCTCGGCGCCCCGCGAGATTATCGAAAGGTTAACGAGTTTGAGCGCGTCTGCCCACTCAGATGATTTCCTAAGAACTCATCAGCCAAAATATATATAATTGTGTATATTACTCACAGTAGACACAATGAAAAAATGCTGTTTTTCTGATCCGCATTACAGCGGATTTGCCCGCCAACGACAATACCACCCACTCGGTACCTCTCTGACTCCCGGTACCTGCGCTGCGACTGTCTACAATCTGCATAAATACAGAGAACTCCAGCCGAAGACTCACACAACCGCTTCCACAAGGTCATCCAGGGCCGACGCAGATGTAGGTGAGTTCCAGCGACCCGTGGTCTCCGGCGCGCATATAAACAGACCAAAATAAACACCATCCTCTAGTGGGAATGACAACCCCCTCACACCTCATCAGCGAAGTGTATATTTCCATAAGCCTACATGCTCTGCAACCATCTCCTCCAACTTCACCCATACAGACACAGCGGAGACTCGCACCGCATAGCAAGAGATATGCCGAGCTTGCCTCCTCAGGTCAATGCCCTGTGGGGGTCTGTGCAGAAATAGGTCATTTGTCACACATCAAGTCCTGGGGCAGGAGATGCATTATAGATGAGACCAAACAGCCTGTCTCAGTGAGCTCTACCCACTCCCTAGACTGGATATGGGTGGGGGGGAGGCTTGAGATAACAACTGCTGCAATCAGTGTGTCGATGTTTAATATCACCACCAACGAGGGACAACATGGAGACGTGTGGATTCATTCTCAAATCTCTGATTTCATTGTTTTTGCATGCGATTAGCTATACAACAATGTGTGACATCTATATGACACTCATTATGTAATCTACGCATTCAACACGCACCTGCCATGCTAGTATATAAATGGTTAAATAAGGTATTTAAACAGTGGGCCGTGTAATGTCCAGAAATGACCTTCACAAGGCCGTCCTGCATTCTCGTTTTTGAACGAACGGCTCGCGCCATTTACTCGGCTTTCTTAGAAAATGCGGCGCGCCAGACTACAGGATGGAATCTGTGAAGAAGGGCTGCGCTACAAGGACAAATAATGTGAAATCAAGAAAGGGGAAAAAAAAAACTGAGGCATGAGTAAGGGGAAGAGAGAGAGAGAGAGAGGGGCTAAGAGAAGGAGAAAGCATGGCTCCTGCCTTTTTCTGCACCCATCTGTTCGGAGTGCAGGTGGAGCTCTATTCACTCGGCTCTGCATGCGTGTTGGGGGGCAGGAAGAAAGGGAGGGCAAGAGGAAAGAGTGGAGAGAGATGGTGGTGGGGGTGGAGGGACGGGGGGCTCTCGCGGTGATCTCTCCTGAAGGGGATAATGGGAGAGGAGCGCATTGCAATGGCTGCCATGTAGTACCCTCCCTGCGCAATTAGCCAATCAGCAGCAAGCTCTGCCAGCCAGAAGGACACATAAAAGAAGAACATTGCAGCAGAGGCACAGAAGGAGCCTGCGAGGAGCTGGGAAATACACACACAACAGCAGATCCACAACACCCTCCCCTGGACACACCCTACTGGGGATCACTGCTTCTCTTTTTTTTTTCTGAACCATCGCCCACGCCACACGGAGAGAAATCTCTCTCTCATCATCATCCTGAAGAAAACCCCCTTCTCCTCATTTTCACACTACTGAGGAAACCTACAATCGCACGGGCTGAGATTTCCTGGGCGAAGACTGTCGTTTTTCCTTTTTCTTTTTTTTTTCTTTTCGTTTGGAAAACCGACATCTGCATTTCTCGAGCCACACCACGGCGTGATATCTCTGCGAGTCGGCCTGAAGACCTGCAAATCGAAGGACCTAGATCACTATCATCTTTGTACATCAAGAATGGTTACTGTACGTATAGCCTACCTTCTCTCTTTTTTTTTGGTCTGTCTCATTGCAAAACAATAACAGCACCACCAGAAAATCCACTTGAACAGCCTCACAGCATGTAGCTACTAATATCTGTGCAAGACATTCAAACTGAGAAAGCAAAAATATAGGCTAATTAGACATTAAAATATAGGCTGTTTAAATACACGCGAATCAAATAATAGGCTATACACGGCATTTGGTCAAAAACGCAAACATAGGATACTAGCACACATCTAATCGCGTATTCCGTAAATAAGATTAACGATTAGCCCAGGGTTTAAGTAATGTGATACAGGCATGCGCGAGCATCGCTACAGCCGAGCTCGCTTCGTTTTCTGAGGGGAATCAAAACATTGCTTTCTCCAGCCGTTCGACTTGAATCGTAATGCGTAATACGCGAACCCCATTTATTTCCACATCCGTTAATTAAACGCATTCAAGCGATAATTAGCCATTATTAACATAGAGCGCTGAGGAATTCCTCCGAAATAGCTGAGGTGCGGCGGAGGCAGAAGGGCGTAAGAGGGCAGTTGAGCTCGTTCAGAAAGGATGCTCGAGACTGAATCTCTGAGACAAAACACGATGCCTCGGAGGCTGAGAGCCCATCGAGAGCAAAGGCAAAGAAAAGGGTCGAGTCACTCAGAGGGGGAGGGGAGATATTATGCATCCACTGGTTTGGATTGAATCGGGCAGGACAAAATTCCTAAGGCGATGCGATGCTACATAAGAGATCGCGAGAGAGGAAACGGCCAAATGTCATCGATTTCTTGCGATTTCTTCTCGAGTTGCTTTTCCGTCCTTTTCTCCACACAAATATAACGACACTGAGAATGTAAATAAGCAATATGAGGGGAATACAAAGGCCTTGGGGAAAGCGTTTTGGGCGTGTCTTCTCGAAAAGAAGACAGCGATGGCACGAGCTCAGAGTCACCATCTTCACGTAGATTTTCTGGGAAAACAATAACAACAGCTCATGTAAATACGAACAGGTGTTTGAAACGCATCCATGAATGAGCGATTAAAATGTTAGGATTAATTTATGACGTTTAACTCTTCAGGCCTGCTCTACATGAAGCGTATTGTCAGGTCTTTGTGTCTTGCCAGAAGACGTGACTAACCGCTAGATTCGTTATGATGAAGACTCAATTTGTAATTATTATTTAATACTATTAAAAACCACACAAACCACCTGTCATTTTGCGTTTGAGGCCTCTGTTCCTGGCAAATTGTCTGCTGTGAAGGACAGCCTGCCTTGTTTTATAGTGACCTCGAACAAAAGGCGATACGAAACGACGCGCTTCGTTTTCATTTAAATTCTCAATAGATGGTGTGATGAATGAACGACGGGCCCTTCGGCTTGTTGTTCCGCAGTCCTCCGTGAGCACGAGCCTCTACCGCAGTGCCAAGCACATAAAACCGTTGAGTCAGATAACCTTCTCCAGGCGCGTACACAATTCAAGGACAAGGACAATCACAACGATACACAACACAACACAACGGTTTACACGTACGAGCTCCTCACTAAACGTTAATAAAGAGGGTTGTCAATCAAAGAAAAAGACGGCGTTTAAAAAAAAAAACCGTTATGCTGGACAGTATTTAAACTGTCAGGGCGTTACGCACGTTATAGGATCACAGGCCTCGTCTATTGTGAATTGAGACCCTCATTATACAGTATACACTGGTTTTATAAGCAAAATAATGATATTAACTTCTAAATATTACGACCAGGCCATTAAAGTTACAATTATTATTATTAATGAAATACTCTTATAGGCATTTAATGACATTATTGTTGTTTAAATGAGCTATATTTTATTATGTTTGCTGTATTATTATTATTATTATTATTATTATTATTATTATTAATAAATTGTCTTGTAGAATAAGTTAAAGTGAAGGCAGTTGCAATGTTCATTGTTCCCGGAGAGTCCCGCAGCCTCTGGCCTCGACACAAAGCGCTACTGTTTACATTAATATTCATAGTGCTGCCATGGTCTCTGTAGAGGAGGAACGGGTGGCTCTTTTGTTCGCTTGTGTCAATACGTTTATTCAGCAAAAAGGAGCTCGGATTTGTGAATGCCCACAGAGCACACGCGCACTTGTCCAATCAAAGGACGAGGGGATAACGATTTTAAACGATTCGCAGAGGTGTTTATTTATAAAGACGACATCAAGAGCTTAATGTCCACTTGATAAAATGAAGTCCGCGGCACCAAGGATATTTTGAAGGTTGTTGTGCATGGCGAGCCACTCCCGAATTCAGCACTCTGGATAGCGACCAAAGAGTAGCGGGAACACTGCTAGCGCCTTTCCCTCTGTTAAACGTTTTCTAATTAGCTACTAATAATTTAAAACAGTAAATAAATTAGAAAAAAAAAACGCTATTAGGGAAAATGGGAAATAATAGTGCATTCGCGCGATAAGTCGATGATCTTTTGCGCAGCAAATTTCACGAGCGAAATTAACCCAATTCAAAGGTAAAAAAAAAAAAAAAAGATAATGGTTTATCCGTTCAGTTTTGACTTGTGTCCTGTTGTTTTACAGCTGCCACTGTGATCCCTTAAGCTGCAGTGAGAGTGTGGCTAATGCCTTTTGTTTAAAATAATCCTGTAATCTGTTACTGAAACAGCCTATTGGCAATCCAGCGTTCACATTTCAGTCAGGAGGCTCGTCCAGACACGTACGCTTATGAAATACAAATGATCAAAATTAAGGTCTGCATTAGGCATCCGAAATGTCACGAATAGTACGGATTCAATTTCCACAGCCTAACGTTAACAGACAATGCTGGGACTGGGAGAATCGCTGGCTGACCCTGGCAGTCTGATAAATTAACGTTGACATGATACATACAGCTACAGATTAGATCAGCCCTGTGCTTTATTTGTTTACCTCACCGGATCTTGTGGAAGACTGTGTTTATTTTAAGAAAATGGCTTCCTCACTCACTGCACAGGGACATTAAGGAAGTGACGTGAGCCGATCGTCTTCACAGTCAGATTGCTCTTTATCTCATGCTGCTTTCAGGCCTGTTTGTAAATAGCGTTCTCTGGCATGATGCGTTCATGACTGTAGATAATGGAAATGTGTTTTAACTTATAATTGGCTGCAGTTAAACCAAGTGACATTCAACAGGACATTTTTTCAGGGAAAAATCGAATGAATGTCTGACTGTCAAGATTTGACGGTCATTTCAGCAGACTCTAATTACAGACTCACTAAGAGGAATCTCAGCAGTCATTTATCCTGATCAGTGCGCTGGTGGGAAGGTAATAGGTTTTGCGTATAGGAGATGCAGGGCTCTGTTTGCGTGTGAGTCTGGGTCCTTGTGTAGGCGATGCTGATGCAGTGCATTAAATATTGAGGGAGAACTCTACCAGAAATAGAAAAGTGCAGGCTGGGACAGGAACGTCTAAGCCTGCTTCCGTAGCCACGTTTGTTTCGTAAGGCCTATTTTTAATAACGTATAAAACTCAGGCACAGTTGATAAGGTGTGTGATGCCAAAGGAGCACAGTGGAAGGAGTCTCTCGCCTGTCTCTGCGAGTCGTGTATTTTGGGATGAAGCGCTCATCCACCTCTACCTCTGCTAGTATCTAGGCTGTAAGACAGTGTACGTGTCAGTCTGTGTGGCCAAAGAGCCTGTGCGTTGTGTAACTCACTACATTCGTCGCTGCTTGCCATAGGGAGGTTTACTTCAGTTCACGAATCACATTTGCCCTGATCCTGTCACATTGTGTCAAGACTCGCTCTGTTTGTGTCAATGCTTAGACAGCGCCTGTTTGAGTAGGTTTACATTCTGAACTATACAGGCTATGGGCTACTGCCACAAAAGATGCCATTTGCATCGCTATTTGATTGATCAAACGAACAACCTTTCCTCGGAAATTCCTGCTCGGGTGGCAGTGAAATTGTCAGTTTTGCCTAGATTCATGTTTGCAGCGCTTTAATAACTCGCCTCCCTGAGGTTTCTCCTTGTCAGTGTCAATTTGCCTGAGATATAAATTCTGGCGGCCCCCGAAAGCTTATTTTATTAATGCGAGACAAAAAGTGATTTTAACTGAGCACCAGTTCTCGAACTCCGAGTGCACATATACGGCATGCACACATATGTGTGAGGTTTGCTAAAAGTCAAGAAGCCAGCCAATAGCAACAGTCGTCAAGCTGCTGTTACCTGGGCAACCTGGTTAGAGGTAAGGCTCAAGGCAAGAATAAATCATTCCACTGAAGAGACTGAAGGGAGAACAAAAGAACAGACTACCCACACTATTAGGAATTCACCTGTTTGCGCATCTGATCGTTTATGCTTAATTGGATATCATTATCATTTCATTTATTTACAATTACATTCCTGTAATTGATTATTTGCATCGTACACTCTCAGAAAAAAAAGGTACAAAAAGCTGTCACTGGGCTGGTACCATCAAAAGGAACATAAAGGGTGCATATTGGTACCTAAAAGTTACATAAAACCTTTTTTTTACCCCCTGAGAGTGTAAAAACATAGAGGGACACTTGTGGCATATGATTGTGCCTGTTGATTGTGGGGATCCAAAAAAAAAAATTCACGGATGCATTGTTAATTAAGACACCCTGTTCCACCCCAGGGGCCGTTCCGAGGGAAGAGTGCTTTCAGTCAACTTACGATGACTAATATATGAACATATATTACACATGCCAATTTGTAAATTCTAGACTAGAGAGTACCAGCCTTGGGGGAAATGTTTTTAAAAAAATCAACATAAAAAGTCACAAAAGAAAGAAAGGAGGACAGAATCCTGTGTTGTTTTAACCCAATTTTGGGTCAAATATGGTCATTTGGTTACATTTGCAAATGACATTTTTAACCCAATGTTTGAGTTTGTCCATATTTGACCTAAAATTGGGTTAAAACCAAGCATTTTTTAGAGTGTTGGGGTACGTTGAGGAGCATTCCAGTCGTGAGTTGTGACAGAAAGGGACCGTTAAAGACACAAGTATAGCGTCTACAACCTGCACACATCTGTTCGTTGAAAATCCCCTATAGGGCAAATTAAACATCACGTGGTCCACAGCAACACAGATGAACCGAAGACCCAGACACGCACACACACGCTCACGCTTTTCACATAAACAAGGTGCAAACGCCGCCATCTCATCTTTATTTGTCTAGACTACCATTTTTTTTTTAAGAAATAAGAAAAATTCTGTTAGCAAAGTTGAAATGACAACCATCCTCATGCCCACGCCGTCATCCTCTTAGTGACGTAACGCTGTTTGACCCTGGATAGCATAAAAGGGGGGCTGGGAAAGAGCGAAAGGACTGTGACATCTGCAGGGCCAGGGGCTGATGGAGAGATGAAGAGAGGGAAGAGGTCATAGGAGGAGGGGAGGTGGGATATTGTTCTACCCCTCAGACCATTGATTTGTAACCTCTCAACGAGGACGCCCCTCAAATTATGCGTTTTCACCCAAACTGCGTGGTCTTAATTTATCATTTTTTCCACCTGCAGATAATTAGCACCATGGAAACTCAGGTGTCCAATGGTCCGAGCGGAAACAGCCTGCCAAACGGCCCCGTCATTAGCACTAACGGTGCTGCGGACGACAGCAAAACCAACCTGATTGTCAACTACCTGCCTCAGAACATGACCCAGGAGGAGTTCAAGAGCCTGTTCGGCAGTATCGGAGAAATCGAGTCCTGCAAACTAGTCAGAGACAAGATCACAGGTAACAATGCGGCATATCTTGATTCGGTTAATGTTTTGCATTAAAGGGATACTCCACTTTTTTTTGGAAATCGGCTCATTTTACCACTCCCCCGGAGTTAAACGATTGGGTTTTACTGTTTTCGAATCCATTCAGACGATTTTTTGATATTTAGAAGAATATCAGTAACCAGACAGTTTCTGGTCTCATTGACTTCCATAGTATATATTTTTTCCTGTTTGGTTACTGATATTCTTCTAAATGTCAGAAAATCGGCTGAATGGATTTGAAAACGGTAACTCAACTGTTTAACTCTGAGGGAGTGGTAAAATGAGGCGATTTCCAAAAAAAAAGTGGAGTATCCCTTTAAAGGGTGGGTTTCAAGTGCATTCCTGTTTGTCTTATCGCAGGCCAGAGTTTGGGTTACGGCTTCGTAAACTACGTGGATCCCAACGATGCCGACAAGGCCATCAACACGCTCAACGGTCTCAAACTGCAGACCAAAACAATCAAAGTAAGTGCACCCGTCCTCAACCGAGAGCCCAAGCTCCTCGAATCGCTCGATGGGGAGGAAGTAGGGAATGAAGCAGAGCCCAAGACAGACGTGACAGCAGGAGGGGAGGTGAAAGGGAGGGGCGGTGGGAGGGGACAAAAGGAGCAGAAGAAAAGAGAAAGTGGAGGTCAGAAAGCAAAGGGTTGTGTGCAGAGGTGATTGTGATGGAAATGTAATTAGGGAGACGCAATCTGAGGCTTGGAGGTCAGCAAGGAGAGCCCCATCTGCCTCCAATCTTGGCTAATTAGGGCCTTCTTTGTCCCCAATTCAGCTGGGTTTTGGGGTGGGGAAAGGTCTGCTTGGGCTTCTGAAAGTGAGAGATAAAACAGTCGGTCCGCTTCTCCACCTGATCACCACACATCAAAGATCGCAACAAATCCGCAGTTAAGCAGCTTCTGCGGACTTAGCGTGTGCTTGAATGCATTCGCAGTGCATCTCCAATATGAATGCAGAGTGTATGCATACAGAGCAATTTCATTCCTTATAATCCATAGTCTAATTACACACTGTTATTCCACAAGGCCATGGGCGAACATTATTGGCGTAGTTATTTAAACCGATTGCTATGGTCCTAATTGTCTTGTTTGTTCAGTGCATTCATCCGGCATCGTTCTCTGACATTCAACGTTCGTGCGCCCACTGCCCTCAAATCCGTAAGCTGGGCAAATGTCATATTTTCCATGTCAATACGGCATTGTTAGAAAGGTAGAGACGATAGCGGGGATGGGAGGGAGGGTGACGGGGCGCAGTGGCAAAGGCTAGGAGGGAGCCGAATGCCAATGACAGGATTAGGAGCCATATGGGCTGCAGGCACCATCTGTACTGTGGGAGAGAGAGAGAGGGTTAATTATGGGGCAGCATCCCATCCCTCCAATAGATCGACCCCCTCCAGTCTCTGCTGTATACTCACCCACTCACTGCACAATTACACCCCTACCTCAACAATACCGCTGCTTAGTCATACTGGCCTGCAAGACTCAAACACGCATATGCCATGCTGGAAAAACACATCGTTCTGCCAAGGTCTGATTGCGAAGCATGCAATGTTGGAAAATGTCTTGAACACGTTTAAAATAGACTCCTATTTATTATAAAAACAAGTTTACTCGCTTCACTTTTTTTGGCTGTAATTGCACACATAAAAAGTCAACATGGTAAAATCTGTGAAATTAAATGTTCTGGGTAAAAAGAGCACTGGAAACAGGATTATAAAGGGTTACGCTTTATAAAGCTTTAAGGCAATATAAATGTTAAGAAAAAATAAGAAACTTTTTAAAATTACATTTAGATTATATTGTATATAATTTAATCATTAAGTTAAATATTAGTAAATAAGTGTGTGGGGAGGGAGGGGGTCGAGGCAGTAAAAAGAAAATCAGATTAAAAAAGTAGAACGCAAATATGTTATATTAAATTACATTATGTTACGTTAAATTTATTTATATCAAAAGGACCATTGGAACAAAGACTATAAGACTACGACATATATTTTTGGAAAAATAATAAAAAAGTATAAGTAAAAAGAGATGATAATATACACTTTAAAAAATATTGTTGGTTTAACTTAAAAAAATTAAGTAACCTAAAAATCGAGTTAATACAATGAAGGAGATTGATTTAATCATCAGAAACTCAAAATATTATGTTATATGAACTATATAAATTAAGTTGATTTGACAAAAGAAAAAAATGTTGTGATTTTTTTTTTTAAATAGAGTAAAGGCAGTGCAGTTTTTGTATAAAGTGACATGTCCTCATATAAATGAGAAGTATAAATTGTATGTGTAATATACTGTTGAATAAAAACATCGAGAGTTTTTGGAAAGTGAGGATGGTGCTTTTCCATTAGCATGAATTGGTTTTGAGCTTTTTATTTGATTTAATTTTTTCTTAATGGGTATTTAGTGAGGGCGTGTTCGGGAGTTGTCAGGGACGCTGGACATCTTGTAATCTGTTTACTTGGTTTGCCGGTTGCCAGAGGAGCAGTTTCCCCTTGAGAGAGGAGACAAAGGAGAGATGGAGAAGAAGGAGGGGGCCAATCTCTTTATCTCAAAAAAACACATGCGCACACACTGACACCATCAATCAAAGTCAGCCCCTTTCCACCAGAAACTCATAAATATACATATTTTATGAGGAAAAATCTGTTCGCATCTCAAATACGACTAAGACGGCTCAGTGGGGGATTTTTAGGAAATATAGAGGGGAATGTAAAAATGAGATGAATATTTGAACGTCAAAACAAATGCCTAATTGGACTTTATATTACATGACACATCCCAAAGCGGAACAGGTTCCAAATGCTGCTGTCTTGTGGAAAATCACCGGCTAGAAAAACAGCCCATGATATCAAATTTTCCTCACGACTCCCTGAGGGAGCTGGTCTCAAATCAGCTCAGAGGGTGTCGAAGTGTCTTGGGGGGTGGGGGAGTGTGAATGTCAGAGTGGGTTCGTGTTTCTGCTGTCAGGAGCACTGTGAAGCTGAAGTAGTGTTTAATAAGGGAACCGGGTTTGGTTCGAGTGAAGTGCGCATATAAGAGACGTGGATTTGAAGGAAGGAGGGATAAGAGAGAGTGGGCGGATGTCTCGCCTTTGAGCGTGGCACTGCTGTGACATATCCGCCTCGACTACACTTGAAAGTTTTGCACTGCTGGGAGTTTTAGGACTGTCACAGCTGTCTTGATGCATGCTTCTTAATAATATTACAAATCCTAAACTGCAGCTCCAATTTTCTTTCGTGTAGGTGTCCTACGCCAGACCCAGCTCAGCTTCCATACGTGATGCCAACCTGTATGTGAGCGGTCTGCCCAAAACCATGAGTCAGAAAGACATGGAGCAGTTGTTTTCCCAGTATGGAAGGATCATCACTTCACGCATCCTGGTAGACCAGGTCACAGGTAAACGTTACCTCACTTCCACAAACAGCGTGCATACGCACCCTGGGGGAGGATTGCAAATCTAATTAAAGCTCTGGATGTGACACGAAAAAAAAAAAAAAAGAAAAACAATTGGGTAGGCTATATGCTTTACAGTCAACATGAACTCAAAACTGACCCTATTTACATTTTTAATGCACGTTCTTGGCAGTGTTCATTTAGTATCATTGAAATAGCATTGTAGTTTTTAATCGTTTTTGAATTCGTTTTTTTTTAAGTTGTAGTCATTTCTCTTTTTTTAATGGCTACACTCTAAAAAATGATGTGTTAGATGTACCATTTTTGGAATAATTTTACTTAAAATTACCAAGAAAACCTTTGTTATATGTACTTAAATATTTGAGTTCACGCAACATTCTTTACTTAAAAATAAATGCATCACATTACATATATTTGTAAGTAAAGAATTTTGCGTGAACTCAAATATTCGAAAAGTTACACTGTAAAAAAATATTGTCATGATTTGTAATCACAACATTTTTTCTTTTGTCAAATCAACTTATGTAGTTCAGATAACCTAATATTTTGAGTTTCTGGTGATTAAATTAATCTGCTTCATTGAATTAACTCAATTTTTCCAACAACCAGGTTACAATTTTTTTTAAGTTAAACTAACAATGTTTTTTTACAGTGTTTGCGTTTAATCTATTTACTTTTATAAGTAATGGTTGTTCAGACAACAAATAATTTTTTAGAGTGATATATAGTTTGAATGAATGTTTATCAAATGCCAAATTCCCAATGAAAGTCCCGCCCATATTTCTTACTCTTTAAAGGGCCATGAAACCCTAAACTAATTTTTCTGAGATTTTAACAGAGGTATGTGGGTACTTTCCTGTTATCCGAACCCCATGATGACCTACCCCTAACCCCGCCCCTAAACCTACCCGTCACTGGGGTTAAGACCAATCAGGAACGATGGCCAAACCCCTAACCCCGCCACTAAACCTACCCGTCACTGGGGTTAAGACCAATCAGGGACGATGGCCTACCCCTAACCCCGCCCCTAAACCTACCCGTCACTGGGTTAAGACCAATCAGGGACGATGGCCTACCCCTAACCCGCCCCTAAACCTACCCGTCACTGGGTTAAGACCAATCAGGGACGATGGCCTACCCCTAACCCCGCCCCTAAACCTACCCGTCACTGGGGTTAAGACCAATCAGGGACGATGGCCTACCCCTAACCCGCCCCTAAACCTACCCGTCACTGTGGTTAAGACCAATCAGGGACGATGGCCTACCCCTAACCCCGCCCTAAACCTACCCGTCACTGGGGTTAAGACCAATCAGGGACGATGGCCTACCCCTAACCCCGCCCCTAAACCTACCCGTCACTGTGGTTAAGACCAATCAGGGACGATGGCCTACCCCTAACCCCGCCCCTAAACCTACCCGTCACTGGGGTTAAGACCAATCAGGGACGATGGCCTACCCCTAACCCCGCCCCTAAACCTACCCATCACTGGGGTTAAGACCAATCAGGGACGATAGCCTACCCCTAACCCCGCCCCTAAACCTACCCGTCACTGGGGTTAAGACCAATCAGGGACGATGGCCTACCCCTAACCCCGCCCCTAAACCTACCCATCACTGGGGTTAAGACCAATCAGGGATGACTATAGTTCCGAAATGGTATATGGTGGGGTCCGGATAACAGGATAATACCGGTATGTGCGTTGAGTATCATTTAAGACAATTTTAGCGTACGTTTTTTTCTGCAAATTTCGTCTTCAGGGTTTAAAATCTAATTTTTTTTTAAATGGCTAGATTGTTTGAATACATTTTGTGTTAACCAAAAGTCAAATTCCTAAAGGAAGTCCAGCCCAAATGTTTTCTCTATAACTATATACTGAGAGTAGATCATAAAGCACTATAGTATAAAGTCTGGTTGTCCACATGACTCACTTATCTGCCATTTTCTTTAAATTCATGGTACTTACATTACGTCGCTTTCTGTCCGGAGCAGGTATATCGCGCGGAGTAGGTTTCATTCGGTTCGATAAACGAAACGAGGCAGAGGAGGCCATCAAAGGCCTGAACGGTCAAAAGCCGCTGGGTGCCGCCGAGCCCATCACCGTGAAGTTCGCCAACAACCCCAGTCAGAAGACGGGACAGGCCCTGCTCACCCAGCTTTACCAGACAGCTGCTCGCCGCTACACCGGCCCTCTGCACCACCAGACTCAACGCTTCAGGTACTGCCTCCACCTTCAGCCCACACCCCTACCGCTGCCTACTCTCCCTCTGACGGTTTTCCTTTAAACCGCAGCACGTTCACGCCATCAGGGGGATTGACAAATCACAATTGAGGTAGTGTGTACGTTTTTTTAAAAAAACACAGGGTGCGTGAATCAGTCACAGAAGCACAAACATGCGCGCAGTACTCTCGATCCATCGCCTGAGGGCTCTGTAAGCACTGCGTCAGTGCGATGGGCGAGCCGCGCCTGCCGATTGGTGGATGCGGTGCCCGGTAAAGAGCTCCCCCTGGTGGCTGAAGTGGCTCCATGAAAAAAGCTTTGCTCTGGTTGTTGGATCTTCTGCCACTAATATCTTCACCTCCGTCACTCTCCCTCTTGCATTGCAGACTCGACAATTTACTAAACGCCAGCTACGGAGTCAAGAGGTAATTTAAAAAAAAAAAAAAAAAAAAAAGGTGTCCTTTCAAAAGCATCTGAACAAGCTCAAACAAAGTGCCCGGAATACCACCTGCTGACTTAAGGAATAACGTTAGAGATTGATTTGAGAAAACACCATTTCAAGTAGACTAGACTGACTTAGCTGATATCACAGCAGGACATTCTGGCATGGCTTTGTTGAACCTTTTTGTTCTTTTGGTTGATTCCTTGATCAAACTGTATTTCTGTATTGAACTAACATTATTTTTTTTTTCAGTTTTGGTTGCTTTAATGTTCCTTTTTTCCACCAGCATGGACATACAAGGTTCCGTTTGCGTCTCCTCTGTTAGTTCCAATTTTCTGTTGATTTGTTTCTGATTTGCCTTCATCCCTCTCTAGGTTTCTGTTTTGCTTAGTATCGTGATTTTGTTGAACATTGTGAATTCTGTGTACTATTTCTAACAGGGAACATGACTAGTTTTGGTTTTGACTAGATAATACGTTAGCCGGCCATTTTCTTACGTAGGCTGTGGAGACCGAGCGTCCGCTTCTCAAAAGAGACAAAAATGGCAGGAGCATGTGGCAATGAGAAGCACGCTGTGCTGAACTTCAGAATGACACCCATGGTAGCTCTCCTTCTTTCCTCCCCAGATTCTCCCCAATAACCATTGACAGCATGACCAGTCTAGCCGGCGTCAACCTGACCGGGCCCACTGGAGCTGGCTGGTGCATCTTCGTCTACAACCTGTCCCCGGAAGCTGACGAAAGCGTCCTGTGGCAGCTCTTCGGGCCGTTCGGCGCCGTCACAAACGTCAAGGTCATCCGTGACTTCACCACCAACAAATGTAAGGGCTTTGGCTTTGTCACCATGACCAACTACGACGAGGCAGCCATGGCTATCGCCAGCCTGAACGGCTACCGCTTGGGCGACCGTGTCCTGCAGGTCTCCTTCAAGACCAGCAAGCAGCACAAGGCTTGAAGGAAGGCCTAGTCACTACTGCTCTTTAACATGTAGGGGGAGCTACTGAGCTCCCTGTACATTCACTCTACATGGGCCTGGACTGAGTCTCTCTCTAACACACACACACACACACACACGTTTAGTTGTTTCGAACAAAAAATACACAAGTAGAGTTGTTTTTCTTTTCTCTTAACACAACATGCTAGTCCTTCCCAATGTTTGCCTGTATTGAATTAGCAGAGGTGTGAAGCGAGGCTGGGGAAATCCATGAGGAGGGACAGTCTAATGAATGTGACAGAGAATGTCTGCAGAGATTTAATTTAATTCAGGCAAAGTAAGAACTGGTCAAAGAAAAAGAAAATCAAATATGTGCAATTTACCCAAAACATTGCCCCGGTAACTCTCCTGTCTGGCTTCAGAGGATGTAGTCACTTTTTTTACACTTGGGCATTTTGAATCAGTGATTTTTTTTAAAGAGAAAAATGATTAAAAACAGTGTTCTCATATATATTATGATATAACTATATATTCAACATTTAAGGTGGTTATATAGCCAAAAATGTAAGCATTTTCTAGAACTTTGAATACGGTTTCCTGGCTCTACATTAGGTTGCAACCTTGCCTTATGGCACCAAACACACGTCTTACTCGAGGTTCAAACCCAACAGCAACTGAACAAACTGTGTGGATGGTAGTCACAAATCGAGAGGTCATCCGGGGGTCATCACAATCACCTCAGCACGCCGAAAGACAACTTTCATCACAGAGACACTCGCACACCAACACACACACACACACACGGACCTCCACCGGAGGGCATAGCGAAACTTCACAAAAGGTGGCGACCTAGAATCTCCTTGTATCTTTCCACTCTGAGTTTAATAGTTAGAATTTAGAATCTATTCCACCACATGCAGTTGTCTGTGTAACTAGGGGCATTCCGACAGTGTTCCCATGGCGATGGCATATCCACAAAATCCAGAACTGTATTAGATGATTTTAAACAGCTTTGAATGGCTTGAGAGTAGGAAAGGCCCTGCGTCAGCTCTTTGAGACGTACATGTGAGCCGTTATGGAGGTCAGGGGCCACTGGGATTGGTCGCCCTTGCTCTTCATGACCTCTCAGATACATTTAGCTCTATTCACTAAAATCAATCCCATTATTATTCGCAAAACTGTTTTTTTAGCAGCCCCAGCATATCTAAAACAGCTACATATCAAACATAAAATCTAAATTTTGTGTCCTCAAGCCCCTTTTAAGCAAGTCGCAGCCACATGAGCTAAAAACAAAAAGAGAATCTTTTTGCAAAATACTCGAAATATTCCCTAGATACAACAACGACAATGCCCAAGCTGTCTACAGCCCAGTGATAAAACAAACTAAACCGTTCCATGGGGAGAGACATTGCTGTAAAAATCGCAAAACTTCACATCATATGAAGAAAAGAACTGAAAGATGTAAATGTGTGTTCAAATCAAGTGACATTTTGCTTTTCTAAATAACGCTGTGTTAGCCAAAGAGGACAATGATCTCTTTGAAAGGATTACATTAGAGATTAATATATTTTTATATCTACGGAAAAAAAAAAAACAAGACCTTGTGCGACATTTTTACAGATTCTTAAATCGTGGAAATCTTTGGACACACCGCATGGCTTTTATTTTCAGAGTTTTCAACTTTGGGGACAGAGGGCCAGTCTGCGGTGTAAAGGGAGGGGATCAGAGGGTTGGGGACTAAGACTTACATGCAATGAAACCATTTCATTTTCAAAAATACGAAAAAAAGAAAAAAAAGAAATACGAAACATTCAAAAATAAAAAAGATTCAGCAGACAGGCAAATGTATGCATTACGTAAGGAAAAAATGACGCTATGGTTTCTCTAAAGTGAAAAATGTTGCTTCAATGACGGTGCAGTGAAGCTCTAATGGCGTCACAACAACGAAAACCACGAACACCCAGAGCATTTCATCTCGTATCGGCAAAAAGACGAAAAAAACAAAAACGCTTCAGCATTTACAGTGCGCCAAAAAAGTTAAGAAATTGACAATACAATGTAGCTGCACTTATCAATGTAATCAAATCTCACACAATAATCCATAGTGAATTATATTCGCCAGTATGTCACCACACGAGGCAAATGTCTATCACTGTAGGCTACTGTTTACATTTTTTTCTTGTTTATTTAATTTCTGCAACACATATCTTCTCTATTCCACCTTCATATCAACAACACCTGATTTTGCTCCTATGCACAAGCACTAACCAACCGAGGGATTTTAGCTGTCACTGATGAAGGGAAAAAAAACAAAACAAAGTCAGTCCGAAACATTTAGCAAGAGTGTGACCGCACACGCACACACACATATATTATAACATATCAAAGTGTCTCTAAACTCTTTCCATTCACATTGTATAAAAACTGTGATATACCTTGAACCCCTCTCAGCTTACAACGCCACATAACAACACATTTTTCTTTCGCTAACGCAACTCATATCCTGGTGGTGTGCCCTAGAGGAGACAAAAATCCGAAATGTAAAGATTTACCCACCCTCTAAAACGAGCAACGGGGTAGATAGTGACCAGGGCAACCCAGTAGTGTGCCTGGCGTCCGAAATGGGGGGGAGAGGGGGGTCTTTAGCGTCGTGTCCCAAACGAACCCTTTAGCTACACCACTTACCCCATTCCCTCTGAGAGCCAAGGACAATGGCAGGAAACAAACATACTGCACCGCTTGAGCAACTTCAATAATAATCATTTAAAAAAAAAAGACAAAAAAACTTTCCTATGGAACAGTAAGTGCAATGTGCTTCGTTTTTATATTGACTGAGAACAAAAGATATATATATTTTTTAAAAAAGAAATTAAACGTCACACACTGAAATGGTTTGCAGAATAGTGAAAGGATCAAATGTACTAATGAACAACAACAAAATGAGAAAAAAAAGTGTTAACTAACAGATTCATTAGAAGAATCAAACAAGCACCAAGAGCTCTGGTCTCTAAAAATGTCCATTATCCCTTCCTCCGCCCCCTTATTAGTGCTCTAAAACAAACAGCCGTCTATGGCACCGAAAAGAGCAAAATCTAAAAGACCGTGAAAGGAATACCGTCTAAAATATCATCGGTTTTAGCCCATGTTGATTTCAGAATATCATTTTTCCTGTAATTTATTGATTTCCTTTTCATATCAGAATCACACGTTAACTTAGCGTATTTGTGTTGTTGATGTTGCCATAGAGACACACACGTGGGTCGAATATTTCGTTTTGTTTCCTTCTATTGGGTACGATTTCTTATATTTGTTTCCATTATTTATAATTAGTTGCCGTTCTTACAGTGTATGCAGGTTTTAGAATTAGTTAGAATTATTTCTTTTCAATCAAAATGTGTTTAATTGTGTTTGTAAAAGTCTGTGGTAGCTTTCGTTGCAACATAAATAATTTAAACTGAAAAAAAAAAAATCAATATAGCGCCAATGAACTTGTATTATTTGGGCGACTTTAAGCTTGTAGTTTTAACTTATTGTTAACTTAAAAACTATTTATTATCATTATTATTATGATTATTATTATTGCCTCGTATGAAAGTATGTTTTGTGTATATTTATGGTTTATTTCATTATATTTGCAAGTTTAAATACTTTTAATTTTGCCAAAATGTGGTTACACCTTTTTTGTTTTTCTTTAAAGGGAACAAATAGATTAAAAAAATAAAATAAAAAAAAAAACAAAAGAAAAAAAAACTGCTTTAGAATTACAATTTGGGAAAAGTTCTCCATAGGCAAAGAATGCACTGCTATATTAAACTAATTGAAGTGTATAAACATACATGCTGTGTGCTAGATGTTATGCCTTTAATGCCTGTGTTTTGTTTGTCTTGTTATATGAAAACGTTTTGATTATTTAATCTAATCACAGTCTTGTTTTTCCAGCCACTATCAGAACCCCGTAGCGAATCAGGGCCCGGGGCGGGTCTACGCTCTCGTCCCGCAGCCAGGCCCTGGGCTCAGCGTCCCTCGCCAAACACCCCTCACCCCGCTGCCATACAGACCCGCGACTAAGAGAGCGCTCTAGGAAATAAATTGAGTCATTTGGGGGGGGGTTGGGGGCGCAGCGGGGGAGATGGGACGGGCGATGGCGCTGAGCTAGATAAAGGGGTCAGTGGTCACTCTGTTTCTCAACCAGTTGTATTTTGTGTCGGTTAATTTAGGAGGGACACAGAGTTACTTAGCAACGTTCTTCTGAAACCATTTTCCAGGAATAACAGAATAAAACAAACAAACAACAACAATAATAAAAAAAAAACGATCAAAATGATCTCAGTGTCTGTGTGTCACGAATAAAAATCTCATACTTCCAAAACATGAACAAACGAACAAACACACAACAAAGGGGAAAAAAAATAAACCTTTCAGTTTAGTTTAGGATATTTATTACTGGGATTTCAGCTGAAGACGCTTGAGGACTTTTTCATGGAATTGTTTAATTATTTGTACTTTACATGCCAGAAAAAATAAACGATATGAATCTCTGTTTTCTTTGTGCGTGCTTTTTCTTTTTCGGAGGGGTTTTGAACAAGCTGCTGCAGTCATTCGAGACAAAATGAAATGTCTTTATCCAGTTTTAACATTGTCTGTAAAGTTAATAAACAGCTTGATATTTAACGAGTTCAATAAGCAACAGATAATGGTAAAGATCACAGTCAAGGGTGTGAAACATTAACCCCAGTTAGTCAACTGGTTATCCATTTCCTCCAGTAAAAACAAGTACTTTTGTACTATTCGATACCATTTTGTAGCGCGAGTGGTTTGTTCAGTCACACTGACAATTTCAACAAGAAATGTTTTAATTAAAATCCTGGATGATGCACTTAAGGCCCAATCACACCAAGGATGATAACTATAACGATAAAGATTTAGTTATACAAAAGAAAACGGGCTGGGCAACGATTAATCGCGATTAATCGTATCAGAAATAAAAGTTTGTGTTTACATAATATATGTGTGTGTACTGTGTATAATTATTTTGTGTATATATAAATACACGCACATGCATGCAAATATTTCTTAAATATATACATGTATATATGTACAAACTTTTATTTTGGATGCGATTAATCGCGATTAATCGTTGCCCAGCCCTAAACTATAATGATAACGGCACAGAGAAACGATATTTTTTCATACATATTTTTTCCAGCTGTTGTGTACGATAAAAACAATGACAGCCAATCACAAACTCCATCCTAGTAGTATTTAAAGCGGCAAGCGACAAAATTACAGCTCGCTTATAATAAACAAAACGACATTGTTTGCTAAAGTGAACGCCAATATAATTATCACTCTTGGTGTGAACGGGCCTCTAATTCAAAGACAAATGTGTGTGTGGAATGATGGGCACTTCAAAATCTACAAAAAATTTCGTACCTTACACGGTAGAGTACATTTTGCATAGAATATAGTGTTTAGTGAGTCATTTGGTCACAAGTCACAACAATTTTTCAGATGTGAAGTGGAATTTATTTCAACATTATCTATGGAATGTGAAGAGATCAGATATTAATCCATTACAAACAACAACAAAAAAACATTACAGTTTAGTTTACCAAACTTAATGCTCTCCCAACGTCCAGCCTCTTTTAGCTGATCCAAAACTAATGGAAGAGGTTCTTAAACAGCTTGAACAGGAAATGAAGCTTCAATAGTTCCCAGAACGTCCCACAGAGCAATGACCTACAGAACAGGAGAGAGAGAGAGAGATAAAAGTTAATATTGATTTGTGATGACACACAAACATTTAAGTTTTTTTTTAAAAAGAACATAAAAAACAATTCACTGCACTTTGTGCTCATAAATTATTGATAATGCACTTTGTGGATGGAAAAGCTGGTGTCAGGACATTTGCAAGCTAGGATAATTGTATTCTGGAGAAAGTCACATGCACGTTTTTAAGAACAAAACAAGATTATCTTGTTATAATACATCCACGATTGTTCCAGATAGTTAGAGATTTTCATATTAAACAACGTTGTTGATCACAGGGTTGGTGCAAAATTTAGTGGGACAAGGCAATATTTCAATTTATACAGAATTGTCAGCAGAATTAAATAAGTTGTTGTAAATAATACATTCACTCCAAGATGTTGCACTCAGTCCAAACAAAGGCTAACTGAATCTTTTAAAGCTCACTGACCTCAAAAATACATCAAAACAATTTGGACCCTATGATAACTTGGACCCCATGACCTATGATGGCTTTCCTGTAGCTCAGATAGATCATTGGCGCTTCGCTTGCAACACCAAGGTTATGGGTTCGATTCCCAGGGAAAGCAAGAACTGATGAGAATGTAAATGTGTAGCTTGCAATGCAATGTTAAGTCGCTTTGGATACAAGTGTTTGCCAAATGCATAAAAGTAAATGTAAACGTAAATAACTTGAAAAACCAGGCCTTGGTTTCCCCCATTAATAGTGTTTTAAACAGCTGAACTAAAAGTATGCATAAGTACCATGTTTCAACAAGCAGAGCGTAGAGTCTAGAGCTCCTCGTGGCCATGTGGCGAGAGGTCAATGTTGGTCGGCTCCTGGCACACTGCAGGAGTGGTGAACTCCATCAGATATTCACAGCGACTCGGCTCCGACGTCGAGGTCACCACAGTCTCCTTCCCACAGGTCAGCTTCACCTACCACACAAAGATACACTTAGCAGAATAACTCCTAGTATGAATGGCACGGTGGAAGACATAAAAGGACTAGTACTTACTGTAGTTGACCTGTTTGGACCTTGCCAGCACCCAGTGCCGTGCTCGTATTTCATCACCAAGTACTTATTATTTTCAGGCCCTGACCAGCTTCCCCATGACCTGCAAACACGAGCTCATTAAAGACGGTCAAAAACGCGTACGTCACGCGACTACAAATAACGTGGCAAAAACTGTTATAAGGTCATCTCATAATCTCAGGTGTGTTTAAGCTGGTTTTCAAGCCTTACCAATCAGGTGTTTAGCTGGTTGGTAAAGATGTTACATTTGAAATTAAAGCTTACACCAGTAAAATGGGCAATATTAAAGGGATAGTTCACCCAAAAATGAAAATTCTGTCAGTATTTACTCTCCCTCATGTTGTTCCAACTAGAGCCAGACCGATATATCGGCCGATATTAGGCATTTTCTAAAATATCGGTATCTGCAGTTATAATGGCCGATAAATGAATATTTCAAAAATAAAATAAAAACGGACGAATCACGCAGCTTATAACTATAAGGCAAAGTAGGGGCTAATTATTATTTTATTTATCAGAACTTTAATATATTTTGATGTTCCTCTGTTCTGTTGTGACAATAGAAACAAGTTTCTTTTTAAAATGCATTATCATATTATTTGTTAGGGAAATTCGTAAATTTTTTGTTGTGCGTTTCTGAAATAATAATAATAATAATAATAATAATATCGGCCGATATATCGGAATATTGGATTTTAAAACCAACAAATATTTGTATCGGTATCAGCCTTCAAAATCCTTTATCGGTCTGGCTCTAATTCCAACCCTGTAAGACCTTCGTTTATCTTCGGAACATGAATTAAAATATTTTTTGACGAAATCTGAGAGCTGGATCACTCCTGCATACTAGTCCATAGGCTTCTTGAGGGATTGAAACTTGCCGGCCTCGAAAAGTTATTAAAGACATCGTTAAAATAGTCCAAGTGACTACAGTGGCTCAATCTTAACTTTATCAAGCGACAAGAATAGTTTTTTTTTGCGCAAAAACAAACAAAAATAACGACTTTATTTCAACTATTCATCAGCCCTCGAGTCAGGTTACTAGTTTAACAGCGTATGATCTGTTGTTGTACGTCACATGCATCACACACATGACCAGCGTTGGCCAATAGTGAGCCTACGTGTGGCGTATCTCGCAATTACACTAGTTTAACTGACTAGAGGCTCAAAGAGAAGGAAATGAATAGTTGAAATAAAGTCGCTATTTATGTTTGTTTTTGCACACAAAAAGTGTTCTCATCGCTTGATAAAGTTAAGATTGAGCCACTTGGACTATTTTAACAATGTGTTTAATAACTTTGAGGCCGGCAAGTTTCAATCCCTCAAGAAGCCAATGGACTAGTATGGAGGAGTGATCCAGCTCTCAGATAACATCACAAATATCTTAATTCATGTTCCGAAGATGAACGAAGGTCTTACAGGGTTGGAACAACATGAGGGCGAGTAAACACTGACAGAATTTTCATTTTTGGGTGAACTATCTCTTTAAAAGCTCTATATTGTCGTCTGGTGGCTACTTCCAAGAACTGACTTCCTATAACTACCTGGTGCTAAAGCGCCTACTGATGCATCACAGCATAATATACAGTATGAAAAATGGGATTTTCTAGATTTAACGGATTACATTTAACAGTGTTAATAAATTATTGTGATTTAACATTTAGATTCATTTTAAATGAGTGTTAGAAAGTGGCAAAGGTAAAGAAAAAGAGCATGAATATCAAATATCCATCGATAACAATAAGAAAACGTTGCTAATATAAACCAATAACCGACATGGCACATTTACTGCCATTCAAGTGTTTGGGGTGTGTAAGACTGTTTAATGTTCTCGAAAGAATGTTCTCAAAGGTCTCACCAAGGACGCATTGGTTTGACCAAAAAATACAGTAAAAAAGAAAGAGTAATATTGTGAAATATTATTATAATTTAAAACATTTAATTTCCATTTTATTATATATTTAAAAAAGTAATTTATTCCTGTGATCAAAGTTGAATAATCAGCTCCAGTCTTCACTTAGTCACATGACCTTTCAGAAATCATTTTAATATACCAATTTGCTGCTCAAGAAACATTTTTTATTACAATCAATATTGAAACTGCTTAATATTTTTGTGGAAACTAACAGGTTTTTTATTCTGAAAGGATTCTTTCATGAACATAAAGTTCAAAAGATCAGCATTTATTTGAAATCTTTTGTAACATAAAAATCTTTACCGTTACTTTTGATCAATTTAATGCATCTTTGCTATTAAACTATTCATTTTTCATTCTTTTATACTAACCAAAACCTTCTAAAACTACCTCATCTTTTTTTAATGTTTTTTCTCCTCAATGTCGCTTACCCAAGGTTGGTCTCTGAGCCTCCATACTTGGGTTTCTGTGAAACCCGATTAAAAGGACAGAGTCTGTAGATGTACCTGAAGGCAAACCAAACACATAAATCAACATAAAAATCAATCATAGCTAGGGCTGCACGATAAATAAAGTTAGCACTGATATTGCGATGTACACATCCACGATGTCAAGTGGATCGTAGTTGATCAGTATGCATGTGACTTTCGGATGAATCGCTAAGTTGAACCATCATAGAGTGAAAGTTTATCATTTGCATTTGTTTTAGGTCCTGTCATTTTAAACATTCAAGCAATTTTAAGCCATATGAGTGCAATTAAATGCAAAAGAGAACTGATTTCGGACCTTAGACGCTGTTTTCTGTTCTGAACGCTGAATTCCGTTCACTACCACCTCTATTTGTGCTTGAACGGACACATACACACAAAATTATATTAAAACACCAATCTTGGAGAGTGCCCTCGTAAACACAGTAAACAATTGACGAAGAAAATGAATGCGTATCATTGAATTGGATCCGTGTTTAAGCTCTTAAAGTGACAGCAGCCTATTATACCTGCTGCTGTCTGAGTCAATCAATCAAAAGTTAATCAAACAACAAAATACAAAGAGAATATCACTTTTGTGGCTTTAACAAAAGATTAATTATATTTAATTTACACAGTGATAACGACCAAGCAGTGCCCAGTGTTGCTTTACATTTGATTTATTGAATATCTGTATTCAATAGAGCGTTTGAACATTCGCTCGAATTAAAATTTTCAATTTCATTTGTATCTTTGCGCTATTGTTTTTTTATCTAATGCTTGTAATTTGTTTATTTTTTTCTATGCAGATTCACTCCCAAAAAATCACCCCAATCATTCCTTCCAAATAGAGCTAATCAAATCATCGGGTGAAACGGCTTTCATAACAATATATAGCAGAAAAACTAAATATTATAACTAGGAGTATACCGATAGTCGAACCGAACCGGAAAAAACGCGATATAGAACTCACGATTCGAATCGCGATACTCTCATTGCGTAGTGAACACGCCCCGCCCCGCCCGGCTCAATGGACGTCTCACGTCTTGTGTGTACAGTAAACAACGAATTCAGTTTTGTAGCCTAACCACCATTAACACCAAACAACAAGCTCTGTGTTTTGTTACTTTCGATAATAAGCAAGGTGTAATCTTTCAAATTCTGTTTGATCACAAAATTCAAACAATAAATGGCGTTTTGGCGCTCTTTGATGTGGCGTGACAGATCGCTGTTGCCCTACTAGCTCCTCATTTCAAGCGGCAGCGCGTCGCGCGAGTAAATGCGATCATCTCTTTCTCAGTTACAGAATGGACACCTGAAGGTATGTTGAAAGATAAACTATAATTACTGAAAGGCATCATAACTCGTGTAATCGCTCAATCAGTGTTCCAGCAGCGGAAAGACGTCAATAAAACAGCATAGCTTGTCACTAGCCTTATATTTACCTCATCAGGCAAGTGATTCAGTGTCCACAACTTCCTATAAATGAACTCTTGCACTAAATAAAAGCACTATGTTAGCCTTTATATTATATTTTACTTAACCTGTTAATGATATCTTGATTATTTAATGTATGTTTAAAATAGCTTTCATGAAAATGACAACTGTGTAAATTATTATATTTCAATAACAAATTAGAGTAAAAACACAAGTGAATGCAAAAACTGCCTTATGTTCAGTTTACATGTTTTCATACAATGTGTTGTGTGTTGATTATTATATCTAAAAAATAAATAGCATCTGAAGTTAGGTTAAAAGTCTAGGCTACAATCTTTAATGTTGTAGTAATGTGCGGTAATAGCTCACTATATAGTTTACAGCATTAGCAGATTTTTTTTCATTAAACCACTGTTAAAAAAAGAAGCCATTTTAGCTTTATAAACACCGTGGGAAAACTGAACCGTCAGTTTTGTGTATCGTTACACCCCTAAATCGCAATTTGTCATTTATTTTTCAATATCATGCAGACACAAAAATATCATTACAAAAGCTAGTTTCACTTACTCGCTAGTGGGAAGTTCGTAGCACTGGCTGTACATGTAAGTGAACTCCGCATCAGGGCCGAAATCGAAGGACAGCTCTTTTTCGATATTTCTGCAACACAATAAAAAGACAACTCAACACAGTGCTCACTAGCAGGGCCAACCGCACACCAGCAGAGAACGCTGCAAACTCAAGGACACAGAAACGCAAGGTTGTGCAAAAGTGATGCCACCACAAGTTGAGAAAACGCATACAATGACCAATGAGAATTCCAGGTGCATTAAAAAAAAAAAAAGGTTCGCTACACTCCCACTTGATTTGAAGTCGACTTGTTTTAGCCGTTTCCTGGAAGACTGTAGTATTGAACATACCCGATTTGATCTTCCATCTCCCGAAGAGCTTTCTGAGCCTCCTCAAAGTCATCCCTAGTCTTCTGGGCAGCTGTGAACCAGCAGAAGGAAACGGAGAACCACTGACTAAAACGGATCAAGCACAGTCATATTTCTCTGCAACGCATCAACAATTAGCCGTCGAACCAACCATCGATGAGGACCTGGGTGTCCGCATCATAGGGCGGCATGGCTTCCTCGTCGTCTTGACTTTTTTCTGGAGTCCTAACGGTGGGCGGCGCCTGCACAACACACAGCCACGCTCAAATAAGGACATGTATTTTTACACCTGCACAGTACGGTGAGCATGAGTTATGACACGCTATGTTGTAAGACCTTTGCCCATTGTGCCTTAGGACGCGAGTTAAAGGTTAAGGACGTTAAATGTCAAGCAGCGAAGTGTTAATAGAAGACTCAAAATGTCACTGCGGATGTAAACATCACTGAGGTTAATGCTTGCACAGGTTTTCTGTGTGATATACCCTCTCACCTTGTCATCCTCTTCATGATAATCGTCTTCTTCATCGTCATCCTCTTCGTCTTCCTCGGAGACGTCTTCTTCCGGGTACGGCTCATTGTCTACAACTGGCTCCTTCACTTCATCTGGAGGCGTTTCCACTGGAGCAGGTTCTTCAGACAGGGACTGAGAGACAATGACATTCAAAATGCATGTGAATGGGTCATTTTATGTTCAAGATCAGTGTTTTTTTTAAAGCAATTAATTAAACATAAAAAAGAAATACAATTTATCAAATTAAAAGAAAGACAAAAGTACAAAATAACTAATCTAAGTAACTACACCACTGTTCAAACATTTGGTAATATTGTATGGAAAGAATTCAAGGACACATTTAATTGATCAAAACAAGACTTTAACATTGTTGCAAAGGATTTTTATTTCAAATAAATGCAGTTCTTTTGAATTTTCTTTTCTTCAAATAAACATGCATCAAGACCGACTCCACACAAACATTACGCAGCACAACTCTTTTCAACATTGATGATGATACGAAATCTTGAATCTTATGATAACAAACTTTTGAACGGTAGTGTAAATAACTAGCTTACTTTGGATTTTCAATGTTAATTGCATGCCTGCTTCTTCTCTACTGACCTCTGAGTGGTACTTTTCTTTAATATTGGTCCAAACACTCTCAAATGTTGATGTGTCCACCTGCTCAGTTCCTCCCAGCAGTCCCTGAAGAAATCAAAGCATAAATCAGAACTAGTGGCAACACATCCCAATGCTTTCAACAGGGTTTCTACACATTTTACTTTTAAAAATTCTGTATTTTTACAGACTCCAATTTCCTTTTTTAGACGATTATTTACATTCACGTGTCATTTATGCATTTAGCAAACGCTTAAATTAAAAGCGACTTACATAATATATATATATTCCATATATTTATACACATATATATTTATTTATTATGCAAGTTGCTTACATAATAAGCGACAATCTGTAAAAATATTTACAGATTACTTTACTATATTCTTTTTTTTGATACATAGTAAAGTAATCTGTAAATATTTTTATTTTTCTCTTTTTTTTCATTGGTTCTCTAAAAGTGATAAAACGTAATTCATCAAATCAAAGCCGGGGCCTTTATTTACCTAAACTACAGAAGGTAACAGGCTTTTATTTGAAGCAGGCTTTTGTTAAAGGCATGCCTTTATTTAAAAACAAAAAAAACAAAATCAAACATCCGTCTGGGTTTCATGCTCCAAAAGACAATTTTGTTTTCAATAAAGCTGTTGAAAAGACTAGCAGCACTAAATAATATCAGTGTTACATCTATTGTCTACTACCATCTATTGGCTGTACATTACAATGAACTCGAATGCATATTTGGGGACGTTTACACCTGGCCACTTTCTTGATCTTTTTCCGAGTCATTTGGTTCATTCAACGAACGAAACAAACGAATTGACTCGGAAAAAGATTCGTTCATTTTGATGAATGAGTTCGAACAGGAGAGTCACAAACACTCATCACAGAACAGAGCAATGCGAGCATTTGAGCTTATAAAACTTAAACTTTGTTATTTATTTATTAAATGAGTGACCGTTTCCCTTGATAAGACCCTTATTCATCGCCTGGAATCATTTAAAGCCCTTTCAACAGTTTGCAGTTTGCACTGAAACTGTCTTTTGGACCTTGAACCGTTTGGTTCCCATTGAAGTCCATTATATGGAGAAAAATCCTGGAATGTTTTCATCAAAACATTAATTTCTTTTCGACTGAAGAAAGACAGACGTGGACATCTTGGATGACATGGGGGTGAGTAAATTATCAGTAAAGTGGAGTTCACGTCACCGAAAGCAACAGTAAGATCATTTGGTTTCTTTACTTTCAATGATGAGGACAATTGTCTGCGACTTACTTTCACTTTCATTTGCAATAGTTTGCACGTTGGCGTTATGAATAAACGCACAGCTGCTGTGATGTGTGTTACAGTAGCGTTGTCACATCTTACTATAACATTACATAGCCTATATCACGCTCACACTTTTATTTTTTAGCCTTTTTGGAAGGACTAAAATTTAGACACGTGGTTTCAACAATCAGATGCATTTGATTTACACTTGTGCAGTTTCGTCTGGAATCTCGTCTCAGATCTCCGCCCGTTTGAGCGATCAGATTTAAAATGTCTCGAATGCGCTTCGGATGGCATTTATACATGATCTTCTCACAGAACACGCATGAAGTGGACAGGTGTAACATCTCTTCAATGAAAGGCATTCAGGAGATTAATATCCACACTAATTTTCTCCCCGGCCTTTATTTGTCCGCGTTGATCCACTATCAGAGGCCCTGTGTTTATTTGAGGAATTAAAATGCACTATAAACTGCATATATTTACATCTGGCACATCAGTTTGATATTATAAATGTGGTTGGATGTTGCATGGTCAAAACATCAAAGTACAGTCTAATTTAAATAATTCTTTTTTTCTTTATCTTTTGCTAGTTTGATTGAAAAATGCACTTTACTTAGTTTTGTGCAATGAAAATGTGCGCCTTGAATAAATTTGTGTTCGACAATCACAAAACTTTTGCCATGAAAGCACTGATACATTTATTTTTAGAAATTCATAATGTTATATTTTAGAAGAAAATGAACAGGGCAATAGTTTGGAAACACAAATGTACTTCCATACTCCCGTTTTCTTTTTTCCATAATTCTCCAGTTCTGGACATTTCCAAACTACGTAGGAACCGTGATGTAACGGCTGGTGCATTTTGACTGAGAAATGCAAAAATACCTGCGCCTCAGTTTCAGTAAGTGTGCCATCAGCATCTGGGTCCAATTCAGCATGGGACTGAAGCTCAGAGACAGACACACTGACACGCAGAGACAACATGTTATTTCATATCCATCCTCTATACACACAATCAGACAGAATAACCATACTCATTGCCACTTACAAGCCATCTGCATTGTCGTCCAGCTCCAAAAATGCTTCTGCCATTTTGGCTTTGTCCTTCTCCAAGCGAATAGCTGCCTTTTGCTCTGGAGCCAAGTTAAAACACAGATTAGACTTACATTAATAAAGAATCTCAGATGAAATGAGCTTGCAAGCATTACACCATAAAGTCATTACTTGGGGTGTATATGAATGTAAAAACGATGATAACTTTTTTTGTAGTAGTGCATTTGATTAGAATATTAAACATCTGCATTTACCTTCCCAGGCCTTAAGGTGGCGCTCTTTAGCTTCCTTCTCAGGCTGCTCTGCAGTCTCTTTCACCGTCCTCAGCGCTTCAACTTTCTCCTCAAGCTGTTTCTTATTTTCCTGCATTTCAGTCACTTTAACCTACAGAAGAGAGACAGCATTTTATTCACTGACACAATACGGCTTTTTAAAAAACTGCAGTATATACAAGAAATCATTCAGAGCCATAAAAGCAAATATGTGAGCAAAGCATTTTGAAATCCTGCACTTATATTTTTGTTCATACGAAGCAAATGTTACCCGATTTTCTTGTTGCCCCTTCTTGGCTTCCTCGATGAGCTGCTGTTTCAGGAGAAAGCCCTCTTTGGTGACCTCAGCCATCTTCTGCAGAACCTCCCTCTCTTTACGTCCCAGTTCCCTGAAAACCAATCAAATACTTAAATGTGTTTGTTTATATAGTCACTGTACTGTATCATAAGTAAAAAGGGAAAGTAAAGCAATGCAATGTGCGGCTATGAAACCCATGTTCTCATAAAAACTAATTGTGTCATGTATTTTTTTATACAAAACATTACTATTGTCAACAACTTTGTTTGCAATACCGCTTCTTAAAGGGTTAGAAAAAAAAAAAAAAATGTAATCATCACAATTTACTCACCCTAAAGCCATCCTAGGTGTATATTAGTTTCTTCTTCCAAACACAATGGGAGATATATTAAGCAAAGCGATACTCCACTTTTTTTGGAAATAGGCTCGTTTTACAACTCCCCCAGAGTTAAACAGTTGAGTTTTACCGTTTTCGAATCCATTCAGCCGATTTTCTGATTTTTAGAAGTATATCAGTATACAGACAGTTTCTGGTCTCATTGACTTCCATAGTATTTATTTTTTTTTTTTCAGAAACTGTCTGGTTACTGATATTCTTCTAAAAATCAGAAAATCGGCTGAATGGATTCGAAAACGGTAAAACTCAACTGTTTAACTCTGGGGGAGTTGTAAAACGAGCCTATTTCCAAAAAAAGTGGAGTATCCCTTTAAGCAAATATCCTGGCTCTTCCAAGCTTTTAATGGGAGTGAATGGTTGCTTAGATTTTGAAGTCCAAAAAAGCACATCCGTTCATCATAAAACTAATCCATACGACTTCAGAGGGTTAATAAAGGCCTTTTCTAAGAAAACATATCCATATTTACAGCTTTATACACTATTAATAACTGGCTTCCAGTAATGGCCAATGAAAGTCGAGTTCCGGTCGAAGAGTGACCTCTGACCCAACGCACTGACGAATGCGGACAAACCGCCGATCACAAATTAGAAGTCTAAAATTTCAATATAAGAGAAGAGGAGATTGAGTTTGTTGCCCAGTCCTATTTGTTGAACTGCGAGAGGCGTCTACACTCACCTAAGCTTATTACTCCTAAATCATACGTCATGTCATGTGTCAGGTCAGAGGTCACTCAACTCGACTCACATACTGCCGTTACCGTAAACCAGAAACTATAAATTTGGATATTTCTCTTACAAAAACACATCTCTTCTCTACAGAAGGCCTTTATTTACCCCCTGGAGCCGTATGGAGCACTCTTATGATGGAAGGATGATGGCGCTTTTTTTGGGTCATTTTTCACTGCCATTTTAATACAACTCTGATTGTGTTTGGCTGAAAGAAGAAACTCATATACACTTAGGATGGCTTGAGGGTGAGTAAATTATGGAATACATTCATTTTTGAGTGAACTAACCATTTAGAGGAAACTATAAGGGCTTGTTCACACATGTTAAAACAGCTAGAAGGCGTGTGTTTACCATCTAATGCTAATATATACACTTAAAGGGATACTTCACCTCAGGAAAGATGAATGTGAATTTAAAATGGGCCATTTGTGTAGAAGAAATGTGAAATTAATTTTGAATTTGGAGCTTTCTAGACTGAGATAAGAGAGAAAATGTATTTTTGGCTTATGTGGATGAAAGACAACAACTCCCAGAATGCACTTGCTTCGCTGCCCTAGGAGGCCACACCTACCGGTAACAGAGCGCAGTAGTTAAACAACAAGTCTAGGCTACTAGTGAGTCTCCATGATGAGTCTGCCCAAAAAATGTGTTTCGAGATCGCCCAAAATGTCCGGGATTCGGCTTTTGCATTCTACAGTCGCCATTCATCATGTTTACTGTGAAAAGCCGGACGACTGAGGGCCGCGGGAGAACGGTGCGAGGCCGGTGGCGTGATTACCGATAAAAGACACCTGTGAGACACACCGGTCTCGTATCTCTCACGGAGGAGCGGGAATTTTCTTAGCAATGTTAAAACGCACATCAACCGATCACTTGTTTAGCGTTCATGTAAACACTACATTCAGATTCACCAATCGGAATGAATTCAGTTAGATTGAAACAAAAGCTGTGCATGTCAACAATGAATGGCGACCGCAGAAAGCAAAAGCTGAATCCCGGGTATTTTGTACGATCTCGACGGCCGGAAATGTGCGGGAAAAAGAGGACGGTAACCCCTAAAGTTACTACTCAGCTTTCTCCACAGAACAAGAGCCTGCTAGCTTAGCTTCCAGAAAAGATGGCTGACACTATGTGTTCATTCTGTGAGGACAGCTCCTACTGACTGTATTCTTTACCCTCTGGCCAAAAAATCCTCCGATAACGAAAATGATGACAAAAAATACATAAATCTCTCGTGTCAGGGGCATATGAGGTTGGAAAACATGGTAACCTGAAAATACTACAGGTTTCCTGCAAATACAAAGCTTAATGCTAAATCCTGAAGTATCCCTTTAAGATGATTAAAACTGAAAATGAGCTTCTGCTATGAAAAGTTGGGTGAACGACTCCTAATGTGATTCTCCTTGGAAAGCAATTACATTTGGATCAAAACTCACTTGCAGGTATTTTCACATTTGGCTCCGCTGTTGTACTCATCAGTTGTATCGCAGCAATCTGCGGGGAGAACATATGTTAAATGCAATGCCATTTAATTCCATTCGGCGAAAGACTGCTGAGGAGACATATCCAGATGCGGAGTCATCTTACCACAGATGCCATCATTAATACGGGAGGATGGGATAAAGGTGGGCCTGTAACCAGCATTGGTGCAATGGAAGCTGCCATTCGGACAAGCAGCAGTGCCTGATAATAACAGACATGAACAACTGTCAAGCACATCATTTCCACGACACCATCAAACTATAATTTATAACCACTTTCTACCCGGCATAGACAATTCTGACATCTGACATACTTGCCCTCGTGCCCCATAGGCTTTTTTTCTTGCACAGAAAGAAGATAATTAGCAGAATGTCTAAACTGTTTTTTCCCTGCACACGATAAAAGTGAATGGGGACCAGAAGCAGCCATGGTCTACATTTACATTTATTGTATGAAAAAGAACAGCTTGTGTATCCTGTTTGATACAGTTTGTGTTCTGTGCAAGAAAGAGAGGGTCTGAATTATCATTATTTGGTACTCCCTACGGCTTATCACTTTGCACACTTTATCCAAATACACTAATGTTAATCTATAAATGAACATACTTTGTTCTCATTTTTTTTAACCAATAAGGTTTGTCCAATAAGGAGTATCACGCAAAGTATGTTTGAGTTCAATGTGTCTTAAAAAAAATGTGATCTGTCAATACCTGGCTCGTCTGAACCATCTTTGCAGTCACAGTAGTCATCATTCACTCGGTCAAAAGGAATGGTCCGTGATCCATCGAGACAGGTGAAAGGCTTGTTCTCCTCATAAAACTGTTTCTCTTTATGCATTTAAACAAAAGAAAGTATGAGTTAAACCAAAACCATTGCACGTTTAATAGAGAATCTGCAATATATGATATAACTTTACTTGTCAGTGGTACTCCTCGTGGCCGTTGAATCTCTACAGGTGTCCCAAAGCTGACAGCAAAGACCAAAGTCAAAAGCAGGTGTATGCAGGCCATGATGCCTTGGGAAATGAGGGATAACGTTAAATGCAAACTCCCACTAGAGGCGCGTGACCTTGGAGCAAAGAATACACAATGTATTGTTCAACTGAACACAGGGAATCTAACCCCATCATAAATATAATTCTCATACAAATGGTTTAAAAACGACTAAACAAATTAACATTTCTATGAGATAAGTACGTCTTTAAAATGTCTTATTCGCAGCATCCTAGTTAATTCAATTTGAAATGGCTTCCGCACACACGGCCAACTGATCATTACCGAAATTCTCACTTATCTGAAATGTTAAACAATATAGTATCACGATACAAAGTAAGACGTTTTAATAAGCATTGCGTACATCAAATATGCGATTGAAGGATGAGTCAAAGATATCTAAAATAATTAATTGTACAACAGTAACTCATTTACTTACTTCCGTAGAGTGCTCCTGCACCCAGTGTGTTACGTCACCAGGATGAGCGGTGTTTTCATATGATTGGTGGACTGGATTCATGTGGCGGAGTACAGCATTGTGGGTAATGCAGTCATTGAAAAACACACCGCCGATTTCCAAGATTTATCGTGTGTGCGTGTGTGTGTGTAAAACATCGATAATAAGGTTCATAATAAATCAATATACGTACATTTAGGCAAAAGCGTCCCACCACCGTATTATACAGACAAATTATGCATCCAACACTGACAGGAAAAAATGCCATTCCACAATTTTAAACAGTAGCCTATCGTGTTAAAATATAAAGAGCTTTTTAAAAAAGCTAGTCTAAAACATAGACTTTAAAAAATAAAATTCTAAAAACGTTCTTTTTTTTTTCAACAAAAATTAACGTTTGTAAGGATACAAGTTTGTAATATTTTGGGAGATTCATATCTGTGAAAGTTTCCCCCACATTTTCAGGACCTTAGCTATCGTTAGTTGGATATGGTCTGATTATTAGCAATGTCACAAGGTGGATACGAAAAGGCCATTAGGATGGAACAGGAACAGTTACATGCAGGTGAGTGACATTTATGGTAAGAGGAAATATTGGATTTTAAATGTACAGTACCCTATTTACCCCTTGCATACAACGGTTAAGGTTTAGTCCCATTGTTTAGTCCCAGTTGTAACATTTAACAAGTGTAACAAGAGCACATTGTAATAAAGTTCAATTAAAATACACACACACACACACACACACACACACACACACACACACACACACACACACACACACACACACACACACACACACACTTTAAACACACTCTCTTATCTTTTTAACAATGATATATATATATATATATATATATATATATATATATATATATATATATATATATACATATATATGTATACATGGTAATTGTTTCATTTGAAATTAAAAGAGTCACAGGACATACAGGTTCAGAGTGTTTAAAATAATAAGCTAATAATATGTTGAATTAAAATAATATACAGTAATTTAATAACTTAATAAGAATGTTAGTCTCTAAATATTGTCAGTCTGTAGGGGTCAGTAAAGTGTCACTGTTGAGCAAAACAGCCTGTACTGCATCATAATAACTGACATTTTTGCTGAGTACCATTTCATTCTATAAGCAGATGGTTGCTAAATATTTTAAATAGTGTTCACTGTCATGAGTTGTATAATGATGATACACACAGATCAGCCTCATTGAATGGTGTTATTACTGTAATATGAGGCTGGACATGGACAAAAAGAAAACAGAAAAACACAGATATTGCATTTATTAGAAAAATCGTCCTTTATTTGTATTTTCAACACACTTTACAGTACTGAACAGTTAAAGAAAAAAATATACTGGTATATATTTATATATTTGTGTTTTTATATATAGCCGTTTGCTTATTAAATGCATTTTATTCACAAAATGACAACTCAGTTCTCTCAGAGGAAAACCTTTCATAAAAATAATATAATATAAAATAACTTGGACACATTATACACATTACAGCAATATAATGTACAAATCTTACAATCATTTTCCTGTGTTTTCTTTTTCATTTCTATTATTACCATAACCTGTGAACAAGTAACATATTATTTAAAGCCCAGAGAATAATTTCATTGGAGAGTCTCATGAGGCATGACTTTAAAGTACAAAGAAAAACTATTCTCTGATTAAGCATCTTTCTGACTGTCTCTTGGTCATTAACCTCACAGAAGTACAGTATTTCAAACCCCCATTAAAAGCCTTTACAGTGCAGATTATTGACACAGAGTAGCCGATGTTGCTCACAGCTTCAGCAGGAAATGCCGTCGAGGACCAAAAAAGACGACATTTGGGCCAAGCCATTTAAAGTGCTCCCCCTGTGCCATGCCATACCATTCCCCTTGATGTCAGCCATCTCACAACACCTTTCTACAGACAAAATAAAGTGCTGGTAAAGACAAGTTTTATAAATAACTGATGATGATTAGTCTGTTTTCCAATACAATTCAAATATTCACATTTAAAGGTGATGAGAGGTTGACTAAAATCCCCCAAATCAATGGCAGGAGAAAGAAAGGGGACGGCCTATTCAACTACACTTCATTACAACTAAAAGTGACTCATTGTGACAGTGATCGATTCCGAGAGATCTCAAAATTTACAATTCAACATTACAGTATATACAAAACAAGCAGTGATTTCGTCTACTATTTATATTAGTAGTTTGGATTCTTAAACCATCAAACCAGAATGATACAAAAATAAAAACTGTACACAAACTGTTCAAAGAAAACACTTGTTTTTTTTTCCTTTTGATATCCAAAAAGAATGGCAGCAAGGAATTAATTTGAATAATTTCTTAATAAGAAACAATTGCTACAGTGTCGTGTTAAAATGGCAAATATTATTTGTTAGCGTAGTGCTCACAACATTAACGAAAGCCACACAACAAAGCATTGTAAGGTAAGACATGGGCAAATGGAATGGGAATGACGTTAGCTTGCACAAACCAATCGTGTAACGAAATGAAAATCCATTCCATGACATCCCCTAATCCCGTCACAGACAAGTACACTTTTCATCTATGTACTAGTTTCACTGCTCTGACAGACAGAGGCTTGAGTAAAGCTAAGCTACTGACCAGCAGAAACTAGCTTGTCATCATATTTCAAGAGGAATGCTTACAAACGCTGCCCCTCAATATAGCAACAATTGGTTTATTAAACTGAACTACGACCAAACTAAAAATGCTCTGAGATGAGAGAGAGGCAATATTGCAAAAATCAAACATCAACCTGAGAACTCTCTCATTCTCTTACTTTCTGTCTCTCTCTTTCTGCCTTGGTGAAAAGTCAAACAGACATCACGAAAAGATACGACCTGCTTCCTCTGTATGAACCGTCTGCTATTGTTTATTTGCCATGCAGAAAAAAACAACAACAAAAAACTACCCTACGCCTCCAGATGGAGCTATTGTGCACTCACAGACATTTAGCAAGGCATATATAGACATGAAACAAGTAGTCTGGGATATAATGCCAACATCTTATTATTCAACAATGTGACAGGTAGAAACCCTGCAGTTGACATTAAGGCAAAAAACTCAATATGGCTGCACGTGACTCTTTCGCTAATCATTTGCTTCTCCAACTTATCAGCTAAGCACTCGTTCCTTTGGCAAAACGTAATGTGGTGTGTTGTGGCGTAGACAGAGAATGTATTACCAGCGTGAGTGGGTGAAGGTGAGAGAGTCTGTGCTGCGATTGAGGAGACTGTTACTTTTACAAATTTGGCAGGAACGGATTTAACAAAACAAAACAAAAAGAAGGCAAAACATATGCTTCAAAGCGTCACATGGCTTATCCTCGGAAAGTGACTATCATTTATTATTCGCATGGAAAGTGAGGGCAGTCCATGAGCGGTGACGGTGCTAAATCCTAATGCTCGGTTGACAGATGAAAGCAGGAATTATCACAAAGACGATGTCGGCACAAACCGCGATCGATGGAGATTGCTTAAAAAGAGAACGAGACAATCAAAGATGACGACAAAAGCAGACACTCCTGTCCCATGATGCATTGCTTCACAACAGCTCCAGAGGTGAAGCTGGTGGTTCAGAAAGGCACACAGCCATCTTGCACCGGTAGCACTCCTGGGTAAAGGGTAAGAGAGGGTGGGACCAGCTAATCCTTCCGACATCCTCATTTTGGACAGCAGATGCAACTGTGTTCTCGCTATGACAGAAATTGACAAAAAAAAAAAAAAAAGTCGCTCAGATTTCGGAGGATTTAAGTCCCTGTTGGAATGCTTTCAAAGCTGATTATTGACACTGATGCTCCTTCTTGAGATGGCTTTTTCCCCAAAGAGATTTCTTTCAGGCCCCCTGAACACATACGCAGACACACAGCCTGCGTCGTTGTTTTGCGGTCGAAATTCACGTACAGTACGTCTGCGAATGTGTGTATGCGTATGTGTGCAAATTCCAGAGTGCTACACTGACGTAATGGCCCTTTACAAACCCCACGCCATAATTCTGTTTCTCCATCCGAATTCACCCTCGCTGCTGGATGGACTCCAGCTCACGCTCGTAATCTACAGTTGCTGTGTTAAATACTTCTCTGATATCAATATTATTTTGTTCCCTTTTTGAAAAATAAAATGAAACGTCTTATTGGATCGGTGCGCACGACTTCATCTGTTTATCTAGCTATCAGAAACAGAAGAGTCCTATGTGAACGGTAGGGTTTCTGAAGGAGTCGCACGTATTACGTGTCGTCGGTTGGAGAGGACGACTTCTCCTCTTCCGTCTCCTCCACGGGGCTCTCATCGGACTGTCTCTCGTCCTCCTCCTCGACTACTGACTGAACCTGCAGTCTCCTCCGTCCCGACCTCTCGACCGCTACCTCCTCCCCATCCTCCATTTGTTCTTCCGCCTCAGCCTCCACCGCCTCCTCGTCTCCTTTGTCCGCCTCCTGACCGTGGTTGCCTATGTGGTTGTGACTGGGAGAGCCGACCTGTCCTGTTTCTCCCTCCAGTGTGAGCTGAAACTGGAATTTGCTCGTGCAGGATTCAAGCTCGTTTTCTGGGCCGTCAGGCGGTGGTGACGGGCTCTGGGGAATGGTGCTTTGGTACCAGTCCCGGTTGTCCTCAAGGGTGTCCAAAATTTCCTGAGCATCAGGGTGGACCAAGTCCCCCCAGGTCTCCCACAGGGGATGCACAATATAATCGATAAAGCCCACCTAAATCAGGAAAGCCAACATACAGACTCTTTAGGAGCAGCTAATGTCAGAGAAGGTTGAGAATTCATGTTTGTGTGGGTGTTTATGTGTGTACCTGACTCTTTTCCACAGACGCAGTGTGTTTGTCACACATGGGGCTGATTTCCATCCCACGCTCTCGCTCTTTATCGCCCTGCCGGAAGAACTCCTCCATAATGCGCTCAGTCCACTGCCTGTACACTGCCAGGGGCTTCGTTGGGTTACTAAGGTCAGCACAGTGCACCATGTTCCTCAGGACCTACACACACACACACACACACACACTTGTGACTAAGACGTTTCTCTTTTCTCTTTTCTCTTTTCTGGTCTGCACTTACAGGCACATGTCATTTTCGACGTTTTGTGTTTTGTTACATTATAAAGAAACACGTTTGTTGGTAATCACCTGTATTCGGTCATTATAATGGTCCAGCATCAGCACTCCTGAACTGGTCACTTTCTTGGTCTCCACCATTGTCTTAAGATCTGCCAGCAAGCTCATATGCTTTGACATGTCTGTTGCCAGAACCTAAGAAGGCGAGCGGCACCATTTACACAGCAAATAAAAGTGTAGACCCTCAGAAATGTCAAAAATAATCTAAAGTTTAGTGTAGTGCAATGAGCATCTAACCATGTCAATGACCAGCTTGCGCAGACTCTGCCGTTGCCGTTTGGTGAGGTTCTGAAAGATGTCACAGTTCTCCTCATGTAGAAGCTTGAAGCCTACAGCCAGGTGGTGGTTCTCCAGTACAGATTCATCGTTGTACATTAATGCCAATTCTGAGTCTGTGAAACAGAGCAGGCTATTAGTGGATTTCATGGCTCAACAGCAAGGATTGCCCACTGGGCCCATTGAGAGCCTAAGTCCCGCCCCTCCGCTTCCGGCTCATGGGACCTTATTTTGGAAAAAATATGTGTGGTGGTAGTCGATGGCGAGAGACGACTTATCTTTTTATTCCGTCTGAACTGTGCCCTCAATTACACATGATGTTTGTCAATTTAAAAAAATAATTCTGAAAGTCAAAACGTCACAGTTTGTCATAAAACAGAAGAGTAACATTTAGTTGTATGTGAAAATCGCTCTGTGAACTACATCTCCCGGGAAGCGAAACAACGAGCAAGATCCGCTGTTCGTGTGTGTGCAGTCTGGTACAAAACACTCAGGCATGACGGCGTAACGTTACGATTATAACGTAAGATTATAGAAACAATGACACACATTAGCTTTAGTAAAGTTAGCTTCATTCATTGAGAGAAAATGTGTGCCTTTGGGGTTTGTAGTCTTAGTAATTACGTATTTTCAGTCTTATACCTCAATGGTTTTACAACCATCAAACTGCGACTTTCTTGACTTTAAAATGTATCTTTCAAATTGACAAACATCATATGTGTAATTCAGGGCACATTTCAAACGAGATCAAAATATTTGTTGTCTTTCGTCATTGACTACCATACAATATTTTTCCGAAATAAGGTCCCATGGTGGAGTTTTTGGCCAATACTGAATACTGAAAAGCATAGGCCTACATTCATTGATTTTCTACATACATTTTTATGCCCTGGAAATGTATTCGGCAGTTCTCGCTAGTTAGACACAAGGTGTCGTCTCTTATTGCTCAATTATTTTAATCTAAACTTTGATTTTTTTTTTTTTGTTAAAATAAAATAAAAATTAATTCAAAGGAAACTTAAGAAAATAAGGGAATTGATTTACACGCTTTATTAATTAGTTCAGACTAAAATAAAGGACACGTGAAAAGTGGGGTGGCAGAGTAGACCCTTAATTGAAAGGTTGATGAACTGCACATATGTCTTCTATTGGGTACAGTACTTAAAAAAACAAGCATTTTAGAAAATATATACAGTAGTATTGTTGCTGATTTTGTTCTCAGATACAGGATATTTTTCTCTGTATCTTTCCACATTCCATGGCTAGCCAAGTTATCAATATAATTATCTATAATTACCCCATTTCCAAAAGATTTGATTTGAATAGTTAATTCTCTTGAACCTTTATTTAACTGATTAAAGTACAAAGAAAATATTTCCAAAGTCTTTACTGACTAACTTAATTGTATTTTTGTAAATATAAACAAACTTTGATTTTGATGGCTGGAACACACTCCAAAACAGTTGAGAAAGAGGCAAAATAAAAGTGAAAAAAACAGTTTTGACAGTCCACACAATTAGCATACAAATTTGTAATTGGTGAGGGTATTGTGATTGGGTATAAAAGTATCCACCAAAGGCCCATTTGCAAGCAAAGATGGGTCATGGTTCAGCACTTTGTGGCAAATTTCATGAGAGAATTTTCAAACAATTCGAAAATCACATTTCTCAATGCAAGATTGGAGCAAACTTAGGTCTTTCACCATACCACCCTAACGAAAAAGAAGTTTATTTAAGTGTGCTATTAGTATACTTCTTTTAAACAAAAAAATACACTTTCAGGCTATGTTTACACGGAAACGATTCTGAAGAGAAAACGCAAAAGTGGCGTTGCGTCATCACTTTTTATTCTGCTTTTAGACGAGCGTTTTGTGTGGGAAATCCACATGCAAATAGAGTGCCGAAGTGATGACGTCACTTTGTAGGACAACCCGGAAGCTAGCGGCGCATGGGTTCCCTCGGTAGAAAAGCAATGCATTTTCCCCATAGACTTTTGGAAAATCGCAAAAAATAAGATCTGTGTTTAACAAAGGGTTGTGACCCTTACAAGTTTTGTCTAGCAAGATAATCTTTACAAGTTAATCCAAAATGTATACATTTTGAAGCCTATATAAAGATTTTAAAAAACACAATCAGACACAATAAAGTTTAAAAAACCACAAGCAGGTTATAACTGTGTGTTCTATATCAGAGATCAAAACGTGAAAATATTTAGAGGCTTTGTTCACCAGAGACCTTATTTCAGGCGATTTAGCAAAAACCCATTCGAAAATCCCATAGGCTTTAGAGCGAGGGAACCGTAATGCTAAAATGCTAACTCGCTTCCGCGTTTTGGCCTACAGAGTGACGTCGTAACTTCGCCACTCAAGTGTGTGAAATTCAATGTACAACAACACCAAGTCCACGCGCCTGCGTACAACCTTCACTGTCAAGCAAACTTTTGCGTTTTTACCGTTTACACGGGAATGCGGCGGCGGAGCGTTTTTAAGATTTCCACTCTAGAGGGTGGTTTCACTTTTTTGCGTTTTTAAGCCTCAAAAACGCCATCGCCGTGTAAACGAAAGGCACATCCGATAAAATATTTTTACGTTTTCACCCGCGAGCGTTCTCGTGTAAACGGGGCCTAAGTCTACTTTTTAGGTCCTTCTCATCGATATAGTTTGTGTACTTTAAATGTTTAAATGTTATTTTTCTAAATTGCATTTCACAGTTAAGACACTTGCGATTGCATTTCCGCAATCGATTGTGAAGTTGGCCCTGCGATGCAAAACGTCGAAATAATAAAATACGTGCTCCAAATAAAATAGTCTTGTTCGTTTGTGCTGGTTAAAGTTTTGTTTGTGCTGCTTCGGTTTTTAAGATATTAGGCCTGGACATTTAATTACAGGTGTTGATGTCACCAGCCCCCGACCTGCTCCACATTCACCCAAAATAGTCTTCTATGAATTTGACCCATCAGATTCCGTGACCCTACTGTAGGCTACCTAAAGATTTATCAATATGATCAATAATTAAATAGAAATGGAAGATGAGTCACTTTGTTGAACATTACAGTCAGTTTTGAAGAAATAAAGAGTGGTCACAATTTTCGGTGTGAATCTCAGAGTTATAGGCCAATGCATTTGTAAAGAAAAACTGTATAATCTCCAATATTATTGGGTAGTTAATAGTAGTAAGAATAAAGATAAGCATATCAGACAATGAGAAAATTTAATACAAAGCGAAACCATCAATAACACAGTCCAGCATCAGACAAGAACAGCGCAGCATAGATTGTTCACACCAAACGGGTGTCGCCGCCTGTTAAAGCAGAAAATGATCCCATCGCACTGGTTCTATCACCTGCAGATGCGTAATAGTCTTCAGAAACACTACCATTTCTCTGTTCACGCTTCACTTCATCTGCCAGTGAATTTTACGCTCGTATCTGCTCTGCTGTGTTTCATTCCAACACCTCAAAACACTTAACAGATAGCCTATGTTTACCTGTTGTCGAGGAGGGGGCCAACTTCACGCTGTGATTGACAACGTGGGAGGGGGCGGGAAGCTGATCGGGGAGCAAAATGCATTGTCATTTTGCATATTACATTTCAAATTGAATACTACCCATGTGTTTCCATAGTACATAGGAATTTACTTCTACATTTATTGACTGAATTTTCCAGCAATCCATGTTTTCACTGTAATATGGTAGTATTACGCAGGCATCTTCTGAAATAGTACCGAATCTCCAGATCAAAACACAGGTGAAGAAGAAGCAGAAACAAGCGGTTGAAGATTGCTTGCGCTAATGTAAGAGAACATGATCCTCAAACTTTAAACAGCATATAAATCAAACCTACTACATGTCGAACCTATGAAGAAAAAATGACTCTCTGTTCCATCTCTGTTTTGATCATCATTCTGAATCCAATCCGGACGTAGACTTTGACAAAAATGCGATTTTCTCAGCTTTTTGATTAAAATGTTGCTTTTTTTAATGAAACTTACCCAGATTCAAGAGAAGCTAGAATAAAATATAAATGGAAAGAGTTAAAGTATATATATATATTTTTTCAATTATAAAAACATTAATACCTAAATAGGAACATAGTATACTTAAAGGGTTAGTTCACCCAAAAATGAAAATTAAGTCATTAATTACTCACCCCCATGCTGTACCAACCCCGTAAGACCTTCGTTCGTCTTCGCAACACAAATGAAGATATTTTTGATTAAATTTGAGAGCTGTCTCACTACCACATTGGCTCCTAAGGGACTGCCTCTTGACGGCCCAGAAAGTCAATGAAGAAAATGTTTAAATATCCCAAGTGACTACCGTGACTCAACTATATGTTTATCAAGCGACGAGAATACTTTTTGTGCGAAAAAACAAACAAAAATAACGAGTTTATTCGACTATTCCTTTTCTTCCTTGTTGACCTGAGACGAGATTTCCTTAGATTTCCACGACGCATGCGCGAGAATTGCGATCTCCTTACACTACTTCAGGAAATCCACCAGTACCATTGGAATTAAAAACATTATTACAAGCTTACCTTTTTTATATTGAGCTAAGGCAAGCAGATAGTTTTGAACACTGGCTGGTTATGTACTCAACAAAAAAAAAAAAAAAAATTGATAATTTTTAACCCCAAAAAGTTACGGAGTGGAGCTTTAAAGTTCAAAAATAATAATAAAAAAAAATAGTAAACTATAAGTATGGTTATGTTCACTTATAAAACTACAAAAATAGTAGTTTACTGAGAGTACACACATTCATAAACTAAAAATGTGCTACAAATATTTAACTAGTAACTATAAGTTCACTTGTAATATAGTTGCAGTGCAAAAAAAACAACAACTTAGTTTTAAATTAGTTGTGTACTTAAAGTTTACTAGTACTGTTTACTTTACTTATAGTACACATACAAGTATACTTTTATAGTCTAAAAAGTGGGCCAATTTAGTCCCAAGCAGTATTGAAACAGTACACTTACAAGTATACTTCGATTACATTGATATTAGTATACTTACTACATAAAGTATACTTAAAATAAACTGACTGAAACTAAATTGAACTTCACTAAAGTATACTTAATAAAATGAACTTGAAGTACACTTGATTTTCCTAAGGGCATACATTATATTGTAAAAAGATTCAGGGAATCCAGAGAAATCCCAGTCCATGTGGGGCAAGGCCGGAAACCTCTGTTAAATATGTGTGACCATTGCATGAGAAACGTTTACTGTGTTAAATATAATCAAATTGGCTCGGGAAAACTGTTGTCCCTTGTGTGCTGTGGTCACGAGTCCATGTTTCAGCTTGTTTTTGCAAAAAAAAAAAACGTCAAAAGGGACAATCTAGACTTTGAATGGCGACAGGTTGGCAAACCTCTGGGGGTGGATCAGTGCAAACAGTATTTTCATGCGTGTGATGGTACCACTGACATTGAGATTGTACAGAGATATTGAATGGCATCAAGATGACATCTTTCTTGGGAAGTGTCATTCTGCATGTGCTACTACAGAGTGGTTTCGTAAAAATTCTACACCAGTCCAGTGTATGCAGTCCAATCTCCTATTGAAATGTGTGACCCATCATGAAAAGGAGAACCACAACGATGCCCACAGACACAGAGCAGGCAAAAAATCCACTTGCAAAAATGCAACAATTGGTATCCTCAATTCCCATTAAAAACTGTTTCCCTGATTAACAGGAAAGGAGATGTGACACTGTCCCAACTTTTTTGGAGTGTGTTGCATCCATCAAAATCCAAAATGTGTGTTTATTTACAAAATACAATTAGTGACACCATTTTTTTGGGCTTTTGTCAGTTAAATAAAGGTTAATAGACTCTTGATTGTATTGCATTTTACAAAATGTCCCAACTTTTATGGAAATGGAGTTGTAGCTGACTAACACAATTTAGATTTTGACAAAGGACTTGTGATGGTCTTGGACACAATTATTACATTTTATTTAATATAATTTCTAGCAAATATTAAAATACATTGTTAAAATAAAAAATGGATGTTTACTTTATGACGTGGCCCATTGAAAAAGCAAAATTCATTTGTATGCCCTGTGCTGCCCCAGTTAAACCAGTTCTTAGATGTCTAACTCACCAAAATTAACATCACATTCATTTGAAATGCATGTTTTTGTCATATAATACTTGTCAAATGATCAGGGCTGCGTTTCTCAAACCATCTTGAGCTAAGTTGATGGTAGAAACCATTATTGTCAATAGTTGCTTTTGGGAAACGCAGGCTAGGATGATTCATCAGCCTCATAATTTTTTATAATGTATACTCACTGGTGTTGATGAGGAACTGGTTGGAAACTCCAGGGTGGTCTACATCATGAATGGCAGCAGCGAACAATGCAGCCAGGATTTCAAGATCAGTGAAAACAGCCTGGTGGGAAGATACAGGAGTACATTACAATGGTCAATATGTATAGTGTCGGTGCTGACTTTGAAATCTTGATTTCAGATTATGAAACTTTTTGCTTCTGAATGAGCAGCATTGGCTCTCCCATGTTAGCATATACTCACGTCCAGTGCCGGTGTGGAGAGCAGCACGTGCGTTGACTGTGTGACATCGGCGGCATGCAGGCTGTTGTGATAGGCCACGTTGGCATGGTAGTGGTCTTCCAGTGTCATTACATAGGTGATAAACGTATCCACTGGGATCCCAAATGTCTTCAATAGATCCCTTTCCTTTAATGCGTTGCAGAACATAGACAAAACATAGTGAATGGTCAATGAAAAGAGGTTTGCTATTGTAACTAGTAGTTTAGATGGGTATATTTCAGTTGTAATGTCTATTATGCTGAGAAATTATTTCTCTGCTAATGCTTATACAGCGCAGAGTTTCATGGGAAGTGAAAACATATTTCCACATAGCCACTGAAGAAAAGGCATTGAGTAAAAGATTGATTTTGGTATTGTAAGGACTCGATATATCGATTGTTCAAATGGAGACAATTGGAAAAATCTATATTTTTACCCATTTCTAATAATAATGAGCAGGCAAACCCACACCGACATCTTTGCATCTGACATTTTTCATAAGCACAGCACAGAAGCATTCAGAGCAAAAACCAAGGACCACACACCTGGAAGATAGCAAACATCATGCAACTTAGAGGTCTGTTATTAGAGTACTCTGCCACATGGAAGATATTAAGGCCCCACTTGTTTAAATCATTCAGCTCCTGTAAAGATAAATTCAATTATAACAAATCCATTCGACAAACAGACTTTTTAATACTGATAATGGTAAAATAGGTATATGCATTGTGTCTGTACCCTAGCCAGTGCGTCCTCCTGCTCGGTTTTGACCCCGAAGCGGGGCAGGGCTGCACTAGTGAGGCTCGAGCTATGTGTAAGCTTCTTGACTCCGCTGATGTGAGACATTGGTTTATCTCGCTCCCGAAGCGTAGGAGAGGGAATATCCACCTCGTTCTGCTTGTCTGGGACACAACAAATGCATGGACTTTTAACAGATGACGGCTAATTTCAAATAATTAAGCATTGAGTGTTTCAGAGCGGAGCGTGTACTCTACTATAACCTGCAATGTTGAAACTTAGGTTTTGCACATTTTTTGGAAATAGAAGCAAAGGGCTGAGATGTACAAAGCAGAGCGTGAGCGGACTCGCTTACCTAGGAACGTAGTGGAGATGTATTCGGACACCTGATTCCCAGATCGGCTCATCTCAGACAGATGAGACAGTTCCCTGTTTAACATCCTCTTGAACTAGAGATAGGAAAAGGGAAAGATGAAGACAGATAGACAGGGAAGAGAGGGGAGTTATCAGTATACAGAAGATGGTAATAATGCAGAAAATGCAAAGTTTTAGTCAATTTGAAAATAAATGGACATTATATAGATTATCACATAGTAAGATGTCAAATACGTGTCAAAAGTTCATCCCACAGTGGAATTAAAATTTTTATTAAAATTTAAAATTTTAAACCTACTTACTTTAATTGTATGGACAAAAACATAGAGGAAATAATCATACAGGTTTAGAACGACAGGTGGTTGAGTAAATTATGACAGAATTTATATTATTTGGGTGAACTAACCCATTACTATGGAAGCTTGTTTCCGCCACAGAATGAAAAATAAAAAAGGTAATTGTGACTTTTTATCTCACAATTCTGACTTTTTCTCACAATTGCGAGTTTACATCTCGCAATTCTGAATTTATTTCTCTGAATTGTGTGATATAAAGTCAGAATTGCGAGATGTTAAATCAGAATTGCGAGATATAAAGTCGCAATTGCGTGTTATAAAGTCGTAATTGCGTGTTATAAAGTCAGAATTGCGAGATATAAAGTCAGAATTGCGTGTTATAAAGTCAGAATTACGAGATATAGTCAGAATTGTGTGATATAGTCATAATTGCGTGTTATAAAGTCAGAATTGCGTGATATAAAGTCAGAATTAAGAGATATAGTCAGAATTGCGTGATATAAAGTCAAAATTACGAGATATAGTCAGAATCGTGTGATAAAAAGTCGCAATTGAGTGTTAAAAAGTCAGAATTGCGAGATATAAAGTCAGAATTGTGTGATATAAAGTCGCAATTGCGTGATATAAAGTCAGAATTGCGAGATATAAAGTCAGAATTACGAGATATAAAGTCAGAATTGCGAGATATTAAATCAGAATTGCGTGTTATAAAGTCAGAATTGCGAGATATTAAATCAGAATGCGAGATATTAAATCAGAATTGCGTGTTATAAAGTCAGAATTGCGAGATATAAAGTCAGAATTGCGAGATATAAAGTCAGAATTGCGTGATATAAAGTCAGAATTGCGAGATATAAAGTCAGAATTGCGTGTTATAAAGTCAGAATCGCATGATATAAAGTCAGAATTGCGAGATATTAAATCAGAATTGCGTGTTATAAAGTCAGAATTGCGAGATATAAAGTCAGAATTGCGTGATATAAAGTCAGAATTGCGTGATATAAAGTCAGAATTGCGTGATATAAAGTCAGAATTGCGAGATATAAAGTCAGAATTGCGTGTTATAAAGTCAGAATTGCGAGATATTAAGTCAGAATTGATTGATATAAAGTCAGAATTACGAGATATAGTCAGAATTGCGTGATATAAAGTCAAAATTACGAGATATAGTCAGAATTGTGTGATAAAAAGTCGCAATTGCGTGTTAAAAAGTCAGAATTGCGAGATATAAAGTCAGAATTGCGAGATATAAAGTCAGAATTACGAGATATAAAGTCAGAATTGCGAGATATACTGTAAAGTCGCAATTGCGTGTTATAAAGTCAGAATTGCGAGATATTAAATCAGAATTGCATTATATAAAGTTGCAATTGCATGTTATAAAGTCAGAATTGTGAGATTAAAAGTCACACTTTTCCTTTTTTTCCCAGAATTGTGACTATATCTCGCAATTCTGACTTTATATCTCGCAATTCTGACTTTATATTTCGCAATTCTGACTTTATATCTCACAATTGCGACTTTACATCTCGCAATTCTTGCTTTATATCTCACAATTGCGACTTTATTTCTAACAATTCTGACTTCATATCTCGCAATTGTGAGATAAAAAGCAATTATTTATTTATTTATTTTTTATTCAGTGGCGGAAACAAGCTTCCATACATTACGGCTTATATTCTCCTCTAATAATAATGCATAATAACAAAGCATAGGCATAATACATGTTGGAAATATCTGAATTATGTTACCTAAACATGCCGTGTATGTGGTACTGCCCGGTTATATAGAGCTTGTGCTTAAAGCGTGCAGAAATTTACATGCAAATAAACCTACGGCATTTCTAATGTTGTAGCTGTAACATAGTGTGGTTAGAGGAAGGGCCTGTATTTAATTAAAATCTAATTAAGTAATTGCCATGGGGGGGTAAACATTGTTGAATGAACTCACATCTCCACAAACCATTGCTTAACACAAAAATGATAACAGTTTTGTAGCAAAATATAAGAAACAAAATACGTGTCTCAAATGACTGAAATTGTGCAACTTCAGCAGATTACACAAGACAACTACACAGTCGCACAGCACGACTCCGATGAGACCCCTGGTCTGTCCCACTGACTGGTCCTTCACACATTACAATCTCCATGGAAACCAGCAGGTTTCCTTAGCAACTGTCTCCTCACAGTCCCTCCTGCAGCATGATGGGAGTGAGGCGATGGGTTGGGTGACAATCTGAGAGAGTAGGCAGGTGTCTGTCTCTGACCTCCTCCAAGGTCAACACTCTCTGTATCACTCTCCATCTATTCTGTTCTTCTCCATTCTGTCTTTAAGCCCTCCTTCTTGTTTCCTGTCTCTTTTCATCTCTGTCCTCCATAATTCTATCCTTTTTTTCTCTGCAGTCATATTTTTTCCATTGATTGTGTTTCTATTCATTCTCTTTCATGGTGTGCATCTAATTCCCTTCCTAGATTATATGGACGTCACGTGTGCGTACTGTGTATTAGACGTATGCAAATGTATCATTTATATTACATGCATCATTATCGTTGTTGTTAAATCTTCTATAGCTTGCAAAATATAACGTGTTTGGATGACATTGTCCCTGACATCAGGTTTGAAGACTGGCCGAATGCCTTAAATTAATTCACAATATCTAATCAAAAACGCAAATCTATGTTAAATCTAATTTTTAATGGAGTCCGAGTCATTTTCCTTTCACAGCCACACTATAAACCTGAATCTTCCTGAATGTTCTCTTAGGGACCAGTACACAATGTCTATCTCACACAGAGTTTATACAAATCTTCATTTACAAAACTCTCTTCCCTGTGCAAGTGCATATTACATACTGTACCAAGGATCTGTTTGTACTGTGCTGAGTCATTATTTAAACATTCACAGCGTGCCAACTGTTTTTAGCATGCATGCATCCTCTAGAGGACCAAGATGATACCAGATCATGTGGAAAGGAAATCAAACCAAATTAATATAAATATGTGTTACTGGGGGAGTCTGATACTATCTGTTGCCTTTATTATTCATTAAGACTAAGCTTGATGGTTGAGTTTGATGAAAGGGTGAAACTGGAAAAAACGTGGCAGCAACATGTTCATTTAAATCTTTAAAGGTAAATTACATTGTGATTGTATTATAGTCGTACCAATTTATATATAGGAATTGTATAATAATTATATTAAATGTATATGTTTTGAGTTAATTATTAATAAAATAAAAAAATAGCATTAATAACAAAGAATACTGTGTGGTAGGTCTTGGATTATGCTAATCTAAAATGCTGTGCTTGTGCATTTCAATGAGCTAATATCTACAGGTCGATTCAGCAAACATTCAACAATAGAAAACAGTTCCCTGAAACCACAGAGAGCATCCCTTTCCTTGTTGAAATGTGGCACAGATTGTGTCCAAATGTTTTTAATTACGTATACCCGGCAAGAACAAACCTCAAGTTTTACCTGTGATTGATTAAAAGGGATAGTTCACTTTGAAATTAATTTTTGATATGTTTTAGCTTACCTCGAGGGCATCCAAGATGTAGGTGTCTTTGTTTCCACAGTAGTTTCAATTTTGATATTTTTAGGTCAAACCGTTCTTGTCTGTCAGTCATATAATGGAGGTCTATGGTCACCACCTCAAAGAGCATGCACTGAGAAGTCCAAATTAAACATGATTTAATGACTCGTAAATGTAAGTACACATTGATGGCCTAAGACATGAAATGAGCGGTTTGTGTGAGAAAACGAACAGTATTTATATCGTTTTAACCTCACAAAGCGCCGTGCCCTCGGATCACTTGGACATGGCTGTGGTTACAAAATACTGTTCGTTTTCTCACACAAACCGCTCGTTTCGTGTCTTAGGCCATCAATGTGTACTTACATTTACGAGTCATTAAATCATGTTTAACTTGGACTTCTCTGTGCATGCTCTTTGAGGTGGTGACCATAGACAGACAAGAACGGTTTGACCTAAAAATATCAAAATTGAAAATACTGTGGAAACAAAGGCACCTACATCTTGGATGCCCTTGAGGTAAGATAAAACATACCAAAAACTAATTTCAAAGTGAACTTTCCCTTTAAGATGTGATTTGCTGGATAGAATTAAAACACAAACACTAACTCTGCCACATTTCAACATCCTCATGATCTGTGCCAAACGGTAAACAAGTCTTGGATGAAAGAACTATGCAGAAGAAAGCTACCAAATATTGAGCAGATAAAGCCTGTTCCCAGCCTGTGAGGGAATGATAGAGGAAATGGGAAGTTGAGGTATCCTGAGAACCAACTCTAGACACTAAAACAACGGCAGCCATTTGTTCCCAAGCTCTCAAAAGTGTCACCGAATAAGTGCCTAAGTTAGAGCTCAGGTTCGAAATCACACTCGAGGTCTGGAGACTGGTACACATTTAAAAACACAAGCAACATTGGTCTCATCACATGTCGTCTGTCCCAGAATCACCCAAGCAACTTTTCTCTACCCCCACATTTCTGTTTATCATCAAGTTTGTTAACAGATATTTAGCCACCTTTTTCCATTCATGCTGGCCCTACCTGGTCCCACCAACCAATCAGCCAGGGTTTGGAGCAGGTATCACAGAACAGATCCATGAAGGGGGTCCGACGCTCGGTGGCCTGACCACCCCCATCCAGCACCCCATCCCCAGCTGCCTCAAGCTCCAGCTCTGACCCTCTTCTCCCCTGCAGGGGGCTGTAGCTGGAGGAGTGGGCCAGCCGGTAGCCTCGGGGCACAGGTGAGGGCGTTGGGTCAATGGCCTCCACCACGCCCATGCTCAGGGTGACGGACGGCGCGGACCGCTGACAGAGGCAAGAGGCGCGGAAGTGCACGGGGGCCGAAGCGCGGCGGGTGCTCCAGCGGCATGTGGGTGCGCTCAGGGCGTGGGCAGAGAGGCCGCAGCCTAGCCGGCCAGGGTGCTCCAGAGTGACGGCTGCCCCCAAGAGGCGGGGAGCAAAGGGGTAAAAGTCCAGCGGCAAGGCTGTCTCTCTACATGCAGCAAGCAGTGTGACAACCGGGCCCTCCTGAAAACCACTGAGTGGGCCCCACCGCAATCCGCAGGCGAGTGTCCCCTGCAAACGGCCCGCCAGGAGCCGCCCAAATCCACAGGCCGAAGGAACTACATCTCATCCCAGCAGCTAAGTGGAGCTGACCCCGAAAGTGACGAGGGGTGGAACGGACAAAGAGACGCAACCGTCTGAAGGACACAGAGGATGCCGAGGGAAGGAGAACAGATGATTACAGGAGGGAAGGAGATGGAGCGAATAGCTGACTGAGGGATGACAGGACGAGGAAGGAAAACAACAACAACAACACACAGGTGACAGAGGACAACGGAAACAAGTAGACAGAAACACAAGACGAGACGGGGGCCTTTAGTCAAAAGCCAAACTACACAAGAGAGCGGTGCTTTGGAAAAACATCCTTTTTCTCTCTCCCTGCGTCGACGCCCCTCCCCCACCGCAGAGCTCCAGGACCCGGGCCCAGCGTTCCCAGCGAGTTTTGCTCAGAGCGCACAGTCCATGAAGCACAATACCAGTCCTGTCACAACGCAACTCTCTCCAGTTTAATCCACACGCGCCGATGCAGCTCAGCCAGTGCTCTGCCTCTCGCTCTGTTTCCCTGGATGCTGTAGACAGATCTCGCAAGCTAATCAGCCGCTGTGGCAGGAGGCGCGTGCTTGGGTGTGTGTGTGTGTGCGTGTACACGCAACCTAAGAGCGCATGTGCGGCAGACGGCATGTAAGAGCGTAGAAACTGGGCAAACGTGTGTATGTAAAGTCTGACAAAGAGACTACATCTCTGCATGAATGATTCTGCCGATATGAATATGGGAGTGAATGTGTGATTATGTGAGAGAGATATGTTGTAATACACACAAACAAACACTGCTTACTTGAAGCATCAGTGATATGTTGCATGGAAACAACCATACAAAAAAGCTTCACATTCAAAGTCACCGTACTGTCTCTTTAAGCAGGCGAGGTATGGAAGAGAGCAACCGATTTTTCATTGGCCAGCATCTAAGTCACATGCCTCATGGCCACAGTGAAGAGCCAATGGATAAACTGGCAGGGTAGACCTTGCTGCAGCTCGATAGCAACCAAGGTTACAGCAGAAACACTGGCATCAGGACCAAACTGCAGCCCCCTCCTTCCTCCCTCATGTCCAAACCCTGGTTGTTCTCCCTCTCTCTCTCTCTTTCTCTCCTCCTCTTCTACAACTCTCAACCCAGAGCAGCGTGTATGACAAGGCTGGCACACAAAAGCTATTTGCTTCCGTGTTTACGGATGATGATTAAAAATACATTAAAGAAAGGAACATCGCTCAGAAGGGACCGTATCAGATCCGGCACACACAACCTGCTCAAGACTCTTTCTCCGCATACAGTACGCATAGATGTAGTCCTTCATGTGTGATGATTCACAGAATGGCAGATCTTGAAACCTCTCCTTGAGGAAATCATGTAACATGTTTCGTAAAAATGTGCAGGATGGAAATTATAAACCATGAATGGATACTTGAAATGGAAAAAAATGTGATAGGCCACAAACTAATTGGTCTTTGAGAAGGTAGTGATTGAAGAAACACCTTGTTGGAAGCCATCTCGCTAACAGAGCGGTGGGTCTGAATGGTCTCCAGCTGGTCCAAACACCAGTCAAGTTCCTCCAGAGTCTCCCGAGCCAGCTGCTGGTATGTCTCATCTGCACAGGACATAAGACAGCCATCAGCATCACGTCACAACAGCACTGATGCATTCATTGAACACTCGCTGTGAGAACTTCGTTTGTGAACAGTGGGGATGTTGTTTCCTGACAGGAGGACATAAAGAATTGTCAGAGTGATGTCTTCAATAAAAAAAAAAAAAAAAAAAAAAAAAAAAAAACTTCCAATCATGAATATTTCAAGAGCTTCCTATGGAGAGATCAAATTTCTCATAAATAATTCATCTTTTTACTCGTAAGAATTAATAATCTTTAAAAAAACAAATAGGAATAAGTTTAAATTTCGGAAATCATGAAACATAAACCAATTTATAAATGTATAAAAATATCAACAAAAAGGAACTGTTACACTACAACTACAACAAATGTATTCAGTGTGTAGAAAAATAAGCATAGTCATTGCTCATACACTCTTAGATAAAAACGGTTCTATTTAGAACCAGAAATGGTTCCATCCCCCGCTTCATATATGGAACTCCAAAATGGTTCTATATAGAACCATTTTTTTTTTTTTTTGGTAAAAGGTTCTATTGGCCAAGTATGGAACCCCAGGGTTCTATATAGAACCCAGAGGAACCTTTTAGGGGTTCCAAATACGTAGCGCTGATAGAACCTTTTAAGGTTCTATATAGAACCTTTTCTTCTAAGAGTGTGGGTCTAATTCAAACAGCTAAAATATAAGGCAAGAAGTATGTGGACACCCCTTTATAAATACAAAAAAAATTATTTGATGAAGTCTGGCATGGAGGGACTGGACTGGCCTGCACAAAGCTAAGGCAAAGCTTCAGTGTCTGACCTCATTAATGCTTTTGTTGAACATTAATTTCAAAAGCATTAACCTCTCCTTTTGCAGCTTACACTCTTCTAAGAAGTTGTTCGCCTATAGATGTGTGAGTCTGCATCACCAAGGGGTAATCTTTCTTTTTGGATTCAAATTAGACCTACCTTTTTATGCAATTGACTTTAAAAAAAGATGACAGTCAGTTGCATAAAAAGGTGCATTGGTCTAATTGGAATCGGAAAAGCAAGACTGATTTCTTATCTAAATGCTAGTTGGTCAATCTAGGTCTTAAGACACATTCTTAGCATACAGGCTTTGTTTATGCGACTGGCTCTTGGTAATGGGGCCTGGATTGCCATTACAATTCCACTTGATACCCAAATTTAAAAAAAAAAAAAAAAGCATACAGCATACATATTGCATTTAACTAACATATTGACTAATTAAACCATTTCTGTTGAATGCTCCTGCAAAATTAGATTAGATTAGATTTATTTGACCACTTAAATATAAAAATGTGAAGAACAGTAAGAAACTGTTGCATACATTAAAAACAAATACAAAAGTAGTCAGGGATAAACACAATAAAGCCCGAAGACTTATTTCCATTGTGGTCCCTAAAAAAGAGTTAAAAGCTAGCAATTTAGAAAACTGTCTAGTCCACATACTTACTTAGTCATATAATGTACATTAAAATATCTGATAAAAGTTATATTCTATAGAATTCAATTTTATTTTATTTTCTCAACATGTTCAGAACGTTCACTGCTTATATGCCTCAGAGTTTATTTTTTAAACTAGCGGCTGAGGGCTGTTATTTGGCTAGTTAAAGCATCTGGTTAGATTCCAGCCCCTGTTTCCCATATGGCTCCACTATTTCTGATGCTGTAATGTATTTTTCTGGCAACAGTGTCTACAAGAGGAAGTGTATGCGTAATGTGAGAGACACTGTGTGGGAGAGTGCTGGTGTGGGAGATAGAAAGCTCGCCAGTGACTAAGTTACAGTACAGTAAACATACCTGAGAGCGTTGCTGGGGGAACCGTTGGTTGGCTGGTCACTGGTGACCTCCTGTGGACAAAAAGATAATTACATCAGTGATAGATGTAGAGGTCGCCCTCTACTGGTATAAATTCAATTAGACTTGCTCACTTGTTATGGATCGAGAAAATAAAGTAAAATATTACATGGCAAAAAATATATGTTATATATTTATATATAGTTGCACATTATCTAATACAAATGTCAAATTTTAAAATATTTATTTTCACATAAAAAAAATTAAGTCAAGATTAAGAGTTAAGCCGTGTGAATTGCATTATTTTTGTACAGTGTTTTTATTTATTCATCATAAAAAATAAAAATAAATTCTGTATTGGAAAGGAAACACTGACGGCCATAAGGGGGCAGAGCAGAAATGTAGAAATTGTTGCATCAAAGCTAAAAACTGACTTGTTAGTGGGAGTCGTGACGTTGGCGAGAATGGTGAAGTTGCTTCTGACAGTTCGTAGACTAGCCAACACCTGCGTTAAAGGGGCAGAGAGGAGAAAAAGCGCGAGAGCAAGTGAACAGCAGGATATCACTCAACTCCAACTCAGCAAGTCATGACAAGCAATTAGCACTCATTATATACTATTTGCCAGACACAACAGAGGCTTACCTGAGCAAAAGGGGTGACTATGAGATCTTCAGCATGACTACAGAAAGAGGAAAGAGCAGTCCCAGTAAATGGGGAGGAAAAAAAAAACACTACACATTTTGGTAAATGAACACAAATGGTCTTTTATAGTATTAAGATGATGCAAGGAATCATCCCCAGTTGTGAGGAAATTGATTAAGCAAACATCAAAAAATGCCATCCAGAGGTGGCAGTCACGGTGGCCACTGAGAGCGTGAGCATTTCTGAGGGTGTAACAGCATTATAGTGAGACGGGTAAAGAGGGATTTAGTTGATGTGCTTAATGCTGCATGGTGATTCTGGGATAAAGGAACTTCCTCCGAGGCCTTTTAGAAATGAAACGTGAAGACAGTAAACAGTGAAAGTGTGCCGTTTGTTGAGGGAGACGGCTTACCCCTCGCTGTTGATTGAGGAGTTTCGTGACATGGTCTTCGGGGACATGTCGTAGTCAGAGTCAGAGCGGTAGAGAAAAGATTCCCTTCTCTGGCTCTGAGGGAAGGGGGGATGGAGCACCAGCCCAGGACTCGCCTGCGAATCCATAGGGCTGCGGCCAGGAGAGGGCCCATTCTCCCCATCATAGCTGTGGAGACAGATCAACCAAAAAGACATGGAGGAGAAAGTTAAAGCAAATGTCTTGTTATTTAGCTCGAACGGAACGATGATTTGCAAGTGGCCGCATTCGATTTCCAGTCTCTGGCCAACACAGCACAGATAGAGATGTGGAGCACAAACAATCATGATTGCCACTTACTCCAGAGAAAGCAAACGCTCTCTGAATGTATAAAAAGCTGATGAAGACTGCGTCACCCTGAAGAACCATTAAAGGAAATCACCAGCCTAATCAGAGGAGAATCTTAAGCTGCCACTTTACAATTTATATTCTTTAGGCACTTTGTGGTTTAAAGGAACAGTTCACGCAAAAATTAAAAAAAAAGCTGTTATTACCTAGCCTGGATGCCAGCCCAACATTTTTTGTTCGGGAAGTTAGGTCTGAACTCGATCCATTGAGGAGAAATTATGATCAGTCAAAAAATGAACGGGCCAATCAGATTGCCAGGGCGGGCTTTATACGATGATGGACGTAATCGTCGCGTTATCAAAGAGCGCTTAACTGATTTCCCTCAGAGATGACTGCAGCTGGAGAATTGAGATGTATAGACCCTTTTACAGTTGGTAAACATGGTGACGTTTTTTTGTGGGCGGAGCTTAGGTGGAGGCAGAAAGATCCATCTGGCCGCTTCACTAACGCTAGTTAGCAAGGATTGTTAGCTTGTTTTTTAATGTGTAAGATCACTCAGTGTCCAGGACCGCGATTGTTATTTCCAAAAGTTATTTTTAACGGACGGAACCAGATTGGCCGACCCGTAGCCGCCTACACGCTCACTCAATGCATGGACGATCTGACAGGATTAACGTACGTTACCTCGGTTGAGTGGCCTGACTTCTACACTTACCTTATAGAGAAAACGATCGTAAAGAGAAACTGAGGGCATATAAATCTTTAGATCCCTATATGGTCCTGTACAAGACTTGTGTGTATGATCCGCAGCCAGCGCCGAGACCACGACAATGTAAAGAGTGACATTACAGTGCGATTTTAATGATGTGAATATTTTCTAGAAATAATAGTTCCAGATACAGCATATTCATTTTTCATCAATTCTTGCACCCAACAACACAACAAGATGACATTTAATAATAGTAACAATTATTTAAGCTCCTTATTATGTAGCCGAATCTGTGCTGGTTTGTATTGGCCGCCTCCAGTTTTTACTTTGTTTTGCCTCCAGCTAGCGCCGTGACGTAACTGAGACGTCGGCGCAAAAGGGGTCTATAGATTCCGCTGTCACGTCTGTTGTGAAATAAATCGAAAGCCCATTAATCTTAATAGACAAACAGAGAACTGCAATTAAGGCATTTGTCGGAAAGATATTTTTGCCGTCCTTCCTACATGATTCGGGAAAAGTGTAACTTATCAGCTGGCTCTGACGGTGGTTAAGAAGATGGGACGTAATGAAAAGCCTGTGGTCGTTGTGGTTTGTCCTTTGGTGGCACTCATGGAGAAGTAAGTAAAAGAAGCAACACTCATTATTTTACTTCTAAAATAAGTAAGTTGTATTGTTGAAAACTGCGCTATGTAAAGTAGTTGACTGCGTTGCTTTGATTGGTTGTAGGTCTACCAACTATCTAATTGAGTGCAGACGTTTTTTTTCCTGGTTCGGTTAAGACACGCCTCATCAAAGCCCTACGGAGCAGTTTCAGACTCATATTCTGACTAGAATATGAGTATGATGAAGTCAGGCTAGTTATTACCTGCTTACCCTACTCAGGTATCTTTTTTTCTACACAAGGAGAAAGATAAGCTGTCAAGCTCCAAAAAAGGACAAAAACACCATAAAATAGCCCAAAGGACTTGGGTGTTTATTACAAATCTTGGGAACAAATATAAAAAATTCTTATCTTCCCCTTCACAGAAGGTTTAATGTCACTGACACAAAAATAAAATTGCATTCCTGTAGCTCAAACAGTAAGCTCACTGCTTTTATTCCCAGCGAGTGACTGAAATGATAAAAAAATATATAAGTGGTATTGAATAATGCATAAGTTGGTTGTGATATGGCAGTACAAATATGCAAAATTGAGAAATTCAGTACTTAATTCATATGAAAATGGTGGACTTCTTTTATTGCTTTTTTTGTCCTTTATGTTACACACAAAAAAAACAACAACAACATGAGGGTGAGTAAATAAATCTATGATTTTAATTTTGGGCAAACCACTTCTTTAAGCTTATCACTTAACGTCGACATCTGTGGACGGACTAATCCGCACAGTTTTTGGCATTAAACGTGACTAGTGGAAAAGTACCGGATACGGTGTCTGACCCCATCTGGGGTTATAATATGTACTGTATTTGTTCAGTTATCATGGCTCAGTGATAACGAATGAAAACTAGTCATCTGGAGAGCCTAATGACTGCACAGCTGAAAGTGAGCCTGGAAGCTATTGCAGGTCATTCGCCAGTTGTAAACAACACATATAATGCCACCAAAGTAGGAAGTAGGAACTTGCAATAGAATATGCCAAGAACAGCTCATCCTTGAGCTGAAGGCCAGGAGCCATTTGACTGGGTTTACTAGGGGCCTCATGTACGAAGACTTGCGTTGAATTCATACTAAAATATTGTAAAATATTGCGTACGCACAAAAACAAAACAAAAAAAAAACAGATGTATGAATGATCCCACGCATATTCTCTTTGTACATCCCAAATAACGTAAAATTGAGCGCACACGCACGAGCACAAAGCCCCACCCACTCTCCTCCCTCAATTAAATTAATTTAAAAATGGTAGTCCAATTTGGCAAAAGAAACATGAGCAAGAACATGGCTAAAGAAACCTGCAAGAAACGAAATTTCACTGAAAATGTCTTCTATGTGAATATTATGTGAAAGTGTAATTTATTCCTTGTGATCAAAGCTGAATGTTCAGCATCATTACTCGTCTTCAGTGTCACATGATCCTTCAGAAATCACTCTAATAGGATGATTTGATGATCGAGAAACATTTATGAATATTATCAGTGTTGAAAACAACTGTGCTTCATATTTCCATGGAAACCGTGATATAGTATTTTCAGGATTATTTAATGAGTAAAAACTTAAATCAAACACATATAGAAATCTTATAATCTTTGTAACATTATAAATGCATTTACTGGCACTTTTAAACAAATTCAATGCGTCCTTGCTGAATAAAAATATTACTTTCTTTTTTTTATCTTTACTGACCGAATGAATGAAGTTTATTTTTTATTCAGGGTTTGCACATGCTTTATGTTCTTGCTTAATTGCATAATAGGCCTAGAATATAGAAGACTCACGTGACATAATTTATAATTGATATGTTATTTGACATATTATTAAGCAATATCTGACAGCTGGTCGTGCGACAGAACAATTCGTAGTGTAATGTTTGCCACTTCACTTTATTGCCTCTATCAGTCGCCAACGGACAAACATCAAGGCATATGTACGTACGCCAGACATGAAGTTTACTTGGAGGAACGCACATTCTTACTACAGCCAGACCGATATATCGGCACAGACCGATATTATCGGCCGATATTAGGCATTTTTCAAACTATCGGTATCGGCAGTTATAATGGCCGATAAATTAATATGTCAAAAATAACATAAAAACAGACGAAACACGCTTGAACCATGCCATGAGTGTTGGATTTGTATAGTTTGTCCACCAGAGGGCACTAAACACCGTTCCTGTTGGCTACACTCGTTGAATTGTTCACGACACATACATACATTGCTTGAATAACAATTAAAAGATCATCCCCATCCATTCTCTTAACTCAAATAAGCATGACAATATTTGTGACTATCATGTCCAGTTTAAAAAAATAAAATAAATAAATAAATAAATGAAATTATCGGCCGATATATCGGAATATCGGATTTTAAAACCCAAAAATATTTGTATCGGTATCGGCCTTCAAAATCCTTTATCGGTCGGGCTCTAATTCTTACGTTAATTTCACTGTTAGTACATCTGGCCGTGAACGTGAAAACTGGCGTACGCCGTGTTTTTGTACGTACGCAGTGTTGATACATAAGGCCCCCGCATTCTTAGAAGAAAAGGTTCTATAGACCATTTCACAAGATGTAAACAACACTGGTCCAGAAGCACTTCCTGTTTCAGTTTTTTAACACTACATAAAAGCTGGGATAAAATACAACCAACAGAACATTTAAAACTGAATCAAAAAGTTAAACAAACATCTTTAAGATGGTTTCTTTACATGTGAAATAAAGAAAACAGTTACAAACTGAAACAGGAAGTGTTTCTGGACCAGTGTTGTTTACATCTTGTGAAATGGTCTATATAGAACCTTAAAAGGTTCTAAAGCGCTACGTATTTGGAACCCCTCAAAATTCAAGATATGGGGGTTAAAAAATGTAATTAATCAATCAATATCACAGGTTTTATCCTCAAAAAATCTGCATGATTAAAATGTGACATTAACTTACTAAAACAGTTTAATAAACAATAACTTAAAATGTTGCAGAATAATGTAATATATGAATAAATAATAGCCTATAAACAACCATTGTGCCAAAAGGGTTCCCAGATAGCAAACTGACATTGAATCAACGTGGAAATATGACATCGAAACAACGTTGATCTGACATTGTTTTGCTCATCGAATTAACGTTGAACCAACGTCAGACGCGTCATTCTTTCAAAACTAACGGAAAATCAACTTGAAATCAACGCGTTGTTTCAACGTTATGAAAGCAAACCAATTTTCGATTTCATTTAGCTTTGAAGAATGCCGCGTCTGACGTTGGTTCAACGTTAATTCGATGAGCAAAATCAACGTTGTTTCAATGTCATGAGAGACGTCGTTTCCACGTTGATTCAATGTCAGTTTGCTGTCTGGGTTCTTTCTTGTCATTATAGAACCTTTTTTTAGCATAAAAGTTCCTTTGGAGTTGAGTAAAGAACACTATGCTTCAAATATAGAACCCCAATGAACCCTTTTTTCTAAGAGTGTGTGCTCCTGCACTCAATGATGGAGCCTCAAACGTCTAAAAAAAAAGCGACAGGGGTCATGGGCATGGTGCGATAGGAGCCAAGCAGAAGAAAGGGAAGGCTTTTGCATGGTTCCTAATTCCTCAGGTTCCAGCCTCCTCTGACTCATGCCGGGAATTATGGGTACACCACACCAGAGAAACCTCAAACCAAAGCCTACACTTCAGAAGTGAAGCGTCAGAACTCGGTGCCTGCCAAGACTTCAGTCTCTCTCTCTCGCGCTGTCAGTCACTCTTCCTCCCCCTCACTCCCTCGCTTTTTCACAGACAAAATACTAAAACCCCTCTTCCCACACACAGCGCATAAGGCATCCAAGCTCGTCTCCTGCCCCTAACTGCAGAACTGAAGGTATAGTTTTAGCCTGTGGCTATGAAGGGCTCCCGTCTCTGTGCTGCTGTTCTGGACTACGGCTAGGTCCTTTGTTCCGGCTGTTTACTTTTCTGTATCACACAGACGTCAAGTGCAACAGCACTCGAAACGTGCCTGAGCTGCTGCTGTCCCCTCTCTCTAGAGATCGTGAGGGATGTGAATCCCTACCTGTCCTCTCTACATGTCCCTCGAGACAAACACCGCCTCGGGCTCTTGACCTACACCTCATCTTTCCTCTACATCTCTCTCTCTCTCTCTCTCTCTTTCTCCCATCCTTTTTACAGTTGCTTCCCGTTCTCACACTCCTTATCTCGCAGCTCACACAATTCCTCTCGCAGCGATGGGAAAACCAAGCGAGTGCACGAGTACTTGAAAAAGGGAGCGAGGAGAGCAAAAACATAAAGGAGAAGAGGAAGAGCAAGAGGGAGGGCGGTGACTCATGGCCTATCTAAATATTTACTTGCCCTAGGTGCATGTACAGCTTCTTCCAAAACGATTTTATTTTTCCAGCAACACCATTTCCACACGGTTGACCTTAAAGACTTCTGTCACTATCTGCATAACTACATCAGCCTGGCTTTACTGCGCAGTAGAAATAGCAGCTCTCTGTAAACCCATTTCCGATTTTTATGGAGAACGAGCTCTTTTTTTTAAAGCATTAACACGGCGTCTTTCGCTCAGAGTGTGTTGCTTTTTCTTGCACTGTATTCATGCCTGTAGAAGGTTGTTGTGTGTGTGTGCGCGCGCGAGAGAGAGAGAGTGAGTGAATGTGTGGGCGCACACGAATGCTCCTGCTTTTCTGTCTGTGCTTCACTTTAATGCCTCCTGTAGTCATGTGACATATGTGCTACTCAGAGACTATCCACAAAGGAGTGAACAATAAGAAATGAGAAGCCTTGTCAACCACTTTCCCCTTCTCCTCCCCTTTCTTGTGTTGCGATTCGAGCCCTTCACCCTCATTCTATCTCCTTCTCTGGCTTTTTACCAGTCTCTGTCTTCTGTCTCTTAAAGATCTCTGCCTTTCACTGCCTCCTTCTCTGTAATTTGTGTCTATGGCTGTGACTCAGCCCAGAATAAAAAAGCAAGCAGAATGCATGCTGGGATATTGGAGTTCTCATTTGTTTATAAGGCACACACTCACCATACCCTCATAGACACACAATCAAAGGCCGTTTTTTTTTGTGTGTGTGTGTGTGTGTGGAACTGTCGTGTCAAACACCTCGTCAAAACTGAGCTCCAAGAATTGAAGGATCCCGATTTTTTTAAATGATTATAAATAGCACTTACATTGAGTTGCACAATTATGTGTGAAAATGTGAAAATTAATGTCTATACATTAATTGTGGATGAAGCAGCCGCAATTATCTTGCTTCAGTAATCAATCGGTGGTTTGCAGTCACGTGATTGTGTTGACGCGCGGAATGCAGATGGAAAATCCGTACTGTACTACTTTACAGAAATATATTAACAGAAAATCTACACATATGTTGGACGTGATCCTTACGTTCTGAAGAGGACCGATTTTCAACTGAACTGAGAGATTTGCCTGCCATCGAGGCTAGATATCAGCAACTAACTCGTTTTACAGACATACTTTGACTTTACAAAGTTCGGAAACTGGTACGTTACACATAAGTGTATTTAAACACCTGAATAATGTAATTATAAGCCACATAAATAATGTATTAACTCACAATTGACGAAGTGATCACTGCACACACACACAGGCATTTTCCCATTCGGCTCCTCCCGACCGCAGACGTAGGTTTGCAAGGCATTTTTCCCGGTGTTTTTCTGTCAATTTCTTGTATTTTCCACCCTTATGAACAACAACTTTGGGCACACGATAAAAACTCCTCGTGGTTTGATCGATTTGAGCAACCATAAACGACGCAAAACATCGGCATTTTGAGTGTGTTATAGTGCTTCCTAAATATAGAAAATAACTTCCTGCCCTCCGTCTGCATTTCGCGCCATGGCAACGCAGTGGCGTGACGTCACGTGAAAACAAGCTATAAGGGTTGAAATGTATTAAAGGGTTAGTTCACCCAAAAATGAAAATGAAGTCATTAATTACTCACCCCCATGCTGTACCAACCCCGTAAGACCTTCGTTCGTCTTCGGAGCAGATATTTTTGATTAAATTTGAGAGCTGTATAACTACCACATTGGCTGCCTAAGGGACTGCCTCTTGACGGCCCAGAAAGTCAATGAAGAAAACGTTTAAATATCCCAAGTGACTACCGTGGCTCAACTATATGTTTATCAAGCGACGAGAATACTTTTTGTGCGAAAAAACAAACAAAAATAACGAGTTTATTCGACTATTCCTTTTTTTCCTTGTAGGCCAGAAACGAGACTTCCTTAGATTTCCACGACGCATGTGCGAGAACTGAACTGAAGTAGTGTAAGCAGATAGCAATTCTTGCGCATGCGTCGTGGAAATCTAAGGAAGTCTCGTTTCTGGCCTACAAGGAATTTAAACATTTTCTTCATTGACTTTTTGGGCTGTCAAGTTTCAGTCCCTTAGGAGCCTATGTAGGACTGATCCACCTCTCAAATTTAATCAAAAATATCTTCATTTGTGTTCCGAAGACGAACGAAGGTCTTACGGGGTTGGTACAGCATGGGGGTGAGTAATTAATGACTTAATTTTCATTTTTGGGTGAACTAACCCTTTAAGCTTTCATCATAGATAATGCACTCGCAAAATACACACACAACACTTTTTTTCTCTTTGCGCGCAGTGATTGCAGGATATGCCATTGGCAGCTCTCACTTTCATTCGGTGATAACAGAACCCCTGAAGAGTAGCACTCTGGACAACAACATGATCATCATAGGGGGCACAGAGGAAAGGATTTGTGCCAGCTGGGTGAGTCTTTCCTATAAAAGATAACGCATTAATGTCAGCACATCCCCATGCTTCTGAAAACCAAACCTAGCGCGTTGGTCGGGCTGTTTGTGTATCTACTAAATGACATTGGACTAACTGTAACAAGCTGCAACCTGACAATAATTCCAGGAGACAATTACTGCTGATGTGGACCTAAAGTCTAAAAATAAAGGAAATGGTTATTGTACAAGTCCAGAGGGAAAAATTCAAATGCATAATAGCTCACACGTGTGCCCCCCGAAGGCTTCACACAATGAGGATGTCTTACTAACGTCCAAGAGGCTGCCTGAACGTGACAGCACAATTAAAGTAATTTGATAAATGTTGTACCGTCCTCTATGCGGTCCATGATAGGATGAGTGGAGGCATGATTCTTCCTATTCACAGCTTTTCGGGGTGTCAGATTTGAAATTAATTGAATATAAATCTGGGCCTATGAGTAATGGAGCGTGTAATGCTCTAAAAGACGTAGCTTTGAGTCACAAGGACTAAAACGACTTACAAAATAAACGCATACACCAAAACTACCCCCATTTTCCCTCCTAAGATCACAATAGTAGGCATAATCGTAACTTAATCGCAAATTCATATGTGAACCATCAACCCCTTCATTTGAAGAGCTCGTTTCGAGTACAAACTGTGGCACTTACTCCCCATTTGCGGACACAAAGTGTTCCGGTAGCTACCCCGAACATTCTCACTAACGGCGCAATAATAAAGGAATTTGATTATGTTCCATTAATACTCTGGGTTTTAAAAGGCTTTGAAGTTTGAGTCAAGGAGCTGATTGAATTAATTAAAACTTTCTGTAAAATATGTAAGTGATAGCATGGAGGATTTACAGGCTCACTCCATCCAATGGCCCTCTTATTGATTCCTTACTACCAGTAAACACTAAACCTGGGGCCCTGGAAACTCTGATCTACAAGCTCCCAGCACACACCGCTACAGTCCATCAGTGGAGCAGAGTGAATTCTTTAAAAAAGAATTCCGGCGCAAAATGAACCTTTGGTCAAATTACACATTGGTACATAGTCAACCGTTCTCTGAGATTTGTTTTTTTAATGATTATCGAATGTAAAGAGTTATATCTCTAATAGAGTCATGAAAATAAAAATCGCTAGTTAAAGGGATAGTTCACTTTGAAATTAATTTTTGATATGTTTTAGCTTACCTCGAGGGCATCCAAGATGTAGGTGTCTTTGTTTCCACAGTATTTTCAGTTTTGATACTTTTCAGTCAAACCGTTGTTGTCTATCAGTCATACACTGGAGGCTAAGGGGGTCCACCAAAGAGCATGCACAGAGAAGTCCAAATTAAACATGATTTAATGACTCGTGAATGTAAGTACACATTGATGGCCTAAGACACGAAACGAGCGTTTTTTGTGAGAAAACGAACAGTATTTATATCGTTTTTACCTCGTGTATTCACAGTGACGTCCAAGTGATTTGAATCAGTTGTGCAATCTCCAACTGAACCGAACTGAATCAGTTCAATGTTTCACCGGAAGTGATCGCTTGCGTGTGACGTCACTCAATATTTACACGGAGATTTCTGAAGTTTTACCTTTTACTAAACATATTTAGATATACCGAAATCATCTTCCATTGCGGTTTCCCATATATCTAAATATGTTTAGTGAAAGGTAAAACTTCCGAAATCTCTGTATAAACAAAGAGTGACGTAGGCGTGCAAGCGATCACTTCCGGCGCATGCACAGACCGAAGCGCCCGTGTCGATTACAAGAGGTTAAAACGATATAAATACTGTTCGTTTTCTCACACAAACCGCTCGTTTTGTGTCTTAGGCCATCAATGTGTACTTACATTTACGAGTCATTAAATCATGTTTAATTTGGACTTCTCTGTGCATGCTCTTTTTGGTGGACCCCCTTAGCCTCCAGTGTATGACTGACAACAACGGTTTGACTGAAAAATGTCAAAATTGAAAATATTGTGGAAACAAAGACACCTACATCTTGGATGCCCTTGAAGTAAGATAAAACATATCAAAAATGAATTTCAAAGTGAAGTATCCCTTTAAAGGTTCTCTAAGCGATGTGGGGCCAAAACATTTTTTGTCACATACATCAAACGTCTCCTCACTATCGGCTAGCTGCCTGTCCCCTAAACATACTGTAAAAAAACACGGTCTCTGTAGACACCACATGCTCCACAAACGGCAACAAAAACAATCATGTCTCACCCGGACCACGAAACCTAACAAACAGTGTTCCAGCCAATCACTGGCAAGAAGTATTTGAGGGTGGGTCTGGGGGGTTAGTGCGCGTGCACATGAAGGGGGTGTGTGTGTGAAGGAGAGAGAGAAGCATCAGAGGGAAGTTTGAAAAATGGCCGAAACATGACCAAAGAGACGTCGTTCTGAAGAACAAATTAAAAAGAAGAAGGAGTCGGATAAAGAATGTGCGAAGTTCCGAATTTACGTCGGTAGCAAAGCTTTTTAAAGATGGCGAGAACTCCGGCGGCAGAAGGGCTTACAGTCCGACATTCAGGTTGCTCTGTTTTTGCTGGACAGGTGTGTAACGTTAAATTGTTTTTTTTTTCTTCTAAATTGACGCTTATGTTCGCCAAACCCACACAAGGATATAATTAGCTAGAAATGCACGTTCACAATTATTTCAGGAAGGACGGAAGGGAGGGGGAGGAGATGAGATGCGGAGGAGGGAGGGTCTAGCTAGCCTCCGATTTGTTTGAAAATGAAGAGTTCAGATGCAAAAGCCTCTAAATGCCATTTGAAATTTTCTTCTTTAATGATGATTTTTATCAAACTTGTATATTTAAGTTCAGTAATTTCACTTAAATAACAATTAATAGGTAATTATCATTGCCATTTAAGTGAAATTACTGAACTTAAATATACAAGCTTGATAAAAATGATCATTCTAGAAGAAAATTTCAAATGGCACTTAGAGGCTTTTGCATCTGAACTCTTCAAATATTCCGAACGTCAACACCCAGGATCGCTCAGAGAACCTTTAATAACACTAACAAGGCTCAAAATAGCCCAACCCTAACATGGTGGCATAATCAGGGTCCCTACATGCAAACCGAAGAATTGAGAACGTTGAGACCGTTTAATAAGAAGATACTTTATAAAGACAGTCCACTTCGCGAAACCACGCAGTCGAACCACGAACGCCGAGCCAAGTTCTGGCTCCTTCACATCTCACCTCGGCGTTCTTGCTTCAACTGCTCGAGACTGTTTTCCAAAGATGGCTCCTGCCTGTTTTCGCGAAGTGGACTGTCTTTGTTAAGTATCATCTTATTAAACGGTCTGTACACTTACAACGTTCTCAATGCTTTGTTTTGCATGTAGGGACCCTCATTATGCTACAGTGTTAGTGTTGGGCTATTTTGAGCCTTGTTAGTGGTATAAACTAGCGATTTCTTTCATTACTCTATCTCCCATATACTAGCGTTATACGCTAAACAGTTTTTAGAGATAAAACTCTTTACATTCAATAATCTCAGAGAACAGTTGACTATGTACCACTGTGTAATTAGACCAAAGGTTCATTTTGCGCCGGAGTTGTCCTTTTAAGTGGGAAGAGCCATTTAAAAAAAAAACAACCCTTAATTCTCTCCCTTTCAGTTAATGATTAACGCCTCCCCCGACCCCCAACCTCCACCACTCGCCCGTTCCCAGCCTGAATGGAGAGTGACGGTTATTTCCTGCCTCCACTTTCTCTGCTGCCAAGCACAGATGCTTGTTGCCTGTGCACCCCCGACGACTGCCACCCCCTCTCCTGGGCATTTAGCACCTGGTTGATTGCTGCATGCCGAAAGGGGGTCAGAAGAGGGGCGAGATGTTGGGGAGTGGGGGACAATCATAAAATCAGTGGTGACTGTATATGATGCTTTCACTTCGCTGGCTCTTTAATCAGCAGCTGATGCCTTGTGATAGAGCTTTTATTGTGGCGCTCTGTTCCTTTGGCAGTGCATTACAGCCAACTGTGTCTCATCAGTCCCCACTCTGTCTCACAGAGGTGTTTAAGGGAGCGCGTGGAACACTCTCCTCCAGCCGCCAGAGCCTTGGTGAAACCGACAAGGCTCCTCCGCGACGTTTCACCTCTTCCCTTGAGACAGGCGAGTGACCGTCTCCCTGAGGGCAGGTAAACATGGAAGCTGAAAGCCGGCTGTGATCGGCACCGGAGGATGTGACCTGTGTCACAGTCCTGCACAAACACGCAGGCAGGGCTGAAAGAGACAAGCTGGCCACGTTGCGCTTCCTGGCGTGAAGTCATCTTGCAGGACACCGTGCTCCAGTCAGATAAGAGAGCAGGGGATTACAGCAGATTATCTGACAGACAGGATCAGAAGCACCCTATTGAAAGTGTCCCAACAGTGAGAGCTCAACCATTACAGACAAGCCAGGCATCTGCCCTCAGGAAGAGGCTTTAAAGCCTGGATACCATTGATTCAACTGTACAGTAATTTCTGTGAGAGCCATAGAGAAGATTGCTTTTACTATCTATATTATGCCTGGATGCCTTTCCAAATTCCACATAAACCTGAGCTTTGCACATGGAGGGACTCTTCTGTGGTGTGCTAAGTCAAGAGTCCTGAAGAGTCATGATAGGCTGCCGCAAACTTGTTTTACTACCATCCAGCTCAGTGTCTATTTCTGATTTCCCTGAGCAACACTGCATCAGTTATTCATTCTCTTATTTGTCTTTTGCTTGATTTCTCTATTTTCATGCAAATCCTCATGGGATACCTATCAGTTCATATTAGCCAAATGATATCAGCACACTCGTAGCTTCAAGAACAGTACCCCGTCTTTGCTATAAATACACCCCAGAAAAATCTGTCAACGTTTACACACCCTCATGTCGATCCATGTGTCACTTTCTTTCTTCCACAGAAAACAAAAAGAGAAGACAGTCCTTAAAGACTGGAGCTTTGAAGCTTTAAAAAGGACACATAACAGTTGTGCACTGTAGTCCAAGGCTTTTGAGGTACAGTAATATACCAAATATAGTTTTGTCATAAACAAAAGTCTTAATTTGCTTAATTGGGTCCACTGAAAATCCTGACATCCCTCCAACTCTCCTTGGTGCGTTTCATAAACTAATTGTTTAAGTCAGACCATTTAAAGTCCCCCTTTAGTCAATAATTGTATTAAAACGAATCTTTGATCGCCAAAAAAAAAACATATTTAAAAACAAATTTCATCATGCCTCAAAATAGCTTGAATGTAACTCTTCAACCTTGCCTCATTTAGTAGCGGTTTCTATGAATATGCAAATTAGCCCCACCTCCACTCACTCATACCACCTCAGAGATCCACACGTTGACCTGGGATGCGTTTCCCGAAAGCATCGTTAGCCAACTATGGTCGCAAGTTGGTCGCAATTTCCATTGAACTCTATTGGGAACGACGGAGCTTGCGACCATAGTTGGCTAACGATGCTTTTGGGAAACGCACCCCTGATTGGTTATAATGTAGTTTGTGATGTCAGAATCACCAGCAAATTCAAGTTTTAAAGGGATACTCCACAGTTTTTTCCCATTAAACTATGTTATTCACTTAACTAAGACGAGTTGATGCATACCTCTCTCGTCTCAGTGCGTGCACTTTGGCGCGTGAGACACATTGATAGCACTTAGCTTAGCCCAGTTCATTCATTAGGATCCAAGCAGAGAAGCGGCCAAACACCTCCATGTTTTCTCTATTTACAGTTGATTTCCCTATTTTACAGTTACACTAGCCTGGTTAAAACCAGACAATTCTCAGTTGTAACTGAGTTATGGTCTGGCAAAGCGTCATAGACAAATCATTTCCAGAGGGGCGTCACCAACGGACGTCGCGGATAGACCATAGACTATAAAAAGGGGTAGACACATCGGTGGAGAAACATCTCCGAGTGTTGTTCTTTGCTTGGTTTTAACAAAAAGGAAACGTTCAAATCACTTAAAACAGACGCAATAGCTGATTCGAGCGAGTGATTTTTTCGCTGGCGGCGTCCATCTTTGTAATGTAGGAAAAAATCTGCTTCAAAATCCCAGCACTGTCATCATCGTGTAAACCCCGCCCCAACGTTTCTGATTGGTGCCGCGATTTCGACGGATTAGAAATGGGCTTGAATGAGCTCTTTGCCAGACTAACTTTCAGAGCAAATCTAAATTTGCCGGAAGTTGTCTGGGTTTTCCCACGCTTCAGTTACACAACTCGACCAAGAATAGTGACACAAAATAAACCGTTGCATGTAGGCTAAGCTAATTGCTAGCAAAGTTTCGCTGCAAGACAGAGCGATTGAGTGTACGCAGAGACGAGAGAGGTATGTATCAACTCGTCTTAGTTAAGAGAATGATATAGTTTAATATGAAAAAATGGTGGAGTATCCCTTTAAGGAGAAAATACTCAGCAATGGCTATATATACTCAGTGTTAAAGGAACACTCCGACTTTTTGGGACTTTAGCCTATTCACCTTACCCCCCAGAGTTAGATAAGTCCATACATACCTTTTTCATCTCCGTGCGTGCTATAAGTCTGTTTGACGCACCCACCGCTAGCCTAGCTTAGCACAAAGACTGGATGTGAATGGTTGCAGCTTTCATACTAATCCAAATGAGTGACAAAATAACGCAAACGTTTTCCTATTTACATGTTGTGATTTGTACAGTCACAGAGTGTGCAAATATCAAGGCCATATGAGACACAGACATCTTTTAACCGTATAAATACTATATTTTCTGAAGGCGAAGCACTGCTACTTGGGCAGAGTGATAACCATCACCTGAGACGCACCGTGACGAGGAGCAGAGAGTTCGCTCAGTGTTTGGGTAACAGAGTCAGCAATTACTAACGTTAGATAGAAAAGCATAGTTTATCATGGGTGTTTGCTTTATTGTATGAGCTGTGACAATAAACAGGGGAGACCAGGTACCATGTTTCATTGATTTCCAACCAAAAACGCACCCAGATTTATAAATATCACATGAATAAATAATTATTATTACAGGAATCAATATATTTTAAATGCAATTTATTAGCTGAACCAAATGTATTCAACAGTATATAATATACAGTATAATTGCATTACTATAGGATAGAATACGGGGAAAGTAATAGCACAAATTGTTTTTGCACAATGAACTCAGGCTGAACAGCCTATCGTACCCTTTTGCACGCTCAAGTTCGTTATTTCCATGGTTATTTCAAATTTAGGCTACTAGGCGCGCCGCACAGGGTGCTAGTTCAACGCGGTGAACGCGCTCGTTTTTTTCCAAGCACGTCCGCGCCGCATCAAGATAAAAACATATTCATACCCTAATCATATAATAGTGTCACTAACGTTACATTAGCTCTGGCTAAAGGCACTGTTACAGTAGGTCATCTCAAAACATAACGGAACACTTACCTCAGCCGCAGGTGATCCACTTGTCCTGTCTGTGCTATAGATGGGATGGCCGTATCCTTCAGCACATTATGGTCCGTGTGGCAAATTCCATTTTTTCAAAATAGTCGTCCATTGAAATGTACCGAGCAAACATAATGTCCCTTGATAATCTATTTAGCTGTGTTTGGATAAATATCCAGAGTAAGTTAGCCATTTCTTCATCCAGTCAGCGTTTTTAGTTGGAATTCTGTGAAACATGGTATTACCTCCCCCGTTTACTGTCGCAGCTATTTACAATAGAGCGAAAACCCATGACTGTAAACTACGCTTTTACTATTTATAAATTGCAGACTCTATTACCCAAACACCGAGCGAACTCTCCGCTCCTCATCACGGCGTGTCTCCGGTGATGCGGTTATTACGCCGTCAAAGTAGCAGTGCTTCGCCTTCAGAGAATAGTTCCCAGGTTTTATACGGTTAAAAGATGTCTGTGTCTCATTTGACTTTGTTATTTGTACATTCTGTGACTATACAAACCACAACATGTAAATAGGAAAACGTTTGCGTTATTTTGCCACTCATTTGGATTAGTATGAAAGCTGCAACCATTCACATCCAGTCTTTGTGCTAAGCTAGGCTAGCGGTGGGTGCGCCAAACAGACTTATAGCACGCACGGAGATGAAAAAGGTATGTATGGACTTATCTAACTCTGGGGGGTAAGGTGAATAGGCTAAAGTCCCAAAAAGTCGGAGTGTTCCTTTAACTTATGAATTTGCACATACAGTACATGGTTTGTCATAAAGCATACTAAAAACACCACATAGACATATAAACAACAGTAAAAGCTTGATTTTCAACACAGGGGGTCTTTAAATGAATCGGTTGATCTGGTTCAAAAAAACAGATTTACTTTACTGAAGATTATTAGAGAATAAACATATAAATTTCAAACTGTATCTCACACAACTTCTCATTTTACAGTGATTTTGCATATCTTTTTGAAGTCCCGCAATGTCACAAGTGTGCTCTGGGGGAAAAAAAAAAAGAAAGTCATATAAGTTTCCTTTAAATATTTCAATCTTTCAAAATAATGCCTAAAATATAATCCTTGCTGTGAACAGTGAACAGCGAACAGTGAACAGCACCCTCCTCTCAATCCCATCCTGCAGTGTCACCCAGCTGTGACCTCATAACAGCAAAAGATCACCCAGCCATGTCACAGTAACCCGCATTGACCAACATTACTCAGTGGCCAAACCTGCCGGCTCCCTGCTCAAATACTCAAATCTGACTAATTCCTACTGAGTACCGCCATCAGCACCCCAAAGGCTCTCTCTCCCCCCGCTACATTCACTCCTCTCATTCCCTAGAGCGGCTCAACTCGATAACCTTTTAAATGGAAATCATCCATGTGAATCTAGGGGCCATGTGGAGTAATGGGAAACTATTAAAAAGCACGCACATCTTTTAACAAGCTTTAGTGAGCTGAAATATCAGGGGGAAGCCCCGAACAAGTGTTTGGTTTAATGAGGATTGCTTCCGTCTGCTTTCAATACTTGAGAACTTCCAACCTTACTGGTTTCAGGTGCAAGATGCCTTGCTTCATAGCACATCATAGGCTAAATATTTGAATGGACTGGGGAGGAAGATACATGAAGGACAATCATCAATGTCCAATTAAAACGGTTGCATTCTCAGACACAACAGCTGATCAGAAAAATATGTTGTCCTGGGCTTTGTTTACATCTTATGCCAGCAAAAATAGACCCTGCGACGCTCCATTTCACTGCATGACGACATATTGATTTGTTAATAGCACCAATCGAACATAATTTCCTGGTGTAATGATCAAAACAAAGAAGTTGCTGAGGGAAGAAATTCCATAATCGAGAGAGCCGTGGTCAGTTGTCTGTCTAACAAGGGCCCTTCAGAGACACCATCAGAGACATCGCAACTGAACTGGAAATACAATGAACACCCTAATCCTTGTAATGAGCCAATCGGGGATATTTTCACTGACTCGGATCCAGTAAGAGCATTTATCCTGTGCGTTTGAACGCCATATAGACTCTCATTCTGCATACACCAAATCTGTAATGTACAAACCGGCTTCCAGAGCTGCACCCCCGCCCTGATCTTCTAGTGCAGCCCACACACAGAGGGGTATTTTTAGCGTATCACCCTGTCTCTGAGATGGAAAGCATAACTCCCCCTCTGCAGGCTGGGGCTGCTGGGGTTCTGTTATTTTAATCCAGACTAGAGAGAGAGAAAGAGAGATACAGAAAAAGAAGGAGGGAGTGAGTCATCAAGAGCTACCTTTGTGTCACTGTAGAGTTGTCTTCTCCGCCACCCTCATCTCTCCATCTGCAGCGATCTATCTGTTACATTTCAGATTCATATCTATCTATCTATCTATCTATCTATCTATCTATCTATCTATCTATCTATCTATCTATCTATCTATCTATCTATCTATCTATCTATCTATCTATCTATCTATCTATCTATCTATCTATCTATCTGCACAGGATTTCATGAACAGATGGCCCGTAGAACCCCATTGAAGCCGTGCTTCATTGGGAGTCAATGGCAGATACCTGTTATATTGATTTTAATGGAGCAAAGATCGCTGTTCATTGGACAAGAGGCTCTAAACACGTCATTTTGGATCCTCCCAGGACATTGTGCGTATGTAGGTGTCTACGAGTGCATCACAAGCCTTGTTTTGCATTGGGGGGGAAACGATTTTTTATTGGACACTGGGCTTTCAATCACTGTATTTTTATCTTGCCTAAAAGCTCTGCTTCTCACATGTAACACATGGGCACTAATTGAAAGGATAAGGAATGACTGCACAATTTGGATGCCTCCCTAATCAGTCACACCAAATTCAACTCATTTGTAACCACTGCTGAGTAATAATGGATGGGCACATGTGGCATTTACTTTAGTTCATAATCTTATTTTTGCATATTTCCATTTAAAAATCTAGCTCTACGCATGATACTTTTGTAATCTATCTATCTATCTATCTATCTATCTATCTATCTATCTATCTATCTATCTATCTATCTATCTATCTATCTATCTATCTATCTATCTATCTATCTATCCATCCATCCATCCATCCATCCATCCATCCATCCATCCATCCATCCATCCATCCATCCATCCATCCATCCATCCATCCATCTATCTATCTATCTATCCATCTATCCATCCGTCTATCTATCTATCTATCTATCTATCTATCTATCTATCTATCTATCTATCTATCTATCTATCTATCTATCTATCCATCCATCCATTTATCTCTATCTATCTATCCATCCATCCATCCATCCATCCATCCATCCATCTATCTATCTATCTATCTATCTATCTATCTATCTATCTATCTATCTATCTATCTATCTATCTATCTATCTATCTATCTATCTATCTATCTATCTATCTATCTATCTATCTATCCATCCATCCATCCATCCATCCATCCATCCATCCATCCATCCATCCATCCATCCATCTATCCATCTATCTATCTATCTATCTATCTATCTATCTACCCATCTATCTATCTATCTATCTATCTATCTATCTATCTATCTATCTATCTATCTATCTATCTATCTATCTATCTATCTATCTATCTATCTATCCATCCATTTATCTCTATCTATCCATCCATCCATCCATCCATCCATCCATCCATCCATCCATCCATCCATCCATCCATCCATCCATCCATCCATCCATCCATCCATCCATCTATCTATCTATCTATCTATCTATCTATCTATCTATCTATCTACCCATCTATCTATCTATCTATCTATCTATCTATCTATCTATCTATCTATCTATCTATCTATCTATCTATCTATCTATCTATCTATCTATCTATCTATCTATCTATCTATCTATCCATCCATCCATCCATCCATCCATCCATCCATCCATCCATCCATCCATCCATCCATCCATCCATCCGTCCATCCATCCATCTGATTTCGCTTTGTGTTCTTTCCCAGGTGTAAATCTCCAGCTTATCCCAGGAAATGTATTAATGAGATTTAATCTTATATGGAAACCTTCACAATCGATTTATCACACAAAATTTATAAAGACACTCTGATATGATATGTATGAAAAACATATCATGAATGCTGACTGATATAATGAGGGGAAATTAAGTGACAGGTTGAATTGTACGAAACAGGATAAGAATGCGAGTATTGTTTTCATTTGGTAATTGTGTTGGATTATTCACTGATGCATTTTTAAAATCAATCTTCAGGTTACAGTGGTTGACCTTGCAAAACAGCCCTGATAGACAGATGAGTGGCATCGAATTACCAACAGTGGAAAGCAATAAAAGATTCAAACAGAAGCTTACGAGGGTACATTCACTCCAACAAAGGTATTACACCTATATTTCTTTGGATTAATTAAGTTATCCTGAGAGGATAATAATTATGCTCATTGATAGAAAAGGCAAAAACAGTCATTAGGGGGAGAGAAGAGAAATCTATTCCATGGCGCATTTTGTTTAAACCGCATGAACCGCATTCACCCCGAGGCTGCATGGTACTCACATCGTGTCGTTTTTGGAGACTGTCTGTAAAAGATTTGAGAGTTGAGACAGAAAAATAATATATTAGGTTAGACTGGAGGAAGTGTCCGGATTTTATTTTCACAATGCCGATGGCATCTGACGTCTGTCTATCTGTGAATATGCCATGTCACTCCAGATGTGAAGCCCCTCTAAAATCAATTTTCTCTAAAAGTTTCCAGCCTTGACCTATATCAGAAAACGGGCATCAACCGTGGTTGACACTGACTTCCTTTTACTAGAAAGAACAGCTCAGACTCTGGCTCAGAGACGTTATGTTTTTTTTTATCGAATCTCACTGGGTTTTATTTATAGTGTTTTCATTCACTTTTATAGTTCATGTGATTTGATTGTGCTTGACGTCGGGTTACTTTAAGGCAATGGCCTGCATCACAGTGAGAAAGAGCTTTATGTGAGAGTTTGTCATTTTATCTTCAATAAGAAAAGTGCCTGGATTATTTTAGACACTTGGGTCCAAGGCTGGTAATGCTGAACGATCCATTTCCATTTAGGTTGTGCATCTAGACTTTTGCACAAAAAAAAAAGGGCTATTCATAGACAGCTTCTTTGTTTCTGCAGCTGCATTTGTCTTATCTGGTCCTCTTTCTCGCTCTCTCATGAGCAAAATCATTCTCTTTCAGCTTCTCTTGCCTCTTCTCATGTGTATCTCTTAGCACTCCATCTTTCACAAGCTATTCTGTCACTCTTCGGTACACAGAAAGTAAATCTCTCTCTCTCGCTCTCTTTTTTTCTGTCCACATCTGATCACCCTCTGATGAATGGACTTCAATCAGTGCTCACTCAAGCGATACATTAATGCACGTAGACATCATGTTTCAACTGATATTTATGACGGTAATTGGAGGCGAGACATATAGGAAGCATTGTGGTTACTGACTGTGCACTGGGAGTCGTTATTGGCGGTGGATTGAGTGGACAGGGCAGAAAAATACGCCAGTAGAAAAGCTTTACATGCAATGAAAGAAACACTTTACACTATTTAAAGGGGTCATGAACTGGCTTTTTAAATTTTATTATATTGTTGTCTGAGGTGAACTTATGACATTCGCTCGGTTTTTGCATTCAAAAACATCAAAATGAATAAGTATAGACTATTTTCTACCCTAGTTTTGAGCCCAGCTCAGAAACGCTCAGTTTTTATGGGCGTCTCGCACTGAAGACTTGGAAGTAAACGCCCACTGCTGTGAGTGGATAACAGTTTTGCATATTATAATGAGTTTTCAACTCACCTCGTCGGTGCACTTGGGGGAAATTGCTTTGAAAACGTCCAATGTTGTAAAATGGCAACCGGAATGATTCGCCCAGACATGTTCGACCCTTGCACAATTCCTGTCAGATCCTTGTTTACAAAACAATCCTCAGTGAAATGAAGCGAACAGACGGTTTTACCCTCATCAGCTGGAACGTCATTAAAAATAAAGTTTATCCATGCAGTCCTATTGGAATCCAGAGGAAGCTTATGCAGCGACTTTCTTCTTCCACAACCAGGCGCTTCACAATATTCAGTGTAATGTTTAATACGCAATATTGCGTGTAATGTGCGAATCGGTGGGCGGGGCTAAACCGGCCGTGTTGAAGTAGGCGTTGATCTTCTTCTGCGGGGGTGGTGTTTTATCCTCTTTGACATCATAGTTCCCCACTTTTAAAAACGAGTCGTTTGCTGAGCCTGGTGTCAATAAAAGCTTTTATTGGACTAACAAGGACGTTTTCAGTTCTGAAACTTACATGATATTCTTATTATATGATGACCTCTTAGATGTCAAAAGCTAAATGAAAATTTGATTTCTCAGTTCATCACCCCTTTAATCGATCATGCTGTACTTGTTGAAATTGATCATGCTTTAATCGATCGTGCTGTAAACAAATCGGTTTTGTGCAGCGAGGCTTCAAGTCGAACACACCTAATGGCTCTCTTTATGAATCTCCTTATGAATGGACCATTGAATCATTGGTTTGCCGGATTGATTCTGTCAAAACGCTTATTCATTCAGAAACTAAACGGTAACACTTTACAATAAGGTTCGTTAGTTAACATTAGCTAACTACATTAGTTAATATGAACTAATAATGAATAGCACATATACAACATTTGTTAATCTTTGTTAATGTTATTTTCAACATTTACTAATACTTGATTCAAATCTTGTTAACATTAGTTAATGCACCGTGAACTAACATGAACAAACAATGAACAGCTGTATTTTCATGAACTAACATTAACAAAGATGAACAAATGCAGTAACAAATGTATTGTTCATGGTTAGTGCATGTTAGTAAATACATTAACTAATGTTAAAGGGACTCTGTGTAGATTTTTAGGTATTTTATTATCTGAAATCAATATTTTTATTCATAAATATGTCCTCAATGGTGTACAAAAACCTCTGCAAATTATCTGACTTATCCTCGTAAATGAAGAATTTATTATCTTTATGTACATGGGACGGGTAGGTTTACGGAGGCTTCCATGTCCGTTCCGCCATCTTGAAAACTATAATAGCAGAGAGGGTCAAAAAGTACCACAAGCCAAACGCGTTTCCACAACGCGTTTTCGTTCAGACTCAGAGCCATCGTAACGTCACATTGAGAGGCGCATTCCCTGCAAGTTTAAACGGCTGCATTGCACTCCTATGATTGCTGATTGCTCTTTTGCTCTATTATTTGTAATTGCGGACCATATGCCGAGTCACAGGAGAATGCATCCTCCTCGCAAAAAAAGGCCAGACTTGAACGAAAAAGGAAACGTGACCGGAGATTGCAAAAAACAAGACCATTCATTTTTCCGTCATAAAATTAATCGGATATGGTTCGATTTTCTGCGTTTTTCGCATCCAGAGCCAGCATTTTGAGAGGTCTTTTGACAATTCAGGGCCGGGGGAGCTCGTCCTCAAATCATTGAACATATGCGCCGTACTGCTTTCAGTTTCGGTTTTCAATTCGATCAAGTGTTTATGTTCTCTTCTCTATATTGGATTATGAAATTAATAAACCTCCCCTTTCAATCAGATTGAAATTTAGGATCGAATAAAGTGTGATTGAGCAGCCTATTCGATAACTAATGTATTATTTGGGCACAATATACACAATACACAATAACAGCTGTTCTGTCTGCCCAGCGCTTCCACAGGGCCGCGCGCGGGTGTGTGTGTGTTTGTGTGTGTGTCCATACCTGGTCCATACCAGACACACTGCCAGTCTCCGTTCAGAATCGATTGGTTCACGGAAATTGGTGGTCTTGTTTTTAATATGTGGCTCCAGAATCGCTAGCAAAGCATCGAACTGTCCCACTGACATTCTGAGGTAAATTTTGAATCGCTCAGGATAAATTCGCAACTCCTTGATAATGAACTCCTTCCTCTCGGCGCAATTTCAGGATTGGATGGATATTTTCTATTTCTTCTCTTTTCAATAAGAGAGAGGGCAAAAATCATCCTCACTGCTTGACGAATCCATTTGGTATTTTTGCGTTTTTTCCCGCAAAGGTTTAATAAATAGGCTACGCAACGGACTCGGTGTGCAAGGTTTCTATGCGTGACGAATTTTTAGGTTGACGTACAGGAAAATACGCATACGAATATTTCGTGCTCAGTGTGCAATGGCCTTAAATATCGGGATAGCGTTTTCAACCGTGGAAATAGCTAATGCAGCAGAAAGATTTCAGAAGAGACGCTGAAGTTGCCTGCTTTCTCCTCGACAGACAGGTTAGTCAATGTTACAGTCTGACTTAATTTGTCATTGCTTGGTTGTGTACTTTATTATATAGACAGTATAACATTTATAGGTAAAAAAGTTAAACAAGGTCTTTGATGAATAGCAGCTATTGACTACTTTACTCGCAGCTATTGTGAAGGAAGGTGCTAAAAACAAGGTTTGTAAGTTAATTCGATAAATTCAGTAAGAATATAGAGATAATGATTGTAAGAAAATATTGAAGAAAATATTGCTCTCTGTAAGATTTTCTATAGCTTTCTTTTTATATATAAATGATCAATTAGCTAAAATTGTGATTTTGCTATGTGGATAAGATTGTACAGAGAATTAAAATTAATTTATACAGCTAGACACATAAATTGTACACATAAGTTAACACATAAGTTGCTGTTTTCTTTTAAGTTACAAACCTGTTCACCCAGAGAAAAACTCGATGAAGTGTTACTACAAGACATCCTGTCATAGCATTTTTGGTACATAACGGCAACCGTAGATGCAATACGCACTTGAAAAAGCGAGGCGCTGGAGAGCAAAATTCGTTTGAATGCAAAATACTATTTAACCACTAGATGGGGGTATTTCCTACACAGAGTCCCTTTAACTAATGAACCTTATTGTAAAGTGTTACCAACTAAACACTGATGAGTGTTGCTCAGAGAGGAACAACAGTTGTGCTCTGCCTTTATAGGTAATATTTTTGTTGGAAAAACTTATCAAAAACAGACAATATTGTGTGTAAAATATATCACAATATTAACTTCTTATTTATTGAACTGTTGTATAAAATCAGTATCACATGCACTCGTGCTATTCAGTATAAAGACAACACTCGTGTGATGTTGCTTAACTATATCATATCATATAGGCCTATACATGAGACAAAACTCATTCAGTGATATAAATATAGTCCTTTTCTATTTATCATGTTATAAGATTTTGTTCATATCGCCTAGCCTTTAGCAGTAAATGGGTTAAAAGCCTGTAGTAGAGCACCAACAGCGAGCACCCCTAGTGAGCTGCCGCCGTGCTTTAAGAGCGTCTGCTCTTGGAGGATCTTACAGCGTATGGCAGAGAGCATGTATGGGCTGGCGACCAGCAGTATGGCCAAACAGACTGGTCGTCTCCCACTCTGTCCCCAGACACATGCAAATAGTCAATGACACTCGTGCATACAGGCACATACTCACCAACACATACGCTAACACATGCTTGCAGCACCAGAATTCGTCTTGCTATTGTCATAAGACCTGGGTAAATTTGGTTGGACCTTTTAGTACTAAAAAAAACAACAACAACGTCTGGCATAAAACATAGCCTGACAAGCTGATTGGAGCCAAAACACAGGTTGCTAAAGAATTGATGTAAAGCACATTGCCCAGATAACGAACAGATCACAAGGAATAAACGGCACACCCTGAGCGGAGGTGTGGTGGGATTTCAGGACAAGTAAAACACCTTATCAAATCCATAAACATCGCTACTACAAAACAATATGGTGGGGGCATGCGTAATGTGGAGCGCACGTGGCTTGTGTTCTCTGTACGAAAATATTACTGAAAAAATAATTTAAAAAATAGGATGGAGGAAGATCTGAATACAAACTTGCAAGGATGGAGTTTATACAGATGAAATGATTGTAGAAGTCATGCAAAATAGCAGTCTCTCATCTCTCATCAAAAGATTGAGTTTTGACATTTTGATTGAAAATCACGAGCACAAAAAGATATGAAATTAAATGAATTTTCGTGACGTTTTTAAGTAAAACAATGTAAGAGTTGTACTTATTCATTTAAGATCAGTTTAATAGATAATATGATATAATTTAAAACCATATGAATAATTGGAAGTAATCGTGTTAAAATTAACTTTATCTAAACTGGTAACTGCAACAATGGGCGCAATTTTTAAAGCCAAGTTCACACAACAGGATTTTAAGCCCGATTTAAGCCCGATTTGCAAATCGCTGAGCTTGCCGACAGGTCAGGGTGTTATCGCGTGCAAATCGCGGGGGATTATCGGACGATGAACGCCTGCCAATCTGTTAGTATGAAAGAGCCAACAACACAGCGAAAACGCTTGCAGACGCATCCCCGAGCCCAGAAAAATATCTAGCCTGCTAGATATCCAGAGCCATCGCGTGACTCAAACTCCAGATTGATCTCATGAAGTAGCGTGTGTATGACGCGCCAATTCGTATTTCCATTTTTGCCGTGCTATCAAGACGCATAATTGCTTTTCAGCGTGTTTATGAACGCCGTTGACTTAACGTTATATAAATATATGACTTACCTCAACCCCGTCCCTAAACCTAACCGTCACTGGGGTTAATGGCATTTATGACTGGAGATTTGACGTCATGTACAGACACGCGGAATGACGCGGACGTTAATGGCGTAGACATACACGCAAACACGCGGATACAAGCGGATAGCTCAAAATGCGTAGAGATAACACGCCACTTGACTCGAAAGTGGCGTGTATGTTTACGCAAAAGTCATGATGTCATGTTGCAAACTCAGTGATGTCATGAGTACAGCCAATCATAGCAACGCATGGGTTGAGGACACCAGGTAAATCTTAGTTTTTCTTTTCTTTTTTTTGCTTTTTTTTTCTCAGAGCAGATCGTCGCGCAAACAGTGTGCAGCACTAGTTTCTGTCTGACGTCCATATTCACATGTTGTGTTCTCTTCTTCACTGGGTATTGGCGCAATATTTATTTATTTATTGCGTGTTTTTTCGTAACCAAACGTGGTTTGTAGACAAGATAGAATCGTTGGGTGACAGAGTTGTTCTCAACTTGTTATTTATTTGATTATTTTCAGGATTTAGACCGTAACATAGAACTGAAACAGCTCTTATTGAGCCACAAATGATTTGCTCTTATCATCCGATCGTGGTTGTATCTCTATGTAGTGCGTTGCCAACTCGTGTAGTGCGCTACCTCCTGTTGTGGATCAATCACGTTGTGTTGTGTGGTGTGAACAGCTAAACAACTTGAACACTCCTGATTTCACTGAGAGCAAGTCATGCTTTCAGCCCGAGAGCAGTTCAGCCCAATCATGTAGTGTGAACAAGGCTTAAGTAACAGCAATTTGCCATTTTAAGTTCACTCAAATCACCTAAAATCTAACTTAAAAAAAACAGATGAATTGAACGCAAAAACATGCAAACTCGTTTTCATTTTTCAAACTGCACTTACCATGCAAACTACTCTTTTTTTTCCAAAGCAAGATACAGAAATTATGCTTAATTCACACTCAATGTTGAAGCTGATTTGATTTAATCTCATTAAAGTGAGAGCCTGAGGCCTCCTATCCTATTTATAGCCCTCCCAAAGAGGCGGGCTCGACCCACAAGGTCATGCTGCTGTGGCCTCAACATGGGCCAATCACAGCTGGAGCCAGCCAAGAATTTGATTTGGCTAAATGGAAGATTGCCGTGAATTCTTTATGACAGCGGCCATCCCTCTCATCTATCCTTCCACTTCACTCTCTTTCCCCCGTACACCTGTCTCTCTCCACAGAACGCCCAGGCTTCAGCGTCGACTCCCATCACGACGACCGGATTTAAACATAGACGACGAGTGCCCTAATCTGTCACGGGCGATAAGCATCTCAAGAGCAGAAGGAGAGGGGGCGGGGTGAGCCAGCGATGTGTGTGTCAACATCACATTCCACTGCTTTCCGTTCATTTACGGTGTTTACCGTTTGCATGGCGTTCCGTGTGTTGTGAGAGAACAACATGGGATACAGGAAAATACAGCTGAAAAAATGTGTACGATAGCCTTTGCAGACCGTATAAGGCCTGACTTAGCAACCGGATCACGCACACACAGAGGCAGACGCGTAAACATGTGTAGAGGGGACAGGAGAAGCTTGAAAAATAGGGCAAGTGAAAGAGCCAACTGCGATAATCTGAATTTAAGAGGGAGAAACAAGGTCTTGCTGTGCTCAGTGTTGATGGTAATGAATTACCCTAGTTGGAGTTATCACTGGCTCTCGGCCCGCTCCCTGCATCACAGGAAATTTCAGTTCCTGCTCCTTTACAGATGTCCAGACCCCTGCTGCCAATCACAGAGCAGCAGAGCGTGGCAATGCCGGGGAAATCTCTACCCCTAGAGCCCATTCAGAATCGACACACTGAGGTCTCGGGTCTGAGGATAACAGATTCAGGCACTAAATGCCACGAAAGGCAGGAGTTTCATCCCATATTTGTTCCGCTTATAGACCGGGCTTCCTGAATCAGTCTCACAGAGGTCAAAAGGTCAAAGCAGTATCCATTACAGTAACTCAGCAGGATGTAATAACCATATGGGACATTTGTCAATAGCTGCAGTGGACTGGCATCAATAATGCAAGAGCCCGTTCCAAGTTTGCCGTGAATTACCTGCTGCGGTTACCGTAAGAAACAATTACAGCGTGTTAAATACAGCTGAGCGCTGATGCTCCAGTCCACAGCACAAAAGTGTTTTGACTGAAGCTGAGAGATATTTTAAACAATCACAGTCAGTCCCCCTTGTACCACCCTGAATCTATATATTTTCTTTGAACAAAATGTTGGTTCTCTACAGGTTACATAATGCGAGTGACTCAGAAACAGCAGTTTCCAGTTGAGTTCACACACGACCAGACCACAGCTGACTCCGACCGAGCAGGCCGATCCTTTCTTTCCCCCAAAGGATATTCATGTATTAAGCAAAACCGAGAGCATCCTCACAATCACGACATACCAAACCAGCAAACATGAAAACAGCGCATAATAAATTCACAGAGGAGGAAGCATTAATTGTGTTTATCTGTGAGTTGATTTGTTGGACCAGGCAATGATGTTGTCTAAATGACTAATGTTTAGCATGTATTTGCAAGCTAATTCATTATAGGTTAGTACAAGCGAATGCAATATTGCCTTGGATCATGGTTCAGCGTGACAGTCAAAGCCATATTCTGCTGATACCGCAGCCATCTGTCCTTCCCCAGTGAGTAGGATTGCCACTTTCTCATAATTATCCAGTGGGTTGAAGCCAGACTATCTATGGGTTACAAATCCCTGGTGACACATGAGGTAGGGCAACAGGAAACCCTGCGTCAAACATAACAGGTGGATCGCATACATATTAACTGAGCCTGGACGCTCTTCATATCTCTCAAACACCAGGTGTGGTAATGCACTCGGCTCGGCTTTGATTTGTTTGCCGTCCTCCATTTGAACTAGTCTCTCCCCGGTGTGCTTTCTGCTGCCCAACCTACATGATCTCACCCGTCTATTGCTCTGACAACTGTCTTTTGATGTCTCTGCTGTAGTTGTGTGCGCGCATGCGAACGAGAGATTGTGTAAACGCATATACGAGGATCTGTGCAGCTGACACCTCAGTGACACAAGCATCTCCCTCAGAACTGCCACCCGTTGAGACGAGAGTCCATGCTAACACACTCAGAGAGGGTCCCAGATCCCTTGACGGATGTCACTACAGGGCTTATCATCAAAATGTGAGAATGGGAATGAAGACTGCCGTTGTGGAGCAGGTTTGTTCAGATTGTCTGTCTGATAACAGGCAAAATTCAGGACTCCTCACACCTCCGCATATATCCGATATGCTCCTTGCGGAATAGTGACGCGCTAATGCTAAACAGCAGACGCAAAGAGGGATGTGCGAACTGACCCTTTTGCAGACGACCATGGGAACCAAAAATGGCTCTTTAAATGACAAATTACTCAATTAGCCTTTCGCCGAGCCCCGCCCCCCTTAGTTACTGCTGCTACCTCCGTCAAACAAATGGTCAAACACGGGCAGCGCGACAGATTGCCATGACGGCAAAGGGTATTCCCGTGCGTGTCGGTGACCTTTTTTGGAGCAATACCTCCGCGATATCAAGCAAGATCGAAGCAAAAGGGGTTACGGTATGCGGTGGAGGGATTTATTCCAAATATAAAATTAAAAAATGAATGAGACACGACTACTATTGATGCTAATGCTTACCAGTCTCAAGAAAAATCAGAAAAACCCCATGACCATGCTAAGTTACCTCAAATGCAACCAGCACAGCCTTGAATATTTTATAAACTGGTTCAGTGGCTAGTTGTTTGGAGTTCGAAATATATAACTTGCGCTGCATATTTATTCATTTTGCCTCCGATACAGGAGTAGCACGTTCGCTTTAACAAGCAGGTTGTTCATTACCACAGCAACCGATTGCGTGTCATGCTCATGCTGAATGCGATTTTCGTGTTTAAAAAGTAACTAACGTTATGCATAAGAGACGGAAAGAGGCAGAGAACCATACGTTATTTAAGGTTATTTCTATTCGTTACGATATTGATATATGAACTGATGTTGTCATGTAAGCTTCATGCTTTCCCCGTTGCGAACGTCCTCTAAACTGTAGTCTACGGTGCTGCACTGCTAACTTAGCTGACTGCTGCTCATTTTCCCAGAGAATATCATGGTATGTTAACAACAACCCTTTAGAAAATGTACAGTAAGTCCTTTGTGGATCCTCTTGATCTGCTTTCTCCGTGCTTCTTTGACTAATCTCAGTCGCACGCACGCTGCACGCGAGACGAGTTAACCATGTTCGACACATTTAACTGGAATTGGGGCGTCCACACTGTTTAATACATCTTAGGCACCGCTCGCGTTGTGTTTTGGGCTTTGGAAAGGGAAAAAACACAACTTCTCCAGACAATCTCTCGGGGTATCATGTGTCCGATTTACTAACGCCGTGGGCGCACCGCTTACTGTTTGACGGAACAGCTCACACAGTAACGGTTGCTATGATGTGTGATTGGACAATGGCCATTTTGTGGGAGGGGCCGGCGAAAGGTCAATTAAACATTGTATTTTTGTCCATATTAGCATATGAAAGTGAGGATGGGGGAGGGGGCGTTTTTGAGCCAATTATATTATGGTTACACTTGACTATTGTACTTGGCATTGAGGCTGCTTGACAGATGCAGATATAGGATATACAAATGTACACACATGCAAGTGTATTTGCACAACTATCACAGTCAAAGAATAGAGATCCATTTTTTTCCACGACAATAAACTTTTACTGATCACCACTAACCTCAATCTAGAAAGAAGAACTGAAATTATTTCAGCACAGACTATAAATAAAAAGAAAAGAGTATTTAAATGAGTAAAAAATGCCCAAAATAACGTCACTGGGCCCTATCATACACCCTGTGCAATGTGGTGCCATGCGAGACGCAAGTTGTTGTTTTTTTTTTTTGCTAGTTTCAGCAAAAAATCTTTGTAATCTTTCACACGTCCTGCACAAAATAGCAAATGCATTTGCGTCCATTTGTGCAACCCATGGGCATGCTGGTCTAAAATCGAGGGGTGTTCAGATGCATTGTTGGCTCGTTGCTATTTTGAGGCAACTGAAATTGACCAACTGAAACCTGGTCTCGCAATATTTTTTTTTTGCTATTTAAAGTGCCTTAGTAACATGTGCCTGTAGGCTGGTGCACACTGCTTATCACACACACAGGGACACACCACGCACAGCAGCAGACAAAGTCTAGTCAAATATTAAAAATAAAAGGATTACAATGTACAAGATTAAAGGGGTGGTTTACTGCTTTTTTCTTTGCATGATTGTGTTTATAGGTGCATTATAACATGTAGTCATGGTTTTTCATTTTTTTAACAGTCTTATTTTTCATAAATTTCACTTTTATTGTCAGCCGCTTTCTCCTCTGTCATTTGAACGACCGTTTTGCATCCTGAGTCTATGAAACCACTCCCTCAGAAGCAGGCAATGGGCTCAGATTGGTTAGTTTGGGCCGGTGTGTTGTGATTGGTTAAACTGTAGCGCATGTTGTCCGGAAAATTCACGCCCATGTGTGTTAATGTTAAATGTAAATGATGGTGTCGAGTATCAGTATGAGCCAGAATCAGACCCAGAAAGGGGCGATGAAGAGAGGCAAGCAGAACCTCACCATATAACGTCATAAAGTATGTATACAGGAAAAATACATTTACAACATTAGTATATATACAAATTCAGGTCCAAAATGTTCATACGCGTTTGTCGTTGACACAAAATAGCATAACTAAGTGGCTATAAAGCCAGCGCTGGCATTTGATAAAACTAAAACATTACGTCTGAAATTATACATGCAAATACATTTAAAACGATGAAGTCTTAGGGCCAATCCCAATTCTACCCCTTCCCCCTTCCCTTTCCCCTAGCCCTACCCCTTCGCCTTCCCCTTGACCCTTGAAACAGAGTGGCAATGCGTAGGGGTGAAAATATTCCCCTAAGAAATGGGACACCACTACGCCTCCGTTAAACGTCATTATAAGTCGTCGCTAGCGCCTACGTCACAGGAGATGCGCCGATGTTTATCACAACTTCCAAGATGCCGTCGACAGCTGCAGTTATCTCAGTCGCGTGGGTTACAGCTATTTTCTTGCATCTTGTGAAGTTCGCAGGAAACAACGGAGACGACGAAAATATGTTGCGGGACTATCGTTAGCAAACTACAGTAATTTTAGCGATTTTTTTTTTTTTTACAAACGTTTCTGTGAAGAAACTGACCGTAAATATGAACACAATATTGAATGTAACATAAAGCAAATCATTATTTGTCGTTATAATACTTATTAAAGCCACAAATACTTAAATTTATGGGTCTCCTTTGTCGCTTGGGCAGCCAGCCTGGGTTAGCAGTGACGCTTCTCATACCCCTTCGTTTGAAGTGTGCTCCCGAAAAATCTTCGTTTGAAGGGCTATCTGGCCCTTCACCCTAGCCCTCCCCCTCCAACCAAAAGAGAATTGGGACAGCCCTACCCCTTCACGTGGACGCGCAAAACGGAGGGGAAGGGGAAAGTGAAGGGGTAAGGGGTAGAATTGGGATTGGCCCTTAGCCTACTTACAGGTTGTGGCCCAACAACTGCTGCCTCTGGTTTTAAAGTTGGAACTGCTTCAAGTTTTAGTAACAGTTTCTTGTTGAATCCGGTGTTGAATTTGTGGAGATTGTGGAAGCTGTCTTCCGTAAAATGCGCATGAGCTTCATTTTCAGGAACATAATCAAACATAAATTGTATCCATTGTTGACAAAGTACAGCGTCCGTGGGAAGCCTGAACACAGAAGACCTGACAGCTGGGTGAACATAACACACTTTCGACGAGGGTTGATGTAAATGTATGGGTTAGTGACGTCTAAAACCCAGCTGTAGTCCCAATCAAGTCGTTTTTGTAGGTATTAAACTTCCTGATTTTTAAAAGACGATATCTCTGCTTACATTGAACTTTCAGCGTTGCAACTTTGTAGATACTATTCATGCACCAACAGCAACATTACACACTATTTAAAATGAATAAAGGGAAATCGCAATCAACCCCCCCTTTGATATTGAGTACATACAGATTTGGTGAAATCCAGATCCAGATCTATTTCCTTGCAAATTCCGCCATGTAAATAGCAATCTGCCATGGCACGAGCGCATCTAGTTTTTAATGGGAATAGGAAATGACACTCTGATTACTTTATTGCACATTACACCCAAAACACACCCATTACTCATTAAGAGAATAGTGACAACCCTTTTAGACCATGCGCTGGGCACGCAGACCATTTTCCCTGTTCTTAAGATTTGGACATGCCCTGAGTGCATCATCAAAATAAGGTCCACTGTCTCCATCAGAGAGAGCAGTTCATCTTTTGGCAAGGTTTTGCGATACGATTTGCGTTACTATTTTGAATTTTTCGCTTTTTACCCAAGTGTCAGTAATTTCAAAGCAGATTTTTTTGCACTGATTCTAAAAAATATGTATGTACAGTATAATGTATGTATAAATATATATAAGTAGTAAACTTATAAGTATACTTATGTATGTAAATAAAGTCAGTCCGCCTCAATGCAAAAGCAGGTGTTCAGCAGCTGTGTGAATTCACCCCATCAGCATCTAGCACATTAATCTCAGACCTAAATAATGTTAAATTCAATCCTCTAATCATATCTGTTACAGTTTCTGCTGTGTACTGTGGAAAAGCTCCTGGTTTCACTTCTCTAGGCTTTAGGAGGAGAGGGATGGGCAGGTTAAAAAAGGGTGAGCATGGTGCAGCTTGGCCTGTTGATGCACGAAGAAAAACAGATGTCACTAACCACGAGATCACGTGCCCAAACCTGAGGGCCAACATTATCTGTGAAGCTGGATGCTTAATATTTGCTCATTGAAGCACTCGACAGAGCTACATTAATGTGAAGGTTAGATGAGCTGGGAGCACGTCATGTCTCTCATATGGGAAACAAAAGACTTAAAGGAACACTCCAGGCTGAATGCAACATAATGAAAATCTTGCCACTCACCCTCATGCCGTCGTTCCAAACCATTTATGCTGATTATAATTTAAAATAACGTGGAATGGAGATTTCAAAATTGTATGTTCCATGGAAAGAATTCATACGGATTTGGAACCACACAAGGGTGAGTAAATTAAATTGAATTTTCGCTCAACTATTAGCATAAACCTACAGCATATGGCATCAAATTGGTTTCCACAGCAAATAATATTGAATTGTCCCTGACAAAATGCAAATGGTGAAATTCTACAGCATTAAAATTATATAATAGTCACACCCTTTCAAAAGTTTATACATTAGCTTGACTCTTCAGTATGCAGTCATAACCATAATCATAACCACCCATCGTGTAAAGCCAGAGATAACTTTCGAATTATATCCAGACAAGGATACCATAAAGGGATGTGACGATCTATAAAGCACTGTTTACGTAAACAGAAAACCACCAACTTCATACCCTCAAGTATGATTTCCACATAGATTACCAAACATGCATTTTTTCTCTCAGATGAAGGGATATAAAAGTAGCAGCATATTCAAACTAATTTTCCAAAATTGCAAGCAATATTCTACAGAGGTTGGACAATGAAACTGAAACACCTGGTTTTACAACACAATAATTTGTTAGTATGGTGAGGGCCTCATTTTGCATCCAAATACAGCACCAATTCATCTTGGGAATGACAGCTAGAAGTCCTTCACAGTGACCAGAGGGATTATGAGCCGTTCCTCTTCCAGAACAGTGTCCAGGTCACTATATGATGCTGGTGGACTCGCTCCTCCAAAACACCTCAATAATATTTAGATCTGGTGACTGTGCATGTTCAACGTCACTTTCATCTTCATCAAACCCTTCTGTCACAAGTCTTGCTGTGTGTGTTGGTGCATGATCATGCTGATACACGGTTTGAGCATCAGGTGCTCATGATCCTCCAGAAGGGTTTGGTAGTCCTCGGCAGTGTCGTGGTGTCCATCAAATACAATCAGGATTGTCATGATATTGGAGCTCAAACCATCACTGATCCACCCGTGCTTCACTCTGAAGATTGGCCGCCAGGCATATAGATGTGAAACCTCCAACATTGGCCAGTGTTTCAGTTTCATTGTCCAACCCCTGTATAATAGTAGACTTTTTTTACCAGTGTCAGATGTGAGATAAATAGCAATGCAAATGGCTAGTTTCCTCCAGGTATTATCAGCCTATTAGCTTCTTAGTTTTGCCCCATTTCTCCACATCTGGAGTGGAGCAGGGGCATTTGACATTATTAATGCCATTACACATTTGCAGGGGTTTTAACTTGTTAATGATCGTGTAGATTTCAAGTTTCAGATTTCAGCCACACTAATTGCACAGAGCAGAGATGGAGCAGAAGGAAACCGCTGGTATCTTGAAAGCAGGCGGACATGTCTGGGTGTGAAATAAAAGGCTGGTGCTCTACTGTATAAGTGTTGTAGGGAAGTGATGGATGGCAACGAGAATCAAGGGGTTTGTGAAAGGCAGCAGTATCATTTACAGGGTTGTACCCGCAGGGAATGGGAGAAGTAATAAGTGACAGCAGAAAGTCTAATGGCGGCCATTTCTTTCAGACACTGGGGGAATGGGAGAGAGAGAGGGAGAATTAGATGATGTCGTATTATCTAGTTTAGTGTGTGAGTACAAACACGCGCACTCACTTGTTGTGTGCTCTTCGAAGCCTCGTCTTTATTCAACACCCCAACAACGCCCACTCCCGGGCAGAAACAATACACAGGGCCTAAACCATGTAACAGGTTCACTACATAGATCCTACAACTCCTCTTTTAACAGAAGCAACAATAAAAAAACAATTACATATTTTCCTTACTTGGCATTGCTTAAAAAACAACTCAACAATGATAGATAACATTACCTGAAAACTGTTCATTTAAGGTATGAAAACACATTGGGTCTCATTCATGAAACACGAGCAGAACGAATTTGTGTGTAAATCGTGTGTAAAGTGGTTCTGGCGTAAATTTCCGGATTCATTAAAATATTCGTATTTTCCAATTGTTAGTTGGTACGCAAGAATTCTACACCTGCACCCAGCCATGCGTAAATGGTGCGTTTAACATCTGAACGTTTTGCTCATTAATAAGGCATGGGTACATATTTAAACAGCATTTTGAAAATTTTTTTTATAGTGGTTACTTACGTTTTTTCTTTTTACATTTATTATGAGAGCCAGAGATAGCAGATCTGGTGATCGATGGCGGTCCTTCTCCAGTTTGAATACGATTTTTCCGAAGTGAACTAATTCGTTTTTTGCTGTCAAGCTTAATGTCGAACCATTTTCTTCTCACTTCTGGGACTGTTCGATTAACAGATGAAACTCCATTAACTGCATCTGTAATGCTGCTTCCTTTTTTAGGACCTGATAGGCCACTAGTAAAATAAAATGTGGTGTTTTGAATGAACTTCTGATAATTAAAATTAAATTTCTGCATCCGAGAAATCTTTCTTTTTCATTCGCATTCATGTTATTATATGCATAGATGTCAGTCGGATATAATGGGCGGGTTTTATGGTAATTGAGAACGAACGTGCACGTGCATCCCATTTACAACTGATTGGAATTCATTAACACACACACACACACACATTTCACTATCACATCTGACGTTAACAAAGTATTTGTGAATCAGGAGAAGAGTTTTTGGGAAGTTCTCTTTACGCGCAAATCAATCTCATATTTACGAATGTTTCATGAATGAGACCCAGTATCGACAGAAACACGTGTATCCACAAGTTTCCGAGGGGCGCTCATGTAAAAAATAAAGTGGGTGAAACTTCCGGTGAGGCGGCGGAAGTAGCATTCCAATGGTATTTTGTGTGTTAGTTAGCGAAGAGGCTAGCTGTTTTTCGGAGAATTATTTTACTATTTAAAGACGCAAATCTTTATGAGAGATGTCGTTACGGAGCTCATGGACAACATGTGCTGTTCGCGGTTGTATGTATAACCGGACTAAACTAATTCAGTGGCTTAAACGTGATTGTTTTGAACATAAGCTGAAAACGAAATCAGAGTGATCCTGCCAGAGCCCGTCTCTGATCCTGCCAACGACTGTAGTTTCCATCACCTCGCAAAAGACTACGAATCATCCTGTGTACATTTGTTTAAAATCTTAATATTCTATAAACTCTATCAGCATGTGATTGGCTGTTCGCTACTGATGTTACACCTAAACTCAGGATCAAAGCCTGAGTTGACAGAATACCAAATGTGCCAGTTAATGTATTCAAGTTGCACATTCATTTATAATTCTGAATAAACTCCAGCGCAGAATGACTAAGTGTGTATTTTTTATTTTAATTGTTTGTCAGCTCGCACAACTGTCTGTCAACATGCCTTGATCAGTATTGATTATTAATATTGTTATTATAATACTCCCAATCAACTACTGCGGAGGGTAAAGGTACTGTTATTTCACCTTTTGAATTTCGTTGAGGTTGTGTTCCCACATCGTTAGCTAGTTTGGATCGCTGTAACTTGAATGACTGTCAACTGTTGAATGAATGAGTGTCAAGCATGTCAAGTAGCGGTTTGTTTACTTCAAACCGGAAGGCGCGCCCACTTTTGACGCAAGGCCTCATGGGGCGTAGGAAACTTGTGGATATATAATTTTCACATTTTTAGCAACATTTCCCCTTTTCTTTTTCTTTTTTCAGGGAGGGGGATAAACAGCCTGACTACTGTGAAAGGCTACAGTGGAGTGACTATGAATCCAGTTTTTAGGTTTTACGACTGACCTCCCAGATCTGGTTCTGGTTACTGCTCCCGTTGGACTGACAGAATACTGTATGTTTGGGGTGCCAGTGCATTTTGTGTCTCTGTACTGTTCTCAGACAACTGGGAACCACCACCATCCTTTACATCAATAGGAGAGAGGAAATGTTGCTTCCTACGAACAGTTCCTTGAGGCACATCCACCCGGTAAGAATGGGTTGTTGGATGTTTCTCTACCACAGTTCCAGTCACTTTTAGATCAGTAACCCACACCTGATCGCCAGGTGAGATCTTGTTCAGGTCATGCACTCTATGCCGTTTGTTGAATATCTCATATCTGCACTTCTTTTCTCTCTCTCTCTCTTGATCACTTATGACGGTGCCATCAGGTAACAAAGGGTCCAGTAGTCTTGGGAGGGTTGGCACCAAAGTACGAAGACGGTGTCCCATGAGCAACTGGACTGGGCTGTACCCATTGTGAAGTGGAGTTGACCTAGTAAGGCTAGGTAAGGACCTTGCTCTTTTTTGAGAAGTCTGTACAGCCCGCTCAGCTTCTCTGTTGCTGCATGGATGCTTTGGGCTACTGGATCCATAAGAACCTGAGAAATCGGCGAAAGTGCTGGATGAGAACTGTGGTCCATTATCATTCAACTAATGTCTCTGGGATGCCGTGGCGTGCAAAGATAGACTTAAGGTGTGTAGTGACATCTCGAGAGCTGGTGAGTGAAAGATTTGCCACCTCAACATAATGTGAATAATAATCCACAACTAAAAGATAACAGATCTGTCCCTCTTCGCCAGGGCCTCTCAGGAAGATCCGAAGGGATCAACGGTTCATTGTAATTAGTGCGCTGTTTAATGCAAGCCTGGCATTTCAAAACCAGCTTGTTCAACTGCTGGCTAAGTCCCGGCCACCACACACTTTGCCGTACACGTGCTCTGCATTTAACAACTCCTTGATGCCCTTCTGAGCCTCTGTAGTCACTTGGACTATTTTAAAGATGTCCTTTAATGACTTTTCGAGGCCAGCAAGTCATTCCCTCAAGAAGCCTATGGACTAGTATACAGGAGTGATCTTAATATCTTAAACATCTTAATTTGTGTTCCGAAGATGAACGAAGGTCTTACGGGGTTGGAATTTTCATTTTTGGGTGAACTAACCCTTTAAGGGTGACGCCAGCATTTTCCATCTTTTGGAGCACTTCGTGAAGGCGCACACCATGCTCTTCTTGAGAACGCCCCCACACCAGCACGTCGTCCATGTGACAGACCACACCATCCAGGCTTCTGTGACTTCACTCACCAAACGATTTTGGAAGTGCTCAGGTGCCAATGCGATACCGAAGAGAAAACTATTGAAGAAATACTGTGTGAAAAAAGCTTGGTGGACTTTTCTGCTAGATGTATTTGCCAAAATCCCATGTTTGCATCTAGCTTGCTAAAAACACAAGCTCCCGCAGACAACCCAAGAGTCTGTTCAACTGAAGGAAGAATGAATTTCACCCTTCACACTGATTCATTGATCTTTGTTAAGTCAACACAACCGCGTGGATCACCAGACTTTATGGGCACCACGACAATGCCTACACACCACTCTGTGGGTTCGTTCTTCCACCCAGCTCATGACCCCCATCCGCTCCATGCGTCGTGGAGTTTTGAGGGAAAATGGAACTGCTCCTGGGCTCAGTTCAATGGTGTAAGGCATCTGTAACAGTCCTTGCCCACTGAACAGCTTTGGGTAGCGTTCCTGTAGTGTGTGAATGCTTACACCATCAACACGTGTGACAAGACCCAATTTGGTGATGGCGGGTCTACCTAGCAGTGGCGAATGAAGACTCTTAACAACATACACATCCTCCATTATATGCTTGTCTCCTTTCAGATGCAGCATGTTTGAGACTCCAATCCCACTAAGTGGTGAGCAGCCAGGTCCAAGTAAAGGCTTGGTCACTCTCTGGATTGCTGGTTTGTTGCCCTCTTTAAATATTTTATGAAACACATGGTCTGGAATAACAGTGATATCAGCACCTGTGTCGATTTTTAACTGTACTTCACGGACCTTTATTTTAATATCGATCAGCCAGGGGTCACCCCCGGCAACCACAGTGTCTAAAAATATGCCAGGGTCTTGTTCTTGCATCTCATTCACCTTTCTAGATGAAGCACACACCTTTTGGTAATGTCCCCTCTTCCCACAGGCATGACAGAGTACCGTATTTGCAGGGCAGTGTGCTTTTGGATAAAATGGGCTTTTTCCACACTTCTGACATCTTGATTGTTGACTGTTTAAATTTGTCTTTTGCTCCATGAGCACTTTTGACTCTCTGCCTGCTTTGAAATGACTTGCTTTTACTTATGACACTATCTACAGAGTCAGACGTTTTGGCATTAAAGCATTCACCACGCAAGTTACTCTGCTGCTGCTTCACTGCCTCAGTCTATCTTGCCATGTCAATGGCCTTCTCCAGCATTAGATCTTTATCTAACTGCATTCGCTCTGACAGACGTAAATCGTTTAAACCAACGACTAAGCTTGTTAGAGGATCCCACTTCTGACACCATGTCGTATTATCTAGTTTACTCCGTGAGTACAAACACACACACACACACTCACTCGTTGAGTGCTCTTCGAAGCCTCGTCTTTATCACCCCAACAATGGCCACTCCCGGGCAGAAACAATACACAGGGCCTAAACCACGTAACAAGTGGTGCACGATATATTGGCCGCCGATATAATATCAGCCGATATGGTCAATTTTTATCCATCAAATCTTTCCGATGTCAAAATAGGGCCGATGTGAACATGCCGATAATCATTCCTGTGTATTTGACGTGTGTGTAGATGTGAGTGAGTGTGTGTGTCTGCTGGGGGCATTTTTGCATGAGCGCATATTACGAAGGCCAGTCCTGTCAGTTTAAACATCAAGAGCAAGAAGACTGGAACTTGCATGCTTGCGCGCACACACTCTCACCAACTTCAAACTGTCTTGCTGTCTCAAACTGTCTCTCCCTCCCTCCCTTGCGCATATTAATGAACTGAGTTTACTGAATATCTTTGAGAATATACAATGGTAAAAGGTCAGAAGACCGAAGTTTTTCTCTGAACTAACGTTGGTTGTGAATTGTGCTAAAATAACGTTGCCTTATCTTCTCTGAAAAGCTTTCCACACATTCAGATCACATAAACCACACTTTCAATCAATCAAGTGATCAAGTGATAAAATGTTTTCTGTGTTGAGACAAACCTTGTGCGATGTTCTAAACTGCCTGGATAATCACACAACATGTGGCGTGGTCCATTAAGGACGGATTCGCGAACTAATGACTCCTTTGAACCGATTCACTTTAATGAATGGTGAAAGAAAACGGATCTGTCCAACACTGAACTCAAGAGACATAAATTGGAAACACCTTACAATAAGATTCCATTTATTTAAGTCTAGTTTACTGCATTAGTTAACAATGTATAAATATTAGTTTCGATGCGGATTTACTCCATGACAAAACCACCCCAATCATACTAGAATGATTAATTCTTTCCAAAAATAGCTTCACTTTAAAAAAATAATTGTGTAAAAAAACTGTAAACTGGCAGCTGTGGTTGCCAGCATCATACCGTAAAAATACGGTGTGTTACTGTTTTTGAAGTTAACAGCTAAATACCGTATTGTCAGCTACAGTTATATAGTTACGGTATGATGCTGGCAACCACAGCTGCCAGTAGTTTACCGTTTTTTACATGATTATTTTTTACGGTGTTCAAGTCATCTGGTGAAATGGTTTTTATATCGCAGAAAAATAATATATTGCAATGGCATTTTTTACCAATATCGTGCAGCCCTAATCCTCGCTGTGTGTTTTCTATACAGAGATATCGACATCGGTAAACATCGCTAAAGGCCATAACAGCAAAATTAATATTGGTTATCGGTATTGGCCAAAATGTTAATATTGGTGCATCACTCCATGTAACATATTGTTATGTAGTTCCACTACATAGATTATCCTACAGATGAGTTCATGATCTTTGTGGACATGCACGGGAGTGGGAATAAATTATAGATTTAAAGATAGGCCAGTGGTATGATTAACTCAGTGGTGAGCATGAGCAAAGTGCATGAAAGACAATGTAAGTGGCATACGAGGCCCTGAGAAGAGAGAAGCACAATAGGGAGCACAAAAGTCGACTGGAGAAAAGAGAAAGCAAGGGATATGGAGCGAAAACCAGACAAATAAGATGATAAGGAGGAGAGAGAGAGAAAGAGAAAAGCAGTATGCGAGCGAATGGCTGAGTTCGAAGTCAGTAATTACCACGCACAAAGAATCATACGGACTGCGTGATGTGGAAGGAGGACATTGAAAAAACTAGGAAACACAGGCTGGTGATCACACACATATGCTCAGTGCCAGAGATATGAGTGAGAGACACTCATCTGTTGAAAGAGGAAGGAGGGGCCAGAGACACCAGACGATATCAGAGACGTTGTCGGTGGGTTTCAATAAATCAGCGAGAGATCGTCGGGGCAACAAAGATGACATTTGAAAGAAAAAAAAAACACTCAAACACAGGATGCGGAGCATGTTGAGTGTTTTGAAGTAAATGGAAATTCAGAGAATAAAGGAAAGCAAAGACAAATAAATGTGGACCCTAGGTTAGCAATAGATAGGAGGGACGAATTTCAACAACCAATTTGCGACAAGGAAGGAAAAGCACATGCCTTGAGACAATAATAATGCCACTTAGTATGTATATGTGGACTGGTCCAAATTTACACAATGTGTAACATCTGAAACACCAAGATAATTCATTGCAGGTGTATCTAAATAAGCAATTCAACAAGCTTGGCAGCTCTCAAACAACAGACTGTCAAATAAACAGAAGTCTTAGTTTTAGTTATGCACATTTTGAAGTATCGCATCATAAACAAGTGATGTAAATGGCAAATTTCGAAAAGAAAGTATCCCTTAATTCGCAAAAAAAAAAGTTGCGCGCTTAAGGTGGTTTTTGACGAAAAAGAGTAAAATAAATAAATAAATATATTTTCAATAAATTCTGACGTATAGCGAACATCAATCCCACGTGTCAAATCGGCTGTTTCTGCTAATGGTGTTTTATTTATTGTTGGTTACTAGGTTACCAATATCATCGTCATCCGGTCGAAGAACTTGATGGAAATGCACCTAATTCGCCTTTTGTTTGTTTAAAATATTCGCTTTACGTTTAGATGAAAACCAAGCTACTGTCTAGTTTGGTGGGAAAGTGGGGCTGGATTGGACACACATTACATAAACCAACCAGACACCCCAGTCCCTCACTTGGAACCCTCAAGGAAGACGAAAGAGGGGACGGCCCAAGAACAACTGGAGGCAAGACAGAGAGTGGTATCACCTGGACTCACCTGGACTCAAAAGTTGCGTTTACACTTGGCATTAACATGCAACCTGTATCCGAATGTTGTCCACATACACATTGAAAAGACAAGTGTGAACGTGCTTCAGATCAGAATGTTAACAGTGTAATATAAACGCAGTCCCGCCATCGTGTCTGCATTCACAGGTGGATGACACACAAAACCTGCCACTGTCATTATTTTCCTCTCTCCACAAATTTCTACACATAGCTGTGTGGTTTTTGTGGATATTCGAGTGCGAAGTACATCGCAAATATTCTGAAATGTTTGCTTTCGCACGCTAAAGTTGCAGAACCATTCATTTTCTGTAAGGAACACGCATTTTTCCCACCACGGCGTGCAACGTTCTCAGATACTTTTTTCTGTACCGTTTCCATTACAGCATCTATCCAGATAATTAGTACTTGCAGCCTCTTCATCCTCCTCATTTTGCGAGATTTGTAAAATGTACCTGACTGAAAACTGTTTTTTAAAGGGGGTGGTTGATTGCGATTTCACTTTTTAAATTTTAAATAGTGTGTAATGTTGCTGATGGTGCATGAATAGTATCTACAAAGTTGCAACGCTGAAAGTTCAATGTAAGCAGAGATATCGTCTTTTAAAAATCAGGAAGTTTAATGCCTACAAAAACGACTCGATTGGGACTACAGCTGGGTTTTAGACGTCACTAACCCATACATTTACATCAACCCTCGTCGAAAGTGTGTTGTGTTCACCCAGCTGTCAGGTCTTTTGTGTTCAGGCTTCCCACGGACGCTGTACTTCGTCAACAATGGATACAATTTATGTTTGATTATGTTCCTGAAAATGACGATCGTAATCTAGCTCTCTGTGCTGCGCATTTTACGGAAGACAGCTTCCACAATCTCCACGAATTCAACACCGGATTCAACAAGAAACTGTTACTAAAACTTGAAGCAGTTCCAACTTTAAAACCAGAGGCAGCAGTTGTTGGGACACAACCTGTAAGTAGGCTAAGACTTCATCATTTTAAATGTATTTGCATACAATTTCAGACGTAATGTTTTAGTTTTATCAAATGCCAGCGCTGGATTTATAGCCACTAGGCTACTAGTTATGCTATTTCGTGTCTACAACAAATGTGTACAAACATTTTGGACCTGTTTTTGTATATGTACTAATGTTGTAAATGTATTTTTAATGTATGACGTTATTTTCGATTTAAACAAGAATGTAAACCAATGGAAATGCTGTTTGTTCAGTAGCCAGTCAGTTCGATCCTATTTGGTAAAACAAACGTGTATAAAGTTTAAATTAATATAGGCAAATTACCATTCAGAAACGTTTAGTAAGAGCCGTGTGTGGTGAGGTTCTGCTTGCCTCTCTTCATCGCCGCTTTCTAAGTCTGGCTCTGGCTGATACTGATACTGCAGTGTCGACACCATTATTTACATTTGACAGGAACACACATGCAACATTCACCCGTAAAGGTAATGGGCGTGAAGTTTCCGGACAACGTGCACTATAGTTTAGCCAATCAATCAATCTGAGCCCACTGCCGGTTTCTGAGAGAGTGGTTTCATAGACTCAGGAAGTCAAGTGGTCCATCAAAAGCGGCTTACAATAAAGGTGAAATTTATGAAAAATAAGACTTTAAAAAAGAAAAAAAACACGAATACATGTTATATTGCACCCCATAAACACAATCATGCAAAGAAAAAAGCAGTAAACCACCCCTTTAAAGAAAACCCACCAGTTCAGCAGTTTTTTTTTTATAGGGGGAATGCGAGATCTGATCTGTTATCTAGATACAGAAGCCACTTGATGTGGACAGGTGTAAATGCACCGCGTCCTGATTGGCTAATGATCAAATCTGCTTGATAAACACAGCCAAAATAGAAAGACAGCCCAAGACTGTGCCCACTGGAGAACTGTTGCCGATGGCCTAAGCGATGGGCCTAAGTAAGCAGCAGCATATTTGCCTATAATATTAAAATGACGTACTGTGCATCTGGGAATGAAACTTCCTTTTGCCTTTTTGGGCAAAATGTATCTATTTTACACAAGCACAAAACGTAACCATGGCAACAGAACTGCAGGATAAACTGATACTCTGTTCAGTGTCGGTTATTCTTTCCTCAGTGGTAACTTCCCAAAGTGCACAAGGGTAGGAGACACGTTCAATAACGCCACAAGTAAGGCTGCTGTAAGTTTCACAAATGCATTTTTAATGCGAAAGAAATAAAAGCTGCCAAACTGCCTTAGTCATCTGAGAAACGGTACTCCACGGCGTCCTATCAAGTTTTAATGACTGAAGCAGAGGTGGTGAATTTGGGAATACGGGTGACAGTTGAACATTTCAGTGGGAGTTATGGTTAAAAGGCAATAAAAAAAGTACAACAAGCTACGATTGGGAGGGAGTAAATAGAAGGATGTGATTACACAGGATAGTAAATCAAAAATACTGCCACAGACTAAAAAGAAAACTGAATGATCAATCATCAACACCAAATGTGTTCTGTTCTGGAGTTTCTAATAAATCAGCCACCATGCTTCTTCTAAAAACTAGTGTGTAAAAAAGTGTATATAGACCTAAGAAATACCTTTAGTTGGTGTGCTCAGACACATCGGCATCGCCTCTGATGATTGAACAGAGAGCAGATTTTACTTAACGTCTCCTGGAAACTCATATAAGATAAGACTGTTCCTATGAACATCAACCAGGAAATGGATTGGACCATTTGCTCCAACAGTGTTTATTGGAAAATTCCAGGTTTAATATAATTTGAGCTCAGTTGACAGCACTTAGAGTCCTATGAAAAATTAGCATAATTACAGTCCAATGAAATACACTTTTTAGCCTCTGATTTGAACGCTCTGTTGCGATGTGTGTCTGCTGTGAGACTTCAGTGGAAACGCCCACTGCTGTGATTGGCTGCAGCTTTGCATATGAAATAGATAAGTATGATATGTGGAATTCTCTCGAAAACTTTTAACATGTTTTTACTCTCACAGCTCTCAAGGTTTACTAATCGTGAAAAGTGTTGATTATAGCATTATATTTAGCAGTCCCTCCAGAAAAACGCGATTATGCGATCGCTGAATTCAATGCAAAATCAGCCAAAGTCCGCATATTTATGCGGGGGCCGCATTTTTTCAAATACGCCGCACTTTCGCCGCATAAATTGCCGATTTCCGTGCAAAATATGCGGGGTTTGCATAATTTCATAATCCTCGCATTTTCGTTGCAAAAAAAGTCACATGTATCTTAGCAGAAAGTTGAAAAATGTTGCGTTTGCTTCACATAAGAGCAGCCATTTCCCCCTGTTTCCATGGGAACGTTATGAAGTGACGCAATTACGCGACGCCAGACAGACTCACAATTGACATCTCACAAATCGAACTCGTATAACTGTCTGTCGCACGTTCTACCGTCACATCGTTACTTAATAAACAACATAAGATAAAAGTAGTAGCATCAAACAGAAATTACACGCACACATGGGGCGTTCGAGGCGCACATATACACTGCAGAGAGTTCAACAGGGAGCGCGCAGCTCTTAAAGGGGCCACACCTTATTTACACTCTTACAGTCTGAAATAAAACAAGATGAGAAATTAAATATTCCCGGCACTTTCTATGATGTAGTATGCTTGTTTATCAAAGGAAGTAATAATAAATGACTCTTATATTAACAGGATGTTGGGAAATCACTTTTTTTCTCTTTTTCATCAAACCGCAATTTTTGCAAGTTCCCTAAATTTTTGCAAATTCCAGCAATTTCATCGCATAAAATTGCATAAATATCCCACATGTTCCATCGCATTTTTAAAGAAAACTGGCCGCATAATCAATCAATTTTTTCCCGCAACAATCACAAAAAAAACTCAGCGTTTTTCTGGAAGGACTGAATACTGTTATGGTAAATGTTAAATATAAATCGCAAATTTTTTCACAAATTTTTGGAAATTACCACCACAAAATCAGTCATTTTGATCGCAAAAATCACAAAAAAAAATCGTGAAATCCTGGAGGGACTGATTTAGAATGTGGCTTGAAAGGTTGCAGTGATGCACATGTAGCCGATCACAGACATGTATCCCTAGCCAAAATTCAAGCCCTGTAACACCAACAATATTCATCTGGAGCAAATGAAACAGGCGAGTAAAAGGGACAGGAGTTTGTGTGTCAACTTGCTGTCGGAGAGATTAGAGAGCGAGAACGCACAGCTGGTATTGTGTATCCTGCGGAAGAGTTTCAGATATTTCAGTATCAATATGTGTTGAAAAATATGTATTTTTGACAACACTAAATTGCTCTTAGTTTATTATTTCAGATGCCTTTTTAAAAGACTACAATTGAAAAAAATATATTATATGCGCTCTGTTATATGCGCTACATTAAAGGGGTAGTTTAATTTAAAAAAAAACTTTTGCTGATCATTTACTCACCCCCATGTCATCCAAGATGTCCATGTCTTTCTTTCTTCAGTCGAAAAGAAATTTAGATTTTTGGTGAAAACATTCCAGCATTTTTCTCCATATAATGGACTTCAATGGGAACCAAATGGTTTAAGGTCCAAAAGACAGTTTCAGTGCAAACTACAAACTGTTCAAAGTGCTTTAAACGATTCCAGACGATGAATAAGGGTCTTATCAAGCGAAACGATCGATCATTTAAAAAATAAAAAAAAACTCAAATGGTATAAGTATAAGCTCAAATGGTCGCCTTGCTCTGTTCTGTGATGAGCGTTCATGACTCTCCTGTTCGAACTCGTTCATCAAAATGAACGAATCTTTTTTCGAGTCATTTGGTTCATTCAACGAACGAAATGAACAATTTGACTCGGAAAAATATTTGTTCATTTTGATGAACGAGTTTGAATAGAAGAGTCAGAACAGAGCAAGGCGAGCATTTGTGCTTATAAAACTTAAACTTTGCTATTTATTTATTAAATGACAGATCGTTTCGCTTGATAAGACCCTTATTCATCATCTGGAATCATTTAAAGCCCTTTGAACAGATTGAAGTTTGCACTGAAACTGTCTTTTGGACCTTGAACCGTTTGGTTCCCATTGAAGTCCATTATATGGAGAAAAATCCTGGAATGTTTTCATCAAAAACCTTAATTTCTTTTCGACTGAAGAAAGAATGAAATGGACATCTTGGAAAAGTTTTTTTAAAAGTGAACTACTCCTTTAATATAGAGGGTGTTCATGTCCAGCCCTGTGTATATGATATGACAATATTTTTGTTGTTTTTTTATGAAATATTGAAATGCTGGTGAAGTTACTCGAGAGCGGCTCTGGGGGCGAAGTGCATGTGTTCAGATGGCAGATGCTGAAAACATCATGCGTTCTTGACTTGAGAGTCTATGCAACACAGAGACACACAGACATCATATTTAAAATAGCATATTGCAGCCAATCTGTAAGTGAACTTCATCTTTCTCAAGAGCATCACACGGCAAACCGTGACATCAGTGTGTTATTGGGCATGCAGCTGAGTACGAGGTTGATCTGAGTTTAGCCGCAGGCTCAGAGGAACAGATGACAAGGAGGGGGTCCTCAAGGGCTAGGCAGTATATTACTTAAGCTCAATAAATGTGCATTGGAGGCAAGACGGCTTAGAGCTCCTATTAAAGGTCTGCCAGGGACATCTCCATAAAAAGAATGAAAATAAAAATGTGTCCCTGTGATGAAGACTTCCACCACCATCACCTCTGTGATGTGACCGTACAAATTGCTAATTATCATCCATGTCTCTCTCTAAAGCCTGCAGCAACACATGCCCCAACACACCCGCACATATACGTCATGCAAAATCGACTTATTATAAAAACCATACAACATAAGAAAACACATTCACGTGACATTCGGTTTTTGACATGTCAACGCGGGCAAGAATAAGCCAACAAAATGTCAGTGAATGTATTTACATTAAAACAAAAATTGCTGTTTAGCTTACACTGACTAAAACCTTTAGCCAATAAAATAACACTGTATAGGTTGACCGTTCTTTGTCAAGTTATTGAGCATAATCCATTTAACCCTCTGATGGTCCTCCTCGGTCACTTCTGACCGAATAATTTTCTGTTTTGAATTATTAAAAATCACAGCTTCATCGGAAGGTTATGATACTTGGTGACTTTTTTGGCATTTGGTAATGTGAATACAAAAAAAAAAAGAGGTCATGGGCATGCTAAGTGGTCGTAAAAAAAATAGTCACACTCGTGGTCTTCGGTCAGAAATGACCGACCTATAGGAAATGAACGGGAAATTTACAAAAAACAAAAATTCTTGGTGACATTTCTTGGTTACAAAACTTGGTGACATTTCTGGCATTAGGGATGTGAACACACAAAAAAAATTGAGTTCATGATCCGAGCATGGTAAGTGGTCGTAAAAAAAATTAGTCACGATTTTGGTCTTCGGTCAAAAATGACCCCCATAGGAATGAATGGGAAATTGACAAAAACACAAAAATTCACAATTTTTTTTTTTTTTTTTTTTTTTTACAATTTTTTAAATAAGAAATTGGTTTTGAGATTGTTTCAACTATATATACACCAAAATCCACCAAAAAAGTGTTCATAAACAGCTGGGGAATTCACATCCCTCTCCATAGAGAGCTGTACATACAATCTAGTGGTTACACCATGATTCTACGCTTTTTCTCTTTAAAAAAATAAAAAATAAAATTATATATATATATATATCCATTGAAAAAATAGACAATAAATATTGCATAAATATGAATAAATTCAATCAAATTGTCTCAAAATACTAAATTAAAAAGAATAAATATTATAGAACAAAAATAAATTGCATTGGTTTTACTGGAATGGAAGAAGGTTCATTTTTAGGCCTCCGGTCACTTCTGACCGGGAAGGCCCAGGACGTGACTCATACAGGAAGACCATCAGAGGGTTAAACACTCACATACTGAAAGGCCTGTTAAGACCTATGCCTTTGCATGGCAGATCATGTTACACACTGATGAGTGAGAAGAGAAAGTGACCAGATAGGCATGGACATCTCACTCTGCTTCTTGTGACATCACCAGAGCCACACGTACACACAGCCAGCTTTCTCTGTCTCTCGCTCTCTATTTCTCGCACTGTGCCGCCCGCCCACAGTAGAAACAGGACAGTCCGAGCCATTGCTGCTGCACTAATTCTTGGACTGCCTGTGAGCGTGTCCTGGGGAAGGGAATACAAATCAGGCTTTACTATACAGTCAGTCCGAGCTGGCCTGTCTCCCAGGAGCCTACGGTGAAGACCGTCTGTGGCCTAGGCAAAAAAAGTTGACAGGAAGGAAGGTTCTCGGCCTCCCCTGGGGCTCACAGCCCTCACAGAAGCAGATTATTACTGTAATAATCACCTAATTTGGTAAGGCGCCACTCAAAGGGACGTCACATTTCACCTCTTCCAGCACTAACATCAGTCTGTATGCGCATCCACGTACACCCACACACATCCTTGAGGGTAAAAGCAGTGTATTGTACGCTACACCGAATCATGCAAACCCACAAAATCGACATCAATGTCAGGCTGACAAATGTGTTTCTCTGTATAAAACTGATTCAAGTTGATTATTTACAACAGTGCTGTGGCAGTGCAAGTCAAATTCCTAAAGTGTTTCTGTTCTTTCGGTGCATGCGTCGGCTTTTCTGCCAAACACCATATTCAACTTCGTGATCTAGACTTAAGACGAAAGGTGACCGTGCTTTTTCTATTGTGGGTCCAAAATTGTGGAAAAGTCTTCCTCTATCCCTAAAACTTGTATCCACAGAGTCTGTTTTAAATCTAAATCTCTTTTTTAAATTTCTATTTTCTATTATCTATTAAATTTCTATTATCTAAATCTATTTTCTAAATTTGTTTTGTTGGATTTTTCTGATTGGTCGTTTGTTTTGCGGTCTTTCGGGTACAGCACAATTGCCAACTACTGTTGCTTTTATTGTGTAATTTAAATGTAAATAAAAAGTTGAACTCTCTGAATTCGGTGAACAGATCTGAAAGCCGTTTTTTTCTTAGTGCAAAGAACATTTTAATATTCTCCCAGCAAACATTTGTCTGACTGCAGTAACAACACGTCCCTGGCCAAAAATAGCACGGTAGGATGGCAGAAATCGAATAACGACAAATAGATGGCCCATTCAACTTTGATTTTGGAATTTTTTTTAAACCATCACTGGACATCGTCTTTTCAATGGTCATTAAACGTCCAAATGTTTGCAGGGCTAAAGCCCCTTTTTCCACTATAGCTGGTTCCACTTCTGTGATGACAGAAGAACCACTTTTGTTTCCTCGAGGGACCTTGAACAGTTCTTAAAAGAACCATTTTTTTGTGACGAACATTTCAATCCTTTATGCTCTATAAAACAACCTTGGAAAGGAAACGGTCTGATGGATGTTAAAGTTTCTTCATAGAAACAATGGATGCAATTATAATTTGTATTGAACTGTATTATGTAATAAAAAATATAGGTTTATAATTATTATCATAAAAGCCAGAGGAGACTGTATCACAAACCTGTACACAAATGAACATGTTATGCATTGTCTTAAAACCCAATTATGTCACTAACATGATACTGAAGAGCTTGATTAGATCATGCTAATTTTTCTGGCGTGCGCATATGGTGTCTGCACGTGCCAAGAGCGAAAGCGCATATGCCATGATCCTAAATGATTGTAAAACTTTCAGATCAGTCGCTCTAGACTTTAAGCAGGGCTAGGGCTCTCCAAAACCCCATTATATGCGCGTCTTCCACTTTTTTTATCCAGCTCATTAGCATTATCTGTAAGTATGCCATCAGCTGCTCATAACTGATTTGAGGTTACTTCTGGGGGTCACGTTCGAGGCATCGAGCTCTCTGAGAGCTGCTGGAGCCGTTACGCACAACGCATCATCAAGGATGCCCACGCGTCCCGCCTCTCCAGTCTCCACACAAAGCACTATTAACCCTTCCAGCATCATTATTATCAGTTTTGGGCGTCCATCACACAGAAATAGCTCGTTTGTTCACACGTAATTAGTCACTCGGCTTTCTTACCGCTTACTCCCAGCGCAGTTGCTAATGGACGCGCTGGTGGTTCCGTGGAACGACGATGGCCAGGACATGCGGGACTTCTTGAGCCCCGGCCGGTCACTCGTGTCCATGGCATTCGAGCGCTCTATCTGTCGGTGGTGATGTCGGTCGGTGTCAGAGTAACCGCGATGTTTGATTTTGATGGGGGTCCGTGGCTGTCTCCACAAATGCTGGGGTGGCTTAAGGGTCGCCTGTCCCTCCCGGGGAACCGGCAGCGAAAGAGACAGGCTCTTTTTAGAGCACGGTGGCGGTTCCATCATAGTGCAAAATTAACAGATGTACCGAACGCAATGTGTTGAGAGGAATAAAAACGATATGGCTATGTATTCTCGCACATTAAGAAATCAACCCGTCTACTGTCCGTAACTGACTAGTCTCCATGTCCAACGCCGGAATGTATAGAAAGCAGGTCCAAAGGCAATAAAGATTCAGTGCTTTTGTGAGAACTAATCACAGTGTTCAGATAACAGGTGATGGCGCAATGTCGTCCTGTTTTCTTGTCATCTCCGCGACTGTGTCGAGGTTAAATCCCCAAAAGTTCCTGTTTGTCAGAAAGGCTCCACTTTAAAACAGTACGAGGCGTCGTATTATCCGCGCGGTCGCCGGTGAAGCGCTTTCCCTGAAGTTTCTCATAGCGCGACGGGTCACTTATGTTCAGTGTGGATTTATTGCTTTTATCGACCGTTCAGACTGGTTCCCTGCCCGCGATTATTGCTGCTAAAGACCGCACATGTCTCTCCAAGCTCTGGTGTCTCCAACTGGAGCCATGCGAACTCTGCGATGAGGAGAAATGTTGTACATCTGTAACTAACGGCGACTAAAACTCAAGCTCGCTGTCAGGAGATTCACCTTCCACCTCCATTAAAACCTCGCCGCGAACAGTTTCATTACGCGAATCATGTTGGATTTTGCCTGGAGAACAGCGCGCGTGGGATGATGGATGTATGTGAGATCCATGCACGCGGCTTTTTCGCGTCCCCGCTTTCTTCTTTCTTGAAGCATTCGTTCAATTCTGCGAAATCATGATTGTAAGTCAAAGTTCACCGATATTCGTGATGTACTTTAGTTAGTTTTGCCGTCTTATCTCGCTCGTGTCTTTCAGTTGTCGACAGATGTTGAATGGCATTTGAGAAACACTACTCTCTCTCTCTCTCTCTCTCTCTCTCTCTCCCTCTCTCTCTCTCACACACTCCCCCCATTTAAGAGCCCGCGCCTCGATGCAGTTTTCTCGTTCAATTAAGCGAAATGGACCCATACAGCTCCAGTCGTCACTAGTTTTCCCCTATGAATAGATTTCGCGTTTAATCCATTAAGTAAACATATCGATTTTACCAGCAATATGCAGCATTTGGAAAGGACAAATCACCATAATTATGCTCATCCATTTTACTTGAAATAAATATATAATGCTGTGGTTGGCTAATGATTAGAACCTGAACAGAGTACTGGTACAATAGGCCTAACTGAAGTCTCATCTAAAGTGATAACCGTTTATATTTGCATTTTTATCACTTACGCGTGGCAATATTTTTCTTGATGTTTTCAACAACAAAACCTGCAGAGCACATTGTTCTCAAAGGATGTCTGCTAAAACCCCTATAAGAAGACTACATTACATGCCTGTAGAAATCTATCAGCATTCCCAAGCTCATCTCAATGACAGTTGCTCAACTGGTGCAGATTATTAAATATTTTATACACCATTTTCTTCTCATTTGCGCTGCCAGGTTACTTTGAGCCAACCATCCGATCCTAAATGCCATGATGTGACTAATTACAGCTGCAGACAAGGAAAAACGTTGTGTATAAGGGTCCTCCAAAAATTACTAGCGAAACATGTGTATAATAAAATGACATTTTGAAATGTCTTGAAAATACAAAATGTATTTGATCAGAATACATGGCTACTTTTAAATGGAAATGCTAATCAGCTAAACCTTGAGCGCTTAAAAACCACAAATGGTCAGCTTCTTCATTAACACAATTAAATAACTGAATTCATGTTTTCACCTACTGACGCCTTAGGAAGCATTTGACCATGTTTCAATATCTGACGCTTTAGGCGCCCTTTAGCGTCAGTTAGATGGCGCCCTAGGATCGTGTGAAACCCTACCCCTACCCCAGACCTAAACCTACCCGCGTCATCTAACTGACGCTTTCTTTTAGCGTCAGTTAAATGACGCCGTAGGATGTAACTGACGCTAAAGGGCTCCTAAAGCGTCAAATATTGAAGCAAGGTCAAAAGGTGACGCCTTGGAGTGAGAATGTGTTGTAAAACATCAGGCTAATGGCATTGCAATGTTTTGGAGGAAAGAGTTGTTGTTTTTTAAATTAAAAATATTAAAGAGGCCTCTTTAATCCTTTGTTGCAGGGCAATTTTTCATGATTACATATTCAACCCTCCCTTTCATGCCCACCCTTTGGGTTTCAAATCAGTCACATTTTCTGGCCTAAAGACAGAATCTCTAGTTAATATTTAGCTAATCCAGTGATTCCCATCCCGAGTCCTGGAGGCCACCCTACAAAAAATTCAGTCATAAGTGAGTAAATTAATTAGTTTAATTAGATTTAGGGAAACATCTAATGCCTGGTATATGATTTTGCACTGTAGACAAAAAATGACTATTGTGGCTCCTAAACGATGGTCGTACGTCTTACAGTAAGAGACTTTCAAAGACGGCCATTTTCACGGTCTTGCGACCAAAGATAGCTCAATGTAAAAATGAATATCTAATCAATAAAATTGGGACAACAGATTACAAGCAATATTATTAATTAAATTTCACAAATTAATTCATTAAAAGTTAACCATTTAAAATGAGTAAAATTTACACACAAAAAAATAAACAATAAATCTGGATAACAGATAGACGTCAAAGATGAATGAAGAACTCTTTATTTTATATTGCCAATATTGAAGACACCTGATGTTAACAAGCAGAATCACTGAAGGAGAAAACCGTCATTTTAAGTCACCATTATGTTGATCAATGTCATCTTATTAACGAGTTATAACAGTCAGATGAACAAATAGAAAAGGTTATCTGATGGTGTTATGTTTTAACGTAACATTTTTTTCACAATCATTTGACTGGTTAACTTTTAAGGAATATATTTGATTAATTATTACTCAATTGTAATTTGTTAAATTTAATTAATAATATTGCTTGTGATCTGTTGCCACAATTTTATTGCTTAGATAAAGCATTTTCATTTTTACAGCGCGATAATTTTCTGACAGCGTCAGACATTTTGCACGATAATCTCAGTGTTTTTGCTGCTACGACCTACTGTCTACCCCAAAAAATTGCATCATGAAATGGCGTATTGATCAACAGGACATGACGCTAAAACTCAAAACTACTTAACTCAAGCTCCATTTGCAAAATTGCCATGCCAAGGTGGCCTCTTTTCCTTAGCCATGACCACATCCATAATCTCCTCATTCGCCTTTTCCTCTTTTTTTCACCGCACATAAAAACCATAATTGGCCAAATGCTCTTGTTTACCACTAGCATATGCTGATGACGTTTTACTGACTTGCGTCGTAGCCTTTGATCCAATAGGTTTCATCATCGTGCAGTCTGCAAACATGTCGTACCCAAGTTTATTAGATACAGTGTGATTTATCATGATCTAATAGGATTTCTGAAATTGCACAGTCTGTAGCAGACATAAAACGAACAGGAACAGGGTTGGGTTGAGTTAATCTCAAGTTATCTCGAGTTACTGAGCAACCTTTGACTGTATGCACACAATAATCAAATACCCTTAAATATATGTTGCTCTTCAAGATATCTTATGCGCCTGTCTCATCTGTCTCTCATTTCCGCCGTATATTTGACAGCGGCGATATTAATACTTCACTCATAATTAGATTGCACTCACTCATGTATCGCTGTGACGAAAGCCTTTTGCTTTTGTCGGCATTGATCCCGTTTACATTAACTCACTGCTGTGATAATGGAGGTTTCTTTCAGTTGGGCTTCTTTAGGTCACGCATCTCTGTACCGCTGGGTAAACGAAGCACAGCATTAGTTGTATGTATATGTTAGCGTATCGAGACGGGGAAATATTTAAGTGAGTGTGTGTCTGTTGGACATTTTTATGAACAGTGTGATGAAAACCAATATTATTATTGGTTTTCATCACACTGACTTCACCGCTGATGACAAATACTGCTGAAAACTGAATGACTCCGGACAGCTTAAACAAAAGCCTCCAGGCATTCACATTCCCAATGTGCACCTTAATGGAAATGTCAGGCACTTTCAATTTATTCTGCATATTCTGGCTCAGAATAGACAAATTTACAGTTCACTTACTCATCTTATCCCTTTCACCCCATAAGTTAGACTGAAATATCACGGCTAACACTCTGATTCGGGGGCAGAAATGTGTCTTGGTTCAAATAATAAGGCCAGTGTGCAGAGTGCATCAAGTACGGAGCATTTCAGAGAGCAGTTTGACTGCTCCTATTTTCACTTTTCACTTCATGAAAAGTGAAAAGTTTCGCATGCTACTTCTCAGCCCCCTCAGAAGAACACAAGCATAGATGAGTGCTGAAACATGAAAGGTGATTTCTCAATGTAATGCCAAGAGAAGCTTTTTGTCTGGCCGATGTCACAAACATAGTCTTAGCATGAGGGTATATGAAGCTCGTGGCTTTTGGGAGAAGGCCATTAAATATTAATTTGATCCTCTGAGGAATGGACTAATGAATGCAGTGTAAGTGCAGTTCTGTAAGTGCGGTCATGCATCCAGCACCTGTATCACAGAACAGAAAATATGAAAAGCACTCGGGTTTAAATGATGTGTATCCGCCTCCTACACTAGGATATGTGGTGTCGCTTGGCTACTGAAGAATCCGAATATTAGTCTAGAACGAGGCATGTCTATTTTCAGCTCTTCTGCAGCTCTGCCCAATTTGAAGGAGCAATTTGTTCATCCTTTTTACTAGTCTATTACCTGGTACTGTCCACTTCCTTAAACACTAATAGATCGACTGCGTGTGCATGGTGTGAGGGCCAGAGAACAATGTTACTCTCATCAACAAAGTTAGTGATGAACATGGTCATTAACAAAGTGTCCACGTTAAAAGTATCTTATGCTGCATTTATTTGATAAAAAATACAGTAAAAATAGTAACATTGTGAAATATTTTAATAATTTTAATAATTAAAGCAATTTTTGTCACCATTGTTGAGATTCATATGGTAATTTTTGATATCTCTGTTTCTACTAGACACAATTGTTCTGTTTATTTTGGTTGGGCATGATGTGTTAGAACAAGTAGTCCATGTAACTCATTGCTGTAGTTTCACAGTGGTGGGAAAGTGACACTTTTGATATAAGATTAAATTCTGAATGAACTAAGTGAATGTAAGTGAATGAACAAGTGTCCATGTTTTTAAAAGTATCTTATGCTGCATTTATTTGATACAAATACAGTAAAAATAGTAACATTGTGAAATATTTGTACAATTTATAATAACATAATAAAATGTCAGTTATTTCTAACGTCAAAGCTGAATTTTCAGCATCATTGCTCCAGTCGTCAGTGTCACATGATCCTTCAGAAATCATGCTGATTTATTACTCAAGAGGCATTTCTTATAATTATCAATGTTGAAATTTTTCTATTTTGATAATCCCTTTTGGACATTATGTTGACTATAAGTAATTTTGCAATTACATGTCAATTTATTCTAAACCTAACCCTACACTGTTAACCCTTGATGTAAAAAAAGCCCAAATTTTGATAATATCATACCATTTTCCATTAAAACAGTAATATACTGTAGAAAACAAAAATAGCATACAACAATATGCAATGCATTCTCACCCCAAGGTGTCACCTTTTGACCTTGCTTCAATATTCGACGCTTTAGGCATCCTTTAGCGTCAGTTACATGACTCAATCCTATGGCGTCATCTAACTGGCGCTAAAGAAAAAGCGTCAGTTAGATGATGCGGGTAGGTTTAGGTCTGGGGTAGGGTTACACGCAATCCTAGGGCGTCATCAAACTGACGTTAAAGGGTGCCTGTCAGATATTGAATCATGGTCAAAATGCTTCCCAAGGCGTCAGTTAGGTGACGCCTTGGGATGAGAATGGGCTGCAATATACTGTAAACCAGGGGTTCTCAACTCCAGTCCTCGCGACCCACTGCTCTGCATATTGTGTATGTCTCCCTTACTTAACACACCTGATTCAGATCCTCAGCTCGTTAAGATAGACTCTACGGCTATCCTAACGAGCTGAGGATCTGAATCAGGTGTGTTAAATAAGGGAGACATACACAATATACAAAGCAGTGGGTCGCGAGGACTGGAGTTGAGAACCCCTGCTGTAAACTAACAGTGCTCAAGAGGCTCAGAGGCTGTTTTCCCAATCACACCCTATACCCTCATTCACTATTTCCGACACTAGTTCACTAATATAGTCCACTTGACAGAGTGAATGAAAAGAAGTGAGTGAATTCAGACAGTGACGGACACCTGATAAGCAGAATCACAGAAGGACAGAGAAACAACAACAGAAAAAAAGAGAAACACAAGAACTACAACTGACTTCCAGCCACACTGAGTGTGAAAACAGTTTACAAGCCAGTTTAACATTATTTTATTTCATGCATGTACAACAGTCCTTGTTGAGGATCAACAGATATTTAGCCGTTGATGTTTTATTGAAAATAATTAAGTTTGTAGTCACCATGATGAAGATCAGTATTTACTTTAGTTGGGCTCTTGACCCTTGACTGTATATCGTTCAGTTTACTCTGGGTACCTTGAGTTTATAAACCACATTTTTTATGTCAAGAAAAAGCCAAGAGGAAGAAGATCAGGTGTTTATGGTTGTTGAGATAGCATAATCATCCTGGACATGTTTTATTCTCTGATTCTCTGTACAAGCTTTGAATATGAAATTATCATATATCTGTTAATCCAGTGTTTCCCAACCCTCTTCCTGGCGGCACACCAACACTGCGCGTATTCTTTGTCTCCCTTATCAAACACACCTGATTCAACTCATCAGCTCATAATCAGATGGGTTAATGAGCTGATGAGTTGAATCAGGTGTGTTTTAGATTAGGGAGACAAAGAATACGTGCAGGGTTGGTGTGCCGCCAGGAACAGGGTTGGGAAACACTGTGTTAATCTATAACATAAAATCCAGCAATATTTCTGTAACCAGTTTTTCTAAAGGATATTTAAATCATATAGTGTATTAAAACATTTTTAACTCCTGCTTGACTGAGAGACAGACATCAACAATCATCATATTAATCTCAACAATAAAAAAATTAATGTAGCAATAGATACTTGGTTCCAGGATAGTATAAAACTCCCATCATGCACTGCTGCATGAATAAAAAAATTAAAGCATTTTTGTCACCATTGTTGAGATTCATACGGTAATTTTTGATATCTCTGTTTCTACCAGACACAATTGTTCTGTTTATTTTGGTTGTGCATGATGTGTTAAACAGTCCCTCCAGGATTTCGCGGGCCTTTTTTGTGATTGTTGCGGCCTAAAATGCCTGATGTTGCGGCCGCTTTTTTAAAAAGTTGCGATAAAAGTTGCGATGTTCTTCTGCATGTTTTTATAGGTTAAAACGGCAAAGATAGATAGATTTTTACTTAAAATGCCCATATTATGCTTTTTGGCTTTTCCCCTTTCCTTTATTGTGTTGTTATATTTTTTGTGCATGTTATAGGTTACTAAGAGAGAAAAGTCCAAAGTCCACCCCAAAGGGACTTATTATGTCCCACAGAAAACACTGTTCATCATCTGCATCTGCTCTATTGTAGTCCAGAATTGACTTAAGAGACAAAGTCACACACTTTGTAACACACGAACAAACTAACTAACCATTAACATAAAAGGCAAAACAAACGATTTAAAGACACAGCAAAACCTAACAAACTAAGCTTCTTTTTTTTTTTAAACAAGATCTGCACCTGCAAAAAAGTCAATGTGCAGAACCTCACAAACATTAAGCAGCATTTGTGTTGAAAGATGCCAATACTAATAAAGTGCAAAATACAGTTTTAGGAATAGCCACTAAAGTTAAATGGTGGAAAAACCAAATGTTTGATAATGTATTTTAATATAGCTAATATAATATAATATAGCCGCATATCCAATAAAGCTGTTCTCATTTGCTTAATTTTTTTTGTCAGACAATAGAACGAGTCGGCTAGCTATTTTTTATGTGTCAAATTTTCTGAATTGACAGAGTTCGGGAACTGGGTGAACTAATGCACTGTGATAGTGAGTAGCCTATTACAAGTGATAAACACAAGAAAAGAAAGGAAAATAAAATGGTCAAACTCAATTCTTTAAATATAAAACAAAAGAGAAGCAGATAAGTGATAAGTCCGTGGAAACAACACTGCTCATTCGCGTCTGTCAGCTGCCGTGCTGCTCCTCTACTGCAGCCGTTCACTGAACAGGGACGCAGAGAGAGGTGTGACGGCAAGGAGAAAGCAAACCTCGCGCTCGCAGGATTTCAACATTTGGTTACTCGTTTGTCCAAAAAGCCGCTAGATTTGTCTCTAGTCGCTTTTTTTATATCACTAGCTGCTAAATATAGCGACAAAGACTAATTTGGCAACATTGGCCTTTTCTGTTATTTTTGTAGGTAGCCTAAATGTGAGACGTTGGCAGTCCACATCTGCTGCGTCTTCTGAACAAAACAAGTGAGTTTGCTGACGTATGACGACGCTTTGCAGGAGACCGCGGCGCGATGATTCGTCAAAGTTGCAGAAAAGTTGCGGTGATTTTTCAAAATTGCAAGGCGCACTGAATTCACGTGGATTTGTTGAAGTTGCGTTAATAGTTGCGATCGCGACATCGCGAAATCCTGGAGGGACTGGTTAAAACAAGTAGTCCATGTAACTCATTGCTGTAGTTTCACAGTGGTGAGAAAGTGACACTTTTGATATAAGCTAAAACAGTTCAAGCAGCTAAAGATAAACTAATGTTAAAAAGTCAAGAGTCAAGAACTTAAGCAAATACTGATCTCTATAATGGTAACTTAAAACCAAACATTTTCAATTAAACATCTCAATAACAACTTCTGTGGATGTATGACAGAAATAAAGTCATACTGGTGAATAATAAGTGTAAAAATGTGAAATGGCTGGAAGTCAGTTATTTTGTTTCTCTATTCCTCTTTCCTTCCCTTTTACTCTTTGTAGAGTAGATTTTCCTGTGGGGTTGTTAACAGTGTAAAATAAAAATACGCACCCACGATTAAAAAACAGGTATATACTGGCAAGTTATAAAACAGGTATATACTGGCCAGTAGTTTACTGCAAAATCTTGTTTTTTGGGGTCAAAATTGGGGTGAAGAGTAGAGCCAGTTTACTGTAAAATCTTGTTTTTTGGGTCAACATTGGGGTGAAGAGTAGAGCCTGTGCTTCAGTCCAGGAGAAGATTTTTATTTACCAATTCTTTTTTTTTTTTTTTTTTTTGGTAAATGAAATAAGTTCACAGTAAAATTTTGCTCAAGTTATTTGCACATTATACAAGTTAGGTAATAGATTTAAATGACAGTTGGTCAATTTAAGGCAGTCGGTTTTTGCAAGTGAAATTAGTTAACTCGAAATTAGTTGTAATTTAGTGCATTTTAACAGTAGCATACATACTGTAGATTACAATAAAGAAATGTAGAGTTAACAGTTAATTACTTTAAAAAAACACAAACCTGGTAAGGTCTAACAGTGTACCAGTCTACTAATAATCTACTAACACTCTAATGAGAATTAGTTGACTTGTAGGTGCAAGGTTACTTACAGTCAAGAGTGTTAAAGGGACCATCAAAATAAAGTGAAACCAATCTTCTTTCTGCAATTTTTCTTCTTTGAAAAACAAAAATATTACTGACCCCAAACTTTTGAATGGTGTTGAATACAAAATATTGACAAAATGTAACAGATATTTTTAACACTTTACAATAAGGTTAATTAGTTAACGTTAGTTAACTACCTTAGTTAACATGAACTAAGAATGAACAATACTTCTACAGCATTTATTCATATTAATGTCAATTTCAACATTTGCTAAGTTCAGTTCACTTACTTATATTTGCTTTGTAAACCAATTGCCTTAAAATTATTAAGTATCTAAACTTAATGCTTAATTGAAAAAAAAAATTAGAAAAAAAAAATCCCCATTACCGTATTTTTTCGATTAAGCATGACGTTTATTTACTTAATAATTTTTAGGCAACAGGTTTCCTCTTTTTTTTTTTTAAAGTTAAGTCAACTGATCACTTTTTACCAACTGTGTAAAAGCAACACTGACAACAAGCAATGATTGAGAAAGCACTCAGCAGCAGATAATTCAAAGACATTAACGATGAGCTTCTGGAAAAGGCAAACACATGAGAACAATGTGGTTTTCTGGAAGAATCAACTAAGTACTCTCCAACCGCATAATAGCACTTTAAGTGAGTTGCAGAACTTGTGAAAGCCGAGGATGGGGAGTGTCAAGATGGGCCCGGAGACAGGGTTGAGTGTCATTTAGAGCAGACAGCCGGCCACGGTGACCTCACGCTTGTAGTTCACCAAGCACCATTAACCCTAACCCACCAACCACTCTCATTTCCTAGCGCCCATTATCTCAGATGCCAGCAATATCGGCAGCATTTCCGTTACCCGCAAGATATGATTTCCATTCCAGCTGTTGGAAGAAGACGATGACATGTCAAGCCCCACAAGACGATGACTCATACATGAACCAGACACTGCTAACCCCCCCTCAAGATAATGTTCCAGAATATTCTGGCGCAGTTAGAGTTAATGCTAAATCACCTCCTGCATGTTTTATTATCCTCGCCTTTCTTCTGTTCAGCATTTTGGGAAATCACAGGTTTCTACAGCAGAGTCAACACCAACAGTGCATGGGGGACTGTGTGGGTGGAAAAATGAAAGGCAGAATTCTAAATGCGTCTGACATGTCGTCCACTCCGCCGCTATGCTTCCCTTTAGAGCGCTCGAAGGTAACTAGCAGAGCTTGTCCGTCCAGGAAGAATTACAGACCTTTGTAGAAAATGGAAATCAGAGCATGAGTGCATGCACGTCAGAACATAATAACAAGGATCGGTTGTAGTGCCGTTTTCTATTAACATCTGCGGCGGCATTCAAAGACATCCAGTTAGACCGAGCTTATTAGGGCGCTCAGCGGTCCATTTTTCTATGTTCCATAACAGCATGTCATCGTTTGCTTTAGATCCACCATTATATAGATAGACTGAAAAACACAGCAGTGAAAATAACTAAATGAAATGAGTTCCTTTGAAAGTTCATTGCACTAACTAGGGAAAAAATGTGAACTCAACTTATATCAAGCCCGACTTTAATTGAGTGAGTTGGAGCAGATTTCCATTTCACAACAGCATGCTTTTGTCTGACTGTATGGATGAATGTTAAAATTAAGTGTTACTTTCTGTTTCTGCACAAGGTAAAGATGCGTTAGCGTTAAATGTTCTGTTAAAATGTTGATTTTTCACTCGGTGCTATTCAATGACCCCCCCAAAAAATATATGTGTACACTGTAAAAAAAGTAAGTAACCTGGTTGCCTTAAAATTTTAAGTTCATTGAACTGGAAAAAGTGAGTTCATACAATGAAGGAGATTAATTTAACCATCAGAAACTCAAAATTATATGTTATCTGAACTAAATAAATTGTTTAAGATGATTTGACAAAAGAAAAAATGTTGTGATTACTACACTGTAAAAAAAATATTGTTGGTTTAACTTAAAAAAGTAAGTAACCTGGGTTGCCTTAATATTTTAAGTTGATTAAACTGGAAAAAGTGAGTTAATACAATGAAGTACAGTCCCTCCAGAAAAAACGCGATTATGCGATCGCTGAATTCAATGCAAAATCCGCCAAAGTCCGCATATTTATGCGGGGGCCGCATTTTTTCAAATACGCCGCACTTTCGCCGCATAAATTGCCGATTTCCGTGCAAAATATGCGGGGTTTGCATAATTTCATAATCCTCGCATTTTCGTTGCAAAAAAAGTCACATGTATCTTAGCAGAAAGTTGAAAAATGTTGCGTTTGCTTCACACAAGAGCAGCCATTTCCCCCTGTTTCCATGGGAACGTTATGAAGTGACGCAATTATGCGACGCCAGACAGACTCACGGAGGCGATCGACATCTCACAAATCGAACTCGTATAACTGTCTGTCACACGTTCTACCGTCACATCGTTACTTAATAAACAACATAATATAAAAGAAGTAGCATCAAACAGAAATTACCCGCACACATGGGGTGTTTGAGGCGCTCATATAACACTGCAGAGAGTTCAACAGGGAGTGCGCAGCTCTTAAAGGGGCCACACCTTATTTACACTAGTTACAGTCAGAAATAAAACAAGATGAGTTCCCAGCACTTTCTATGATGTAGTATGCTTGCTTATCAAAGGAAGTAATAAGAAATGACTCTTACATTAGCCTAGTGAGAACAGGATGTTGGGGGAATCACTTTTGTTCTCTTTTTCATCAAACCGCAATTTTTGCAAGTTCCCTCAATTTTTGCAAATTCCTGCAATTTCATCGCATAAAATTGCATAAATATCCCGCATATTCCATCGCATTTTTAAAGAAAACGGGCCACGTAATCAATCAATTTTTGCCAGCAACAATCACAAAAAAAAACTCAGCGTTTTTCTGGAAGGACTGAATACTATTATGGTAAATGTTATATATAAATCGCAAATTTTTTCACAAATTTTTGGAAATTACCACCACAAAATCAGTCATTTTGATCGCAAAAATCACAAAAAAAAAATCGTGAAATCCTGGTGGGACTGGAAGTAGATTAATTTAACCATCAGAAACTCAAAATAATAAGTTATTTCAACTAAATAAATTATTATAAAGTTGATTTGACAAAAGAAAATATGTTGTGGTAACAAATCTTGAAAATATTTTTTATTGTGCACTGCTGCTCTTAAGTTAAAACGGCTTGCCATAGCTCATAGACTAGCTCCAGTGCTCATTGCTGCATTGCTAAATGATAGCAACTCACCAGGACACCTCACCAACTCTCCACTCATTCTCATCGGACCATGCATTTAATTGGCTTTGACGGCCATCAGTTCTTGGCAATTGTTCATTTGCCCTCTCACGTCTAGCAGGTTCAAAATTATACGGCTGCGGGCCATCATGCATGTTTGTTCTTCTTGCCAACGTGACGTCATCACCGAATTGCGTAAAAAAAAAACCCTTTAATACCAGAAACGTGTAAAACTGGCTTTAAGACCATTTTTGAGACGTTTTAAAAATGATATACATAGCTTGAGTGATTTATGTACCCATTAATCAACAGTGGTGGTTATCCTGCAGGGAGAACGAGAAGGTTGCATTAAAACATGCATTTTAACATTAAACGTTAGATGTTGAATCCTTCTATAGTCCATCAGAAGTAACTGTAATTAAATTACAGAAACATAAAGCGTAATCCCTTACTTTAGGGAAAAGTAATCAAGTTATAATTAAATACTTGGTAAGCTGGTAAACTCATAAGCTGATTACTGTAAGTTTTGAGTTCTTCTTTCTTATTAGGGTTTGCAGAGTATAATTTGGATGCCCTTTGATTTCTTGAGTGTATTTATTCTGTTTATTTAGTAAGGTTTGGCATCTCCCAATCTTCATCTTAGTGCCAAGTGGGCAGGGACAGATAGGCTTAGCACTGGTCAGCCAATCACAGCAGCCTTTTAACCTAATTACTGAGTCTCTGGAAGAGTCTCTTATCCTTCTGCAGTGATCTTAAGGGTTGAAGGGCACAGAAACAAAGAATGCTGAACATACAAATAGAGACAGGTAAACATGACTCAAAGCAGTGTGCGACGAAGAAGGAAATATCTTCCCATGATCACCTCCTCGACGCAAAAGTCATTGTGCCAAACCAAAACAGAATTTGAGATGGGCATCTTGACATTAACTCCAGACAAAAGGGAGTGGGAAATATTGGCATTTTCATTTTCTTATTTCTAAATGATAATGCCAAGCCACCCTATGAGTATCCCCCTCTTCAAAAAAGTCAATTTAATGTCTCGCAGCACAGCAGTCTGAGGCCTGTTTTGACATTTCTGTACTCTACAGAGATATAAATCACAGATTGTTTGTGTTTATTGATGAGTAATCCTAATCTTCAAATCTTAACCTTTGGCGCTGACAGAGTGACTTTTTCAGGCAGCCAGGTCCAACAGGGACGGCCTTTTTCGGCAGCCAAATCCGACTGTATAACTCCATGGGGCTTTCGCTCACGTCAGTGGAGGAATTCTGCGAAGCACACAACATATCAACGTGCGTAGCATTCAATTATTAACTCTACATTCATTCCCCTCATGCATTAGTGAAAAACAACACTATAATTCAGACACACTTGCCCTGTGCGTGCAATAATAATGACGTATAATCAAATATACATTTCCGTTTTCTTTCTGGATGTATTTTTCTACTAGATTTGGTAGAGGACAGAAATATTTCAGGACAAAAATTGTATTTAGTTTTCATTTCTGAATCCTTAGACACGGTACATTAGCGCAGAAAACACTTTCTGTAATCCAGTAGGTTCTGCCTTTTGTCAATTGTCTATCAGGGACACTAGAATTTAAACGAGGCACCACAAGAACACGCACAGTCGCAAGCCGGTGACTGGTGTGACTTGAATTGAATTCAGGCAGATATTACAGTGGCAGTGTAGAGATCTGAGCAGAGGTATAACAAGAGAAGGTTAAAAAAACAAGTTGTGCCGCAGCAAGGATGTGCTCAAGGGCAAATGCTATAGAGCACAGGACTGTTGTTCGAGGAAGGGCTTTATTTTTAAGAGGACGGAATTATTGTCATATTGAGGTCCACAAAACTAATGGATGACACTTGAATTTGCATTTTTTCATATCCTGAGATTCTGAACAGTTTTGCTACTTAAAGGGATACTCCACTTGTTTGGGAAATAGGCTCATTTTACCACTCCCCCAGAGTTTTACCGTTTTCAAATCCATCCATTTTCTGATATTTAGAAGAATATCAGTAACCAGACAGTTTCTGGTCTCATTGACTTCCATAGTATATATTTTTTCCTACTATGAAAGTCAATGAGACCAGAAACTGTCTGGTTACTGATATTCTTCTAAATATCAGAAAATCGTCTGAATAGATTTGAAAACGGTAAAACTCTGGGGGAGTGGTAAAATGAGCCTATTTCCAAAAAAAGTGGAGTATCCCTTTAATATTCACTTGTGGATGAATGTGTGCTGTTTCAGTTCACGACTTAATTATGTTATGCGTTTGTATTTTATGAATTAGAACATGGTTAAACCTGTGTAAAATGAGGACAATTGTATGTAGTTTTGCAGTGTGAAAACAGGTAAAATGTGTTAAACGTTTTGAGAAATGTGTCTTTGTTTTGAGAACTGAATAAATGGTTTAGAAAACTGTGGGAACTGAATAAATCATAGAAACGATCAATCTAAAATACTAAATCAAATATTCCAAGTAAATGTATGCATTTTGTCAATTTAGTTAATTAATAAGGAACAAAAACAATAACAGAACTCTAACCAAAGAGATCCACCTGAATGGTAAACTTATTAAATAAATGACATAGTTGTAGTTGTATACACCTACATTTTTTTTGTTAAGCAGTGGCATAATAGTAATATACTGAAACTGATTCAGATTGATTTCACTCAACAGGCCTATATGCATTTAAGAGTTGTACATCTGTTTATGATTAAAAGTGTATGATTAAGAGCATTACTGTTCAATAAATGTGTTGAGATCGATGGTCAAGTGAAAAATGACACAAGTGTGCATGTGTGTGTTACATTAAAGTGGTCATGAACTGGCTTTTTGTTGTCTGAGGTCAACTTATGACGTTCGCTTGGTTTTTGCATTCAAAAACATCAAAATGAATAAGTAATAGGGTATTTTGCACCCTAGTTTTGAGCCTAGCTGAAAAACGCTCGGTTTTTATGGGCGTGTCGCACTGAAGACTTGGAAGTAAACGCCCACTGCTGTGAGTGGATAACAGTTTTGCATATTATAATGAGTTTCAACTCACCTGTCGATGCACTTGGGGGAAATTGTTTTGAAAACGTCCAATGTTGTAAAATGGCAACCGGAATGATTCGCCCATACATGTTCGACCCAGAGTCCGTGTGTTGCACCATTCCTGTCAGATCCAATATAGACGGCACAGCACCGTTCTTTACTCTTAATCGGTCTGCAAATCCAGTCTTGTTTACAAAACAATCCTCAGTGAAATGAAGTGAACAGATGACGATGTTTTACCTCATCAGCTGGAACGTCATTACAAAATAAAGTTTATTCATGCCGTCCTATTGGAATCCAGAGGAAGCTTGTGCAGCGACTGTCTTCTTCCACAACCAGGCGCTGCACAATATTTAGTATTGCTTGGTAGCTCGATCCGGTTTGTCATCATGATGTAGGCCTATGTTATTTAGCTATGCGTGTAATGCGCGAATCGGTGGGTGGGGCTAAACCGGCCGTGTTGAAGTAGGTGTTGATCTTCTTCTGCAGGGGTGGTGTTTTAACCTCTTTGACGTCATAGTTCCCCACTTTGAAAAACGAGTCGTTTGCTGAGCCTGGTGTCAATAAAAGCTTTCATTGGACTAACAAGGACGTTTTCAGTTCTGAAACTCACAGGATATTCTTATAATATGATGACCTCTTAGATGTCAAAAGCTCAAGGAAAATTTGATTTCTCAGTCCATCACCTCTTTAACTTTAAGAAAAAGATAAAGATTTAAAATTAGGTTCAAATTCTTCAATTCTTTGCGATAATAGCGCTTTTGGCATAGCCAATTCCCTGCATTGCTTTACTGAAAACGACACAAAATGTGTTACACATAAAATTATATCTTAGGAAAATCAATTTTGGCAGTCTGACTGTAATAAATGATTGAAAATGCATACTAACTTTGGGAAAAGTAACATGCTTTCTTTCTACCAAATCTGCAAACAACATGTCCATGAGTCAATCTGAGCCTGAGACTACTTGACACCGAGTGCTTTGACAAAGCTGGAGGCCACAGTGGTCTGACCTTCAACGCAGAGATTTGGTAAAAAGAGGTCTTGGCCAGGAGAAAGTGGAGTTCAGTCCAATCATGATTAAGCTTGAGGGTACGGTAAGCATCTAGTTTGAAATGTCAGAGAGGTGCCGTGAACAAATAAATGTCCAAATGAGTGTGAGATGTGACAGAAGAGTAGATGTGATTAGACCCTTCTAGATGTTGAAGAGTCGGGACTCTGTGAAGCCCAGTGGTGAGGATCCGCCTGTTGGGCCAGATGACGACACTGCCAGAAAAATGTACAAGTTGGATTCAGCAGTTGAGTCCTCTTGAATGCAAAGAAGTTGGTGGCAAGAAGGATTTAAAAAAAGGAATAACATAAAATCGGCAGACATCTGGAAGTGGGGAAGGTGTAGTGTATTTCGGTTTCTTGAAGACAGGGTAAAACTGTTTTAATAACTTCCAGAGGGCGGTCAATGGACACATGTAAGGTCTGCTGGGAGCTATAATGACTCCAATCAACAAGCCAAAATGCATCCAGAATATTTGCCCAAATGATTGTGAGTTATTCTCAGACTTTCAAAAGACTGAATAGTGAGATCAGGAAGGGGGACTTCGTGAATTTCCATTATGGCATAAGAAGAACAGATCCATGGTCTAGTGGTTAAAGCTCATGTTCTGACACGGTTGAAGGACACTTTACGGTAAGGGTACATGAATTATCTTGAATTCATTATGCATTCATTCATGCATTAATATCTCACACAGTTCAATATTTTTCATTCATGACTTCACCTTAATTAAAACATTAACTAAGATGAGCACATCATCATGAATAATGACTTATTACGCATGATCATGATGTTTTCTTTGTTCTTAGTCTAGGTCAGTGACCTAGTCACCACTTTAGTTGAGAACCACACACATGATGAAGTCATTACTAGATAATGCTTAGTTAAAGGAGAACTCCGGCGCAAAATGAACCTTTAGTCTAATTACACATTGCTACCTAGTCAACCGTTATCTGAGATTTGTTTTCATGATTGCCGAATGTAAATAGTTTTATCTCTAAAAACAGTTTAGCCTAAAACGCTAGTATAATGCTAGTATATAGGGCATAGAGTAATGACAAATAAAAATCGCTTGTTATTACCAGTAACAAGGCTCAAAATAGCCCCACACTAACACGACAGCATAATAAGGGTCCCTACATTCAAACCGAAGCATTGAGAACTTTGTCAGTGTCCATACAGTTTAATAAGCAGATGTTTTATACACACAGTCAACTTCGCGAATACAGGAAGAAGCCATTTTGGAAAAATAGTCTCTACCAGTCGATCTACGAGCGCCGATCCAAGTGCGCTGGTGAGATGTGAATAACGGTGATAAGCTGAGCGCGAACAGTAGGCTTACGTGTACATATTGAAGAGAAGTAAACGGTTTGTATTTGTTTCTTCTGGAACCATATGAGATTCTGCACAGTTCAGCGCACTTGGATCGGCGTTCGTAGATCGACTGGTAGAGACTATTTTACAAAGATGGCTTCTTCCTGTATTTGCGAAGTTGACTGTATATATAAAATATCTTCTTATTAAACTGTATGGACACTGACAAAGTTCTCAATGCTTCAGTTTGAATGTAGGGACCCTTGTTATGCTGTCGTGTTAATGTGGGGCTATTTTGAGCCTTGTTACTGGTAATAACAAGCGATTTTTATTTGTCATTACTCTATGCCCTATATACTAGCATTATACTAGCGTTATAGGCTAAACTGTTTTTAGAGATAAAACTATTTACATTCGGCAATCATGAAAACAAATCTCAGATAACGGTTGACTAGGTAGCAATGTGTAATTAGACCAAAGGTTCATTTTGCGCCGGAGTTGTCCTTTAATGATGACTACTGTATTGGACAGACACCATAATAGACCAATCACAGCTCATAGCACACATATTCTGTTAATCAAATCAAAGAAGTCATCATTAACTAAGCATTATCTATCAATGACTTCATCATGTGTGTGGCCCCTCAACTAAAGTGGTGACTAGGTCCTTTTTGTTTTTATTGAACAAAGAAAACATCATGATCATGCGTAATAAATCATAATTCATGATGATGCATTCATCTTAGTTAATGTTTTATTCAAGGTTTTGTTCATCCATGAAGTCATGAATGAAAAACGTTGAACTTGTGTTAGTTCCTGATGATTCAGATATTAACGCATGAATGAATGCATAATTCATGGATTAATTTATACATGAATTGATGATATTTCATGTACCCTTACCGTAATGTGTTACCATTACCGTTCAGCCAGTCGTAATCTGGAGACTACATAAATGTGGCCGTCCTGGGTTTAAAACTTCAAGCCTCGGACTGAATCTCGGCTTATGGGCCACAGAGAACTCTGAATAACTGAATTACGTCCATGAACGACAGTAAAACAAGAAAGCATTTCATAACTGAGAACATTAGCAAGCTATGAAGGATAATCAATGCTATGTCAGCATCTCCAGCCATTTGGTTCAGTGTATTTTGGCTGCATAAGCATATTGTAAAAATGGGATTCAGTTCAACATTTGAAAAGATGTTATTACACATTCAGCATTTTCTCTGTCTGGCTCTTTGACTGGAGCTTGACTCCAGCTATTTGACACAAGGGGGAGGAGAAAGTGCGCACAGGCTTCATGGATTATTGTTGTGGTAACAACAGGTTTGAAATGAACAAGATTCATGTTGTAAAAGTAAAACGAATGCATTGATGACAGAAGGCAAATTCAAGTTTGATCTGTTCCTTTCAGCAAAGCTCTTGTTTGGTGCTAGAGTCCATATGATAGCCTATGTGTTTTTCTTTTTTGGGATCTTGACAACTGAGGAAGAATATATATTATGAAAGACATTTTGGAAGAAAAGGACTTCAACAGTCCAGTCAAGTTCCTTTGCTCTTTTCTTGACTATCCTTGTCAATAAAAAAGCAGAAAATAGCCACAAATTACAATGCATCACTTCAGCTTGAGCCAAGATGTCATCAGAGAAAGTGGTTCCAGATGAAGTGTTACAGATTGCGGTATCTTTAGGGCTTATTCAACTCAAAGCGGACGCACGAAGAGACATTGTTTTGGCATAGAACAATACAACATTAGTCACAGTGGATTATCACCAGCACCAAAGGCCTTCAGGAGAGATAAATAAAAGCGTAAGAAGATAGATGAAGTTTGACAGGTATCTTTAGCAGTGGTTAGCTCTTGATGCCGACTATAAGAGTTGATAGTCATCCTCTATTGTCTCTTTCTGACAAAGCTTTTGCTTACTCTAGCACAGATGCACATCATAAAGCTGATGTTTAAGCAGCCTTCACTTCATTTCACAATGTCATAATTATCTGTGGGAAAGCCATGATATTTTTTAAGCCCTGATTTTCAGAGTCGGGCAATGTCAACTCAAGAATCATGATTATAAAGGTGTAACGTGAGATCACATTAAAGGGATAGTTCACTTTGAAATTAATTTTTGATATGTTTTAGCTTACCTCAAGGGCATCCAAGATGTAGGTGTCTTTGTTTCCACAGTATTTTTAATTTTGACATTTTTAGGTCATCCCGTTCTTGTCTGTCAGTCATATATTGGAGATTTATGGGGTCCACCTCAAAGAGCATGCACAGAGAAGTCCAAATTAAACATGATTTAATGACTTGGATATGCAAGTACACACTGATGGCCTAAGACACGAAACGAGCGGTTTGTGTGAGAAAACAAACAGTATTTATATCGTTTTTTTGAAAATTGAAAATACTGTGTAAATAAAGACGCCTACATCTTGAATGCCCTTGAGGTAAGCTAAAACATATCAAAAATTAATTTCAAAGTGAACTATCCCTTTAAAAGTGGAATTTGCTATCAAGAATGACTTTAAATACCATAAATCTTGGCTGTGCATTAGAAACATGCAAAAAATGTAAATCTGTGCTACATGACTAAAAGAAAAATGCTGTTGCATTCCTCTTTGCCAAAAACTCTTGATCCACCCGTCAATGGGCAGGAATACAAAAAAATGCAGAGGTTCAATCTGTAGTTTTAATCCTTGCATCTCCTTATGTTTTCCAGTCTCAAATCGAGCCGTTCAACCGTGTGACGTCACTTAATCGGACGCCCCTCCCTGCTGTGTTGATTGACAGTAGCGTTTGAACACGGATCCGCCATGAGCGAGCTGTCAACATAGTCCGCTATGGGCTATATGCACGCATAAATTCCGCATTTGACGTAAGGATGCTCGTCCATTTCCGGTTGTGGAGATTAAAGCGGAGGAAAATCGAGGAAAACGGGATTATGGCAGAGTCTTCAAAATTTACTGTCCTCCAGTCTTTGAAACGAAACTTACATAAGTTTAGATGTAATTTTATATATAGTTATATTTATTTAATATAATTTTAAAAAGAAGCATAAACACAACGAGGGGTGTCTGTTTTATCTATTTTGGGACTAACGTTTCTTTAGTATAACCATTGGGTATAAAATTCAATATAAATTCTCGGTATTGCATTGGACTCTACGATCAGCGGAAGTTATCGAGCATCCCTAATGCTTCACCGGAAATACCACCGTGCATAGAGCCCATTGTTGATACGCTGGAGCAGAATGGCGTCTAAGCGATTGTGGTGTTCTGTTCTTGGGTGTAATAACGAACACAGCAGTCATTTTGATGTTCCCGCTGAAGACACAGTGGGTGAGTTTTGTTTTTCGAAGGGAATATTCCCCTCAATCAACGTCAATGCTTTCATGTGTGCACAAATCATTTCTCACCAGACTGCTTTATAAACAAGGGTCAAGCTAGTTTTGCTTAGCTGCTCCTGAAAAAAGAATCGGTACCAACAATTCATGTCCCTGCTGCACCTCCAGAAGAAGTGAGTGCAAAATTTTATCAACCTTTATATTAATCTTTGTAAATCGCAAAAAAAAAAACGTTTTTCATGACCATTAGCTATAACATCATTCTGAAAACCAATTAGTTCAGTTTACTTAATTTTATTATGCAAACTCGTTGCCTTAATTTCATTAACCATAACTTAATTGCATCAAGTTATTCTTACTTAATCTGTTAAGTTTTGGCAACTTAATTCAGTGATCTGAGGACGTGTACTCCCAGAGTGCATTGCGGCGTGAATAAATTAATTGCTTTGTTTTTCTATTTTTTTGGCTTTATTTTACCTTTAAAATCGTTATTGGGGTTAAAATGGTACTCAAACCAGTCAAGTAATGTTTACAAGGTTTTTCTGAGTAACGAAGGCATAGCATGCAAACAGTACAGATTACTAAGAAATTTTAAGTAAGAAAAAGTGTATGTACCAATAAATGACCCCTAGAAACTTCTTCTAAAGAGTTAACTGAACAAAAAAAAGGTTTCTCAGGGTTAATTGATGACACAATCTAATAAAACATTGCTTCGATGACGGAGTTTTGACAGAAAGAACATTTTGGTGGATCTTCTATTAAAAATGTGTGTGTCATCCTGGAAAACTTCTCAGTATATATATCCCATTCTGTTTGCCATTTGTTCTTAATATAGAAATGAATTATTGGTTTTCAGATCCATAGGAGGTACTGTGCAAATTTTGAGGTCTGCTGATAATGCCTGCTTCATTTCCTTTGATTCCACAGAGTTCAGGTACCCAGTAACGCAGATATTAAATTGATGCCCCTCTAGTTCAAGCAGTTTATAAATAATCATTACAAGTGCCGGGTGATCATTTTTACGGGATGACATTGCTTAGAGACGCGACAGCTCAATTTTTACAGAGACATTCTCTTATAATTACAGATTCAAAGTCTGTAATTATAAGCAAATTTGTCTGTTGCATAATCTTTATGTAGTCCAATGTCAAATTGGTAGCATTTGCAGCTGCTGTAAAAATGCTGTTTAGGGATGGAGTCTTCCTTTTTTGATGGTTGACCAATAACGCAGATGTTATATGGTCCTCTGATTACGATCCATCGGTATTTATATATGGGATATGGGATAAAAAACATTTCTCTGATGTAGAGGAGTTGTTGTTGAAAGTCATTTGGGGGTGTTTCAGATTTAAAAGCAAATTATTATTATTATTTTTTTTAGAATATTCAAGGGGCTCACTCTACAGAAGTGCATCCAGTTTTGTCGGTTCCAAACATTAAACAGGAATTTTCCAGAACTTGATCAGTGGTTCAGAAACGTGAACTGTTTAACATTTATTGCTAATTATCTCCAAGAATGTGATTAAAAAAGTAATTATAACATTTCCTTACGTTTGGATGATACCTGAAATCTTAGTAAAGACATTCAACAATTGGGTATATTGGCTGAAAGAAAAAAAAAAACAGCAAAACAATTTTTTTGAAACCGATATTACATCCACAATTATGGAAGCTTGTTTCCGCCACTGAATAAAAAAAAATATATATATATTTGCGACTTTTTATCTCACAATTGCGAGATATAAAGTCAGAATTCTGAGAAATAGTCTCAATTGTGAGAAAAAAAAAGACAGAAGTGCAACTTTTTTTCTCACAATTGCGAGTTTACATCTCGATATTCTGACATCTTTTCTCAGAATTGTGAGATATTAACTCACAATTGCGAGTTATCAGGCCAATTCTAAGGGGCAAAAAAGACTAAACCCACCCAGAATAGTTTAAATCTCACAATTCTGACTTTACAACACACAATTGCGACTTTAAATCATGTATTTCTGACTTTAAAACGCAATTGTGACTTTATATCAATCAATTCTGATTTTATATCATGCAATTCTGACTTTATATCGCAATTGTGAGAAATAAAGTCAGAATTGCGAGATAAAAAGTTGCAATTATTATATTAGTCGCTTTTTTTTTTTTCATTCTATGGTGGAAACAAGCTTCCATACATAATAGTAGTATCCAAAATTGTAAGAGGAAAAAAAGGACATAAAAGACATCCATTGTAACAATATAGTATGTTGCAACGTAATGCCAGCCAACACACCAGAGGTACTCTCATTCCCAATATGGGTATTTCTTTTTATTATTATTCCTACCATTATTTCTTTCATTCCTTATATCCTTCGTATCTCTATTTATTCAATATGACTTCCCTACTTTTCTTAAACATTTTGATAATTTCTATACTTTGATAATTTCTATACTAGGTCTGGTCTTAGTGGGAGAATCTATTTTCCCCATAGACTGTAGCCGAAGATTCATCGTTAACCTCTCCATTGAGTAAATTTCGCACACAATTTGTTAATTTCCGGTGTTTCAGGTGGCAACCATTTTCTGGTTATAGCTTTATTGCAAGCTATCAACAGAATTCTCATTAAATATTTATCAGATTTGTCTTCAGATTTAAGATTTTTAAGACGAAAGTATAGACAGTTAAAAAACTAAATGGGATGGGTTCCATGATTATACTCTCTAAACTCGTATGGACTTCTTGCCAATATTTCTGAACTTTAGAGCATTCCCAGAATATATGGCTAGGATTGGCTTCATTCGAGCCGCACATTCTCCAGCAGATTGCATTTTTGCTTTGATATCTCGTCTGCTCAGGGGGGAGGGAAAAAAATCTAGTGACAATTTTTCCAACCAAATTCTCTCCAGGTTGAGGAATGTGTTGACTTCCACTATGATTCAAGAACACTTTCCCTCTTTCCCTTCCTCTATGATTTCCAGATTTCCTTCCATTTCCCATTTATTTTTAATATATTGGACATTTTCTAATTCCCTGTCTTCTAGAATTTTATACAATTTTAGTCATGTCACCCATTTTATAAATAGAATATTGTTTTCCTTGTCATCATATCCCCTTGTAATATTATATATGAAAATCTATGTCTAAAATAAATCTATATCTATGAATATATTATTATCTATAATATTACCGCATTCTCATCCTAGGGTGTCATATAGGTGACGCTTTTGAGATCTACATGAGTTTACATCCGACGCACATGGCACCCTTTCGTGTCAATATAACACGCTTCGGTTATAGGTAGGTTTAGGTCTGGGGTAGTGTTAGGGTTAGCATCATTTTCTATTTCTTTCCATCTGGCTTTAAAATCTGGACATAATAAAGGTCGTAATTGGGCTGCATGATAATATTCCTCTAAGCATGGCAAGGCATGAGCCACCTTTTTCTTTCTTTAATTGTAGTGGTAAAATAAAGTATCGGATTTTAAAACCAAAGATATTTGTATCGGTCTTCAAAACCCTTTATCGGTCGGGCTCTAATTTTACCATATAAGCCTATAAACAGCAGAATATTCCATCGAGCCAAATCTGATTTCATTGTAGAATACAGTGGCTTGTAATTTACATCAAATAGGCGTCTGATATCTTTGGGTATTTGAACCCCTTCATATTTCAAATAGTCCTTTCCCCATTTAAACTTAAATTTTCCCTTCAAATAACTAGATTGTTGGCAATTAAAAGTTAAGACCTTGTTTTTTTTTTGTACATCTAATTAATAGCCTGATAAATCTCCAAACAAAACTAATGTTTCCATCAAAACTTCTAAAGATATGTTTGGTTGTCCTATCAAATACGAAAAGTGATCATTTATGTCTATTCCCTTTATATTTGTATTTTGTTTTATGTATTGGCTTAACGGCTCTAAATAAAGCAACAAAAGAGGGGAACATGGACATCCCTGCCAATATGATCCTTCTAAGATAAACACTCATGAAAGATTTCCGTTAACTTTAATTCTTGCAGTTGGTTAATTGTATAGTGCTTGAAAGGCTTTAATAACAGTGGTATGAAAGCCAAACTTTTCTTTCTTAAAGAGATACAGCCATCTAACAAATGCTTTGTCTGCATCTAATCCCAGAAACACAGAATTGCTCTTGTGATACTGTATATGCCATATGATGTGTAATGTACATCTAATGCTATCTTGTGTCTGTCTTTGACAAATAAACCCTGTTTGAGCTAACGGAATAAGGTTATGCATAGTCTCGATGTGTATTAATCCATGTTTAAAACCGAAATTGGATGATTATTTTTTACGGTCTAATTTATCTTTCGCGTCTTTAAAGGGTTAGTTCACCCAAAAACGAAAATTCTGTCAGTATTTACTCACCCTCATGTTGTTCCAACCCTGTAACCCTTCGTTCATCTTCGCAACACAAATTAAGATATTTAAGATATTAAGATCGCTCCTGCACACTAAAGTCATTAAAGACATCGTTAAAATAGTCCAAGTGACTACAGGGGCTCAATCTTAAGTTTATAAAACGACGAGAACACTTTTGTGCGCAAAAAAACAACAAAAATAACGACTTTATTTCAACTAAGTATTTATTTCTCGCTCTGCGCGAGTCAGGTTACTAGTTAAATAGCGTAAGCTTCTGTTATTGTACGTCACACGCATCACACACGACCAGCGTCGGCCAATAGTGAGCCTACTTGTGACGTAGCTTTACGCAATCACACTACGTTAACTGACTACAGGCCCATAGAGAAGGAAGTAAATATTTGAAATAGTCATTATTTTTGTTGTTTTTTTGCGCACAAAAGTGTTCTCGTCATTTGATAAACTTAAGATTGAGCCCCTGTAGTCACTTGGACTATTTTAACAATGTCTTAAGTTGATTACTTACATCAAGACAAACAAAAAATGTATTACAAGTTTATTGTAATTGTTTGTTAACATGGACAAATGGTGCATAATCTACTTGCATATGTGCTAATTTGCATAATTACCCAAACAGATCTAAACATTGGGTATAGCAGGTGAATTTTTTTTTTTTTTTTTTAATTTTGTTGACATATATCAGTAAAAGACTTAATGTTAAGGTCTGAATGGAACCCATTTAGGCTACCCATGAACATTAATACGGGAAGAAGTGATTTAGAAACCAGCCTTTATTGATGATAATGGCAGAGATGGGGTTTGGGGCTGGGTCAGTGGGACTGTTACTGGGGGATGGATGAGTCTGAAGGAAGAACGAAAGGCATGGGTAAGGAGAATGCTGAAGACAAAAGGTAGGTGAAATAAAAAGTGTCTGGATCAAAAAAAAATCTAATTACGTACACAATGCCCTCAATGCCCAAACCCCATCTCTGCCATAATAATTAAGAAAAAGGCTGGTTTCTAAATCACTTCTTCCCGTATTAATGTTCATGGGTAGCCTAAATGGGTTCCAATCAGACCTTGACATATATCAGTAAAAGACTTAATGTTAACAAGATTAAAAAAAAAAATTTCATCTGCTATACCCAATGTTTAGATCTGTTTGGGTAATTATGCAAAATAGCTAATATGTAATTATATTATGCCCTGTTTGTCCATGTTAACAAAAAAATTTCGAAAAACTTGTAATACATTTTTTGTTTGTCTTGATGCAAGTAATCAACTCAGTGATTTTCAAGATGATATCTAAAGGATAACATTTTTCCCCTATTCACGTGAGAAAACTAATGAATATGCGAATGAATGGGATATATTAGGGTCTTTTTCTAAACTTTCCCCTAATGGGATTCTTCGGGGCTTTTTTTTTCCTTACTCAGGACATATTAAGGATACAAAATCAGTGGAGTTTGCTTCTGTTGCAATTTGTTCAACCTTTTTTCATAAAATGACTGGACTAAGGAGCGAGATTGGACAATGTAGTCCATGTGCACAATTGATTGACCACACAAACTTCATGAAGGTGAACTTAAATAACATTTACTTGTTCAAATGTCACAAAAACAGAGCTGTACAAAAGGAAAGAGTAATTGGGGGATGAAGAGGTCATTTAACATCAGTTCATTTCACACAGCAGCAGCTCTTACCATGTATCGCACATGAAAAATCATTTACAAGACACTGCACTGTGCAACTTCACTCAGATGGAAACAAAATACAGAGCAGCAATTTCGATACCATTACAGACTAGAAGAAATATAAGAACACGAGTTCAAGACTCCAGAGAAATATAATCAAACTCAAGCATGTACACTGCAAATAAACAGTCAGATGTAGTTGAGGCTCACAGTATGGAGAGATTACAGTAAACACTGCCGTTTTTAGGCACATGAGTAACTCCATGTTCCATCGTAAGCCGCAGTACAAGTCAGAGGTAATGTGTTATCACAAATCAAAATGTCAACCAGATTAATAAGTCACACACACATAGACCAAGTAGTCAATCATACGTCAATCACATTCCAGTCAGCAGAAGCTTCTTCCCATCTGGGGCACAGCAGTTAAAACCAGACGGGGAAAAAATGGTCACAGTTACAACGGTAAAAGTAAATGTCACGCTAGGGCACAGGTCCGGCCTGCTTCAGAAGGTTGGCTCGTTTTAAAAGAAATTATAGGAAAAAAAAAAACATGGAGCAGTGCCAACTGAAAAGCTAACTGGCTCCCTCTGCTGGTCTGCAGTGGAGAGGCACCTAACGGAGGACACTAGGAGAATGTGTGTAAACACAGAAGCAACAGCAGGCATACTGTGCTTCCAGCAGTACTCGGAGCCTGGAGAGGGGAGAACGGCAGCCCATGGTCCATCTCCAACCAGCTGGGGCTTCATAACGTGACGGCCGAGACGCTAACGCTTCGCAACAGCAAAACTGTGCAGGTTGAACGAGGTCAAAGAGAGGCGTGAAAGCAGGCAGAACAACAAGAATGAGCGTGAACGAGCATTACGGGTGAGGAAAGGACAGATTCTGGAGGATGAATATACATGATCCATCTCCTCCAAGTGCAACGCTGAACAATCAGCTCAGAAAACCTTGACTCTGTAAAATGGGATGAAAGGATGGAAAGTAGTGCAACACGAATACGGTGCGTGGTGGGGGAAAACTATTTCGAGACTAACACTAACCCAGAGCTCCCCATAAAGACACAAACAGGTGACTCACTGAAGAGAACAGACAGCTACCATATCCGTTGCAGAGATGCATGATATCCGAAGCATGTAAGGCTCGGCACTTGTGTGTGAGAGGAAGTGTTTGTAGTGGAGAAGCCTTTTTAGACAACTAAACAACTATATACACAACTAACAAGAGGCGTAGCAGAAAAAGGCAATCTTCCTGCTTAAAATTATTCAAAATAAATCTAAATAAAAAAAAAGCCTACAAAATATGACTATTTAGATGAGCAAGACAGGAACCCTTTCCTTTCATTATGGTTCTTTGGGTTTACAAAAATAAAATAAAAACAAAATTAAAAAGGCAAATAAAAAAATAAAGTATTTACAAACACATTGAAATTATATATACACAAACTTCGGCAATCATCCATGACCGATCATCTGAGCTTCCGGGTCCTCCACTGCTCAAACTCAAGTGACCTCAATGACGGCCCACCGCTATCACACAAACACACACTTAAAGATGGTATTAAAGTAGCAATCCCTTTAAAAGCTGGCGGTTCAGAGGAAGCCATCAAGTGCTGGTCAAAAGATGCGTTTGCGTTTCAGGTAGGAGTCGGCATAGTGTCCCCCGAGACCCTGAGAGTGCTGACCTACGTAGCCACCCTCTGGACTGGGCTCTGGAGACGGGATGAGGCGGGAGAACAGACGCTTCTGCCCGCCGATGGGAGTCTACACACGGACAGAAAATCAAGAAGAGTACCTGTTGAAAGGTTCCTGGCACACTGATCCGATAATTGACAAGGAGCAAATATAGATGCTAGACATCAGGGCTGAAGATGGCCTACCTTCATACCAGCACCAGGTGCAGCAGGAAATAGGCTGGAATGAGTCACTGGAGGCATTCCAACAGCCTGAAGAAACAAACACTTATTCAACTTTCTGGGCCGGCTCGGCTTACGCATATGTTCTGGCCGTCTATGCAAATACAAATCGTAATAAAGATGATATGGAATTATGTGATGAGAAGGATGTCATGCTTGAGTACCCCTCCCACATTTTAGCAAACACCGGAGTAGATCTACTCAAGGGACAATACTATAGAAATGAAACGAGGATATTGTTTAGGGTAGTCATTGTGCTCCTTGTAACTCAACACAGCCATTATTGGCAACAAAAGTACACCCTAGCTGTATGTCGTTTAACCATGCAAAGCCACATGTACTATTCATCATGTTTGTTGACGTTTTTGTTAGGGCTGTTGGAACGAATTTCGAAATTCGAATATAATTCGAATCTCAAAGAAAGAAAAAAAAAAAATCAATACTATTCGAATGCTAAAGTTAATATTCGAATATTGCTTTTATATATACATATAAAAATAAATATATACTTCCGAAGTGACCAGGTGTAAACGGCCCCTTATTGCTTTCTTATTAACAATAGTAGAGCGCAGGACTAGCTTTCGCGTGGCACATTCGCAAGGTCTCGTTCACTCCCTCTCTGTCATGCACGAATTCCGGGAGATTTTAACTAATTTGTGGCCATCAGGGAAACGCTATCAATATGCGGGAGACTCCTGGAACTTCCGACGCGATATGACGATCAAATCACCTCAGATCTGAGCCCTCAAAGTGAAAGTAAGTCGCAGACGCTTAACACTACCAGGGCTGTTGCCGTTCTCCCTTATTGCCGTCTTTGCTGATTTTGAATTTAGCCGATGATCAATAAAATGCAGCTCAAATCTGTTGCTTTCGGTGACGTGCACTTCATTACATCTGTATATAGCGCGGGAATTGAAGATCGGATTTATATCCGTTTTGCAAAAACACATTTATATGACCAGGTGTAAACAGCCCCTAAACGTTTATTGTAGTAATGTTAGATGTCCCTCTAGTGGGCCGAACGTGTAACAACCACAGGCTATAGTGGCATTGACGATCCATAAAAATGTGTTATGTCGTAAATATAAACATGATACATTTGAGCATTTAATATTCGAATATTACATAAAATAAGGAATGGAATTCGAATAGTATTATAAAGGAAGATTGACAGCCCTAGTTAAAATCTGTGCTTTGAGTACAATTATCTAATACTGACCACTGGATGATCAACATGGCACTTCCAAAAAACTTTAAGGATTTGAGAATTAGCATTGTTTCTCTCCACAAAGATAGGCAAAGAAGATTGGTTAACACCCTGAAACTGAGTTACAGTACAGGCCAGGGTCATACAGAGGTTTTCAAAGACCTCGCAAGGGTCAATCAAAGAAGCCGAGTCCTCATGCTGAGCATCAGGTGCCGAGGCTGGCTTCAACGAACTGATGCATGAGTGCTGCCAGGATTGCTTTAGAGGTTGCAGAAGTGGAAGGTCAACGTGCAGAGTACAGTCTGAGCACTGACAACAAGTCTGTTTGCATGGACATCGTCCCAGAAGGAAGCCTCTTCTTAAGCTGGTTCGCAAGAAAGCCTGCAAACAGTTTTGTTGAAAGCAACCAGTCCAAGAGCATGAGTTACTAAAACCATGTCCTGTGGTCTGATGAGACCAAGATAAACATGTGTGGCTCAGATAGTGTCCAGCATGTGTGGAGACGCCCTGGTGAGGACTTCCAAGAAAATTGTGTCTTGCCTACCATCAAGCATGGTGTTGGTAGCATCATGGTCTCGGGCTGCGCTTGATTGAGGGAAACATGGATTCCAACATGTACTGCGACATTCTGAAGCAGAACATGATGCCCTCCCTTCAGAAACTGCCGACTGGCATACTGACCCCAAACCCCATGACAACTGCCTTGCTGAGGAAGCTGTAGGTGATGGAGTGGCCAAGTCTGTCTCCAGACGTGAAACCTATTGAGCACCTGTGGTGATCCTCAAGCAGAAGGCAGAGAAGCACCACCATGTGTTTAATAGCCAGCAGCTCTGTGATGTCATTATGGAGGAGTGGAAGAGGAGGAACGCTTTGGTGGACACACGGCCTTAGGGTGTAGTCACTTTTGTTGCCAGCTATTTTGACAATAATGGCTGTATGTTCGGTTATACTGCTATAAAAGCAGCACAATGACTACTCTACAATAGAAATTCAATTTGGACATATTTTATTGTCCCTTGAGAAGATATACTAAAATGTTTGCTGATATGTGAGGAGTGTACTCACTTTTGTGAGATACTGCAAGTTCTGAAAAATGGATTGAAGAGCTTTTGAAAATGGATCCAGATAAGTGATTCTTGGGCATGGTGTCAACTCCAATCAAACAAGTGTCGCTCTTTGGGTTGAGCTGCACAGCACACCCCCAAAAATAGTTTTTTTTTTTAAATAATATATTACGGCTTAATTGATTGTAACAATCTCAAGTGATTTAAATGTATTGCAAATTTATTTCCAAAGGGAGATCACAATGGCATAGACTACTGTTGTGAGTAAAAATAAATAAATAATAAAAAAACGTTTAAAAGAAATTAACACTTATTCAGCAAGGACACATTAAACTAAATGACATTAAAAGAAAGTTGCAAAAGACTTCCATTTCAAATGAAAGCCATTCTTTTAAACCTTTGGTTAAAGAATCCTGAAAAAAAATATTATGGTTTCCACAAAATTAAGCAGCCATGTTGAAAATGTTTTGAGCACCAAATTTGAATGATTTTTGAAGGATTATGAGATTAACTGGTTGGGGTAAGTGTAGGTCCCTTATTAGTTACGGACCGTTCATACAGTACACAATGCTGTAATGCCTTGTAGTAGGGGTGTAAATCAGACCATCCCGATACGATATTGATTCTCTCAGCCAGCGATACAATATTTGTCGATACCTCAAAGTTCTGCGTTATGATTCGATTCAGGGCTATATCGGTATTTCAATATCATGGATATTATCCATAAGAAGCACCACCATGTGTTTAATAGCCAGCGGCTCTGTGATGTAATTATGGGGTGGTGATGGCGCAGTGGATAAGACACATGCCTTTGGTGTGAGAGACCCAGGTTCAAATCCACTGTGAGACACCAATGTGTCCCTGAGCAAGACACTTAGCCCCTAGTTGCTCCAGAGGCGTGCGACCTCTGACATATCAATTGTAAGTCGCTTTGGATAAAAGCGTCAGCTTAAATGTATTAAGTTTACAGTTAATTTTTTTTTATTAACTCACAAATGCAAAACATAATATACAACATGAACATTTAATTAAAACTGATAACACCATTCTCGTTCATTTTCATAAATCACTCTTTTTGTGCATTCCAAGTAATACCAATCAAAATGCAGCTGGGTTGTTTTAATTAAGTAATAACTAAAAGTACAGGTAACTTGCATTAAGTAATAACTAAAAGTACAGGTAACTTGCAAAATTTAAGTTAACTGAAAGTATGTTTTTTTTAGTAAAAGCAGATAACTCAACACTTTATGTTTCAGAGTTAAATAAAACCAAGTAATTGTTATGATATATAATAAAACACTGTTAATCTGCTCAGCTGAGAGAGACACTTGACAGGGAGCTTTTCCCATTACCACTGTAACGTGCTGCTTTAGCAAAGTTGCGTGAAAAAGTTTATTTTTGAGATGGTCATCACTGCAGAACACAAGATCATACACCTAAACCTACCTATCTCCGCCCCCTGATCCCTATACCCACCCATCTCCGCCCCCTGATCCCTAACCCCACCCCTAAACCTACCCATCTCCTGGTTTGGCAGAGTGGCCGGTTTTGAGTACCTTATTGAGCTGGGTGGATGGGATGCCGGTATGGGCACCAAAGCTGAAATAAGACTGTGGGGAGCTGGGTGGATAGCTGAAAGGAGACCCTGCATCACCAAAGCCTGCGTGCCTGGAGAGCTTGAGACAGACACAATTACGATTTTACACAAGTCCAAACTTGGAACAGAATCCTTTTGTTAGCGCCAATGCTGGGAGGAGGGGCTGTACCTGCAAACCGTAACCGGGAATAGCTGCATTTTCCAGAACCTCCTGCTGTTCATACAAGTGCGACAAAGGGTCCTATGGATGGGGTACAAACGGTGACAACATCCAATTAGAAAGGGATAGTTCACACATTCAGTCACACATTCAGTGAAGTTCCTCTTAACAACTAAGCCAACCTGGTGCAGAAGAGGAAACTCTGGTGTGCATGACTCTTGGAAGCGCAGGCTATAGTTCGAGTGGATGCTGTGGTTTGTGCGCTGGTTAGACGCGCTTCCAATTGCAGTTTTCTTCCTGTAGGGGTGAGCTCTGTTGCTGGCACCTAAATAAACACAATTCTTCAAGAAATGCAACAAGATAGAAAAGAAAAAGTGAAGGTGCGCAAAACACCACAGGTAGACTGACCTGAAGATGGGAATATGCTAGGAGCACTGAGAAAGGGGTTCTGGGACACACCAACTTCTTTGGGAGGCTCACCCAATATTGACGCCTTCAGGAATAGAAAAGATCTGAATATACAAACCTGTCGTAGATACTCTTTAGAATCACATTGAACGACAGCTCATGCTGAAGCAACAGCAAATTGAAGCAACCTCAAAGCTCTCCTCTGGGAGATCATGGCATTAAGTGTAAATGTGCACAAATAGGAGCAGCCATTAGTAACCCATCTCACCCCCGGTAGAGTCGGCCCATCTGCTCCTAACATTCCAGCTAGGAGGGACATGCTCAATCCCTGCAGTGCAGGAGAGGATGCTGGGGGAAAGCCAATCGGGGTGGCTGGGGTCTCGGTTTCTCTCCCAAGAGGTCGACTCAGGGATGGTTGTTTGATGGGGCCAAGAGGCTCATTCTGCAAGCCCAGTGTTGGAGCAATAGCACCTGAATGAAAATAAATTCAAAGAGGCACATTAGACCCTACATGGTATCGAGACTTTTTGGTTCAAGGATTTTACATTAGTTTTCCCAGTTGATTAGGATTATTGGACAATGAATTTGAAAAAAAATCAGATTGCTGTGGCAGACTTTCATCTTTATGTCAAATACAAATTCCGGGTTTGGGAATTATTGACATAAGATTACTTATGACATAAGATGTTTGAGTACTTAAGGCACTCAAACATCGTCAATAAGACAAAACATGTCAAACACTGACGAGGAGCAATATAAAATGTCTCATCTTAACAAATCACCCCGGTTTATACCCATTTTATTCCAAATCTGATCATCTTTGGATGTCAAATACTTCACTGGTTTAACCTCAATTTTATGAAGCGACTTGAGTCACATGGATTACATTGTCTTAATAGCTCTCTGGTACTTGAAAGTAGTAGTTGCGCAAGCTGTCAATGGAGGGACAACTCTCAGATTTCATTAAAAAGATCTTCATTTGTGCTCAGAAGATACAGGTTTGAAGCCACATGAGGGCGAGTAATTAGCGACTGAATATTAATTTTGATCTGTGATCCCATCACTAGCGTCCAGCAAAGACTCATTACAATGCGTTTCAAATTATGTCTGACCACTTGAATTCAGATTTTAAACGAGGAATCAAATCACGAACAGAGCGGTCACCTCACTGCAGACCAATATCAGGAAGGATTAGTGTTTCCACTACATTTTTTTGACTACCTCCATATGTGGTTTCCGTGCGTCAACCACAAAACGTTTTAGACCCCATGTACACATGTATTTAATGACCTCATGATCCAATCACAAAAAAAAGTGCATCTTAATGAGGTCAAAACATGATCAGTTCTACTTTAGGAATTGGGCAAAAACAAATATGGAGGTGAAAAAGTAAAACAGAAAACACCACACCTTATTTTATAGGTTTAAGTACCCCTGAAAGATGCACGTCACTGCTCTAGAGTAGTTCTTTGCAACTGGTCAGTTCCTTTTTTTCTTTCTTTGCACTGAAGCCAAGTAAAATGACTGCTACCAAGTTAAGCTCCCTCAAAAATGGAGATACAAACTTACGATGATTCTAAAAGTGCAGCAACTTTGATATTTCCATGGTTTTCAAAGACACTGGGAATCCTGCCCCAATAAACAGGGCTCCAGACTAACTTTTCCACTGGTTGAACTGGTGCTACCAACTTTCTCAGTTGGTCGCACCAGCATTTGATTTGGTCGCACCTTTTTTTTTTTTACTACAAACCATGGGATTCATCAATTGGATGCTGATGAGTAGTGGTTTTAATGGACCAAAGCTAGCAAAAGCTTTTCTGGGTTGCAGCATAAACACCTGTAATATATTAATTATCATTGCCAAATTTCAGGATTTTGATGGATTTTGGACTGTAATTTTAATCTGTAATTTTAAGCATTTTACATTTGAATTATATACAATCTATTTACATTTGAACCATAATCTTCTGTGTCCATCTATCTATCTACTCATCTATCATCATCATCTTTCTATCTCACACTCCTTCTGCATTTTATAATAATTTCCTTTTCCTCAGTCGAGCGATTACTCTCATCTAACCGCTGAAAAGATGTTGAGAGGGGCACGCTGTTCTGTTTTTTTATGCCTTAATTCGTGAATTCGTAATTGGCACGTTCCACCATCAGTGTGCAATGCGCGTGACATCTACGTTCGTCAATAAATAAACTGCACGTGTCTTGCAGAAAAACACTGCAGCCGGAACTAGCCTACTTTTCTCCATTAAGGTCTATGGCGAGTCACACAGGCACTGGGCAACCCCGCATCCGAGTCGACCCCGGGATAAAATTAGGGATGCACCGAAATGAAAATTCTTGGCCGAAACCGAAAAAGAGGAAACCAAGGCCGAAAACCGAAAACCGAAACACCGACAGAAATTATGCCAATTATTAGTATCATTGCATTTATGGCTATGACTGTGTACAAACTTAACTAAAATCAAGGCATTGCAATTGCATAAATTAATATAACATTTTCAAAGAATAAATCAATTACAAATTATGCAAATATATATTTAGCACAATGCACAGTATAAAATAAAATTCAAACTAAAATGTTTAACTTGACCCCACTCATGTGTGCACTAAATAATAATCTACTGGCCTGCAGAAAGGTTTTAAAATGAAACGTTCTCTCAAAAACAAAGCCGAGCGCAAACTTCTCATCACATTATCACCCAGTTTGCATGTCTAAATTAGTTACATTTTAAAAAATTTAGCATACAATATAAAAAGCCTTTTTAAATGAACAAAGGTCCATGTTTAATACAAATGTACATTAAACTTAATGAAACATTTTTAGTGAATGTAGAAAATATTTAAGAGAGCATTAATTTAGTTCTATACATGTTCCCATATACATATTTTTTTTTTGTAATGTCACAAGTAATAATCTCAGGGTTTCCTGGGTTTTACATGATTATTTTTGTATTGGTGGTGGAATACTAAAAAATAAACATTGTCATGTATTTATCTGTCTTCTTCTCACCGATTCCTGATGGTTAGAGGACAGTTAACTTACTTGAGTCGTCCCCTGTCGTTTCAAGGAATAGTAACAGTTACAACGGAGAGCGCGTCAAGTATAAACGCCTCGACCGTTTGGAGCGGTGCACGCGCTGTTTGTGGAGACTCGCGCTGCCTTGTTTACTTTCGCCTGTCTCCGCAGCGCGAGTCTAATTTATAATTTTTAATTGTTTCCTGCTCTAAACAATGCGTGCCGCCATGACGACGACTCCGGTTCCGAGCGGGTCAAGAGCGGTGCGCGCGCTGTCTGTGGAGACTCGCGCTGCCTTGTTTATACTTTCGCCTGCCTCCGCAGCGCGTGTCTCCACAGACAGCGCGCGCACCGCTCTTGACCCGCTCGGAACCGGAGTCGTCGTCATGGCGGCACGCATTGTTTATAGGTGGATAAACAAGGTTTCCGTCTCATCGCGGGTTCAGATACACTGAAATACGTCCACACCGCAGACATGTTGCTTCAGACAAGCACGTGCAGGTCGCGGTTTCTGTTTGCGTCATCACAACATTTCGGCCGTATTGTTTCGGTGATAAAAGTCTTTCGGCCGAAAACCGAAAATGCACTTTTGGGCCATTTTCGGCCGAAAATTTTCGGCGGCCGAATATTCGGTGCATCCCTAGATAAAATAGTCCAAATATAAACACTTATTATAGGCGTACCGTAATGATTCAGGATAAGTCAAAAACACGGTTTGGAAAATGGATTCATGATGTAGCCTACACGTTCATTTTGAACATAAGTTACGGACTGCAGCAGCTGATACAACGGCGTTCTGTTGCGCAAGCGTCCACTCGCATATATGCGACCACATTAAATTTTATCTTACACATTCTCAAAAAATAGCCGCATATGCGACCAATTTGATGGCAGTCTGGAACCCTAATAAATAAGTGCACAAACAGACCATTACAATAGTGTGATACCTTGAGACATTTCTCCCAGCATGTTAATGCCTTGTTGGAGAGGAAGAGCAGCTAGAGGATTTTCACTCAGCAATCCAGCCTGTGGAAAGACCAGAGCTGTATTAGTTAGTTTCTGAAGAATTTTACTGTATAAAAATGAAGTCACTTTTGTCAGTTACAACTAAATCAGAGGATGTAAACAGCACACAAAGCCAAACATGTTTGATCAGTTCTGTCTGATAGATGCAGCTAATGGGGTTTTATCAACTTGGACTCAAATCATTAATCTGCAGAAGAATAGTTTAGCTATTGAAAAAGCACACAACCACCTCACACCCACACAGAGCAACCACTCACACAAGGAAGGAGACTGCACTCTTTATTGTGCAGAATATGAGCCCAAAGAAGAGGATTCCCTAAAAGAGCTTGCTGAGAGGGGAGAAGAAGAGAGTGAGAGGGCTAGAACACATGCTACTGGGACAGTGGCAGGGGATGAGCGAAGGATTGACAGTACCTGTTGGACTTGGTTCTGGAGCAGCATCTGCATGAGGGCAGCTGAGAGGGCAGGGTTGGCAAGCAGAGGTACGGCGGGCGCAGCTCCCAGAAGTCCTGCATATTGAGAGAAGAGTAACAATCAAATCAATCGTCCGGATGAGAATACAAATAAGCATACACAAGGAAATCAATTAGAATAAGCACCTTGTTTATGTCCCGGGTTGAGGGACGCCATCATCATCTTCAGCGTGGCAGGGTTATTGAGGCCAGTAAGAATCTGTATGGCATTAGGTTCAGGAAGGAGACCTTTCCCTCGGTTCAAGGCCTGCAGACGTACAGGGCGACATTGAGCATGTAAAACCAAAATCCCTAGCACTTAACGGTCAACAAATTAATATTGGCAAGGAATAAGTTAACACTTACAACACAAATCACGCACTGCAATTGCTTTAAACAAAACCGTCAAGTGAAGCTACCATTCAATTGCATAATGCAGAACAGTCTCTTTTGTGAATGATTTTATTTTCAACATGATTAGTGTGTGGGGTGTACCATGGTCTGGGCGGCAATGAGGGCAGCTAACATGCTCCTTCCAGGTGGTCCAGGGGCGCAGAAAGACACACGTATACGAGTCCCACCCAGAGATCTCCCATCAGTGAGCCGCTGCACGTCCTCAGCCATCTCAGGTGTGGAGAACTCCAGCACTGCAAACCGTCGAAAACTACAGTCCTGACCTTGAGCAATCTATGGGGGGAAAGAAACGCATTTCATTTTTTTTTTTATATGAGGCTGCCCCAATATACCAATCAATTTGGGGTTAACTATCCCTTCATTTACACGCTTTCTTCTGCAGACCATTAAAAATATTTAGATATGGGAGTTTTTTTGTCCATACATTGGAAGTCGATTGTAACCAAAACCTTTTGGTTACGAACATTCTTCAAAATATATCTTTTCTGTTCTGCAGAAGAAAGTCATAAAGGTCTGGTTCGACATCATTTCCAATTTTGGGTGAACCATTCCTTTAAACGTCAAAGAAAACCGTCTGTTAAGCTGCTGATATGGCTGTTGTTGTTGCTGATAAGTTGATGTTGGCATTATCACAGATAATTGGTTGCAACTTGTAAGAAATAAATATAAAACAGTAAATCCACTGATAGACGCCTGCTTTCAACCACTCCCGTGTGCATCCGTCTATGCTCTCTGTGAAAACAACGTTTTTGTAGCGTTGATCATTGCAGCCAATCCTCAGACATCCATGTTGTGCCCGTGAAGACAATGGCCAACCAGAGGCATTTAAGAATCTGTTTAACAGCGCTCAAAATGCTTAAGGGAAATGCTATCGACATCAGATTTTTTAAATTTCAGTATCGACTTGGTACCGAAGTCTGTACTTTTGACAACACCAGCACATTTGACTCTACTCAGAAACAATCATATGGACAATAGCGTTGCACGGTGCACTGATACTTCAAGTATCCCGATTTTTACTTGAACGTGAACGTCCGATTGGCGTCAATCAATGCCAACTGTTATTACTATTGTTACATATTCATAGTTTAAACAAACCAACCCCCCTTCCCCATATAAAATATCTTAGTAGTAGCCTATAGTTTTACTCAAACGAACTTAAAGGAGAACTCCGGCGAACAATGAACCTTTGGTCTAATAAAACATCGGTACATAGTCAACCATTCTCTGAGATTTGTAGGGATGCACCGAATATTCGGCCACCGAAAATGTTCAGCCGAAAATGGCCCAAAAGTGCATTTTCGGTTTTCGGCCGAAAGACTTTTATCACCGAAACAATACGGCCGAAATGTTGTGATGACGCAAACAGAAACCGCGACCTGCACGTGTTAGTCTGAAGCAACAAGTCTGCGGTGCGGACGTATTTCAGTGAATCTGAACCCGCGAGGAGACGGAAGCCTTGTTTATCCACCTATATCTGCTCTAAACAATGCGCGCCGCCATGACGGCGACTCCGGATGCGAGCGGGTCAAGTATAAACTGTGGAGACTCGCGCTCACGTCTCCACAGACAGCGCGCGCAACCGCTCCAAACGGTCGAGGCGTTTATACTGGACCCGCTCGCCGTTGTACTATTCCTTGAAACGACAGGGGACGACTCAAGTAACTGTCCTCCAACCATTAGAAATCGGCGAGAAGAAGAAAGAAACACATGGCAATGTTTATTTTTTAGTAGGCTATAACACCACCAATACAAAAATAATCATGTAAAACCCAGTAAACCCTTAGATTATTACTTGTGACATTACAAAAAAATATATATGGGAACATGTATAGAACTAAATTAATGCTCTCTTAAATATTTTCTACATTCACTAAACATGTTTCATTAAGTTTCATGTACATTTGTATTAATCATGGACCTTTGTTCATTTAAAAAGGCTTTTTATGCTATTATATGCTAAATTTTTAAAATGTAAGAAACTAATTTAGACGTGCAAACTGGGTGCTGGTGTGATGAAGTTCGCGCTCGGCTTTGTTTTTATGAGAGAACATTTAATTTTAAAACCTTTCTGCGGGCCATTAGATTATTATTTAATGTACACATGAGTGGGGTCAAAAACATTTTAGTTTGAATTTTATTTTATACTGTGCATTGTGCTAAATAAATATTTGCATAATTTATAATTTATTTATTCTTTGAAAATGTTATATTAATTTATGCAATTGCAATGCATTGATTTTAGTAACGTTTGTACACAGTCATAGCCATAAATGCAATGAAACTAATAATTGGCATAATTTCTTTCGGTGTTTCGGTTTTCGGCCTTGGTTTCCTCTTTTTCGGTTTCGGCCAAGAATTTTCATTTCAGTGCATCCCTAGAGATTTGTTTTCATGATAATCGAATGTAAAGAGTTTTATTTCTAAAAACTGTTTAGCGTATAATGCTAGTAATGGGGGCATTGACTAAGTAAAAAGAAATCGCTAGTTTATACCACTAACAAGGCTCAAAATAGCCCCACACTAACACTGAAACATAATGAGGGTCCCTACATACAAAACGAAGCATTGAGAACTTTGTAAGTGTACAGACCGTTTAATAAGAAGATACTTTATAAGGACAGTTCACTTCGTATATACAGACATGAGCCATCTTAGAAAATAGTCTCGATAAGTCGATCCCCGAACTCCGTTCATACAGTTCAGAAGTTCGCTGAACTTCATACAGTTCAGATCACTCAGCCCGACGTTCGTGGTTCGACTTATCGAGACGTCTTTCTAAGATGGCTCCTGTCTGTATATACGAAGTGAACTGTCTTTATAAAGTATCTTCTTATTAAACGGCATGTACACTTACAAAGTTCTCAATGCTTCGTTTTGTATGTAGGGACCCTCATTATGTTTCAGTGTTAGTGTGGGGCTATTTTGAGCCTTGTTAGTGGTATAAACTAGCGATTTCTTTTTACTTAGTCAATGCCCCCATTACTAGCGTTATACGCTGAACAGTTTTTAGAGATAAAACTCTTTACATTCGATTATCATGAAAACAAATCAGAGAACGGTTGACTAAACCAATGTGTTATTAGACCAAAGGTTCATTTTGTGCCGGAGTTCTCCTTTAAATTATACTCTCCCAGTATGTCTCATTTAGCTGGTAACATTTAAATTGGCCACAGTGAAATGACTCCTTATCAAATGAACTGGAACAAAACAAATGACTAGGCCAACAACATTGTCTCGCGTCATTTTAGGCTACTTTTTACGCTGGTTTGCAGTGCTGAATTGAGTAGCTGCAGACTTAAATCAAAACTTCCCAGTGTCTCTCCACAACTTGCAACGCGCGTAAGAGCCTGTTCACATATCGCGTCTTTTGCGCACACGAGTTCATTTCAAATGTAGGCACGCATATTTGTATCATTTTATTCTGTTTTTCTCTGTTGTCACTGTCAGAAATGCTGCAGGTGCGTGAAAATTTGCGATTCTCAGAGAGGCGGTGCACCAATAGCCGCACCCTCATCGGATCTGGCTGCACCCTTTCGCCATGGCAAGTTACCGAAAGAGAAGAGGTAGTTTTGAGGGGGGAGGGAAGGGTAATGTATTTGATTAAAGATTATAAGGGTACGTGCATTTAAAAAAAAATAAATTAAGTGCACAGATAAATCATTTATAATAAACACTACAATATTACATATAAAAAGAAGATTTGTCAAATTTGATTGTGCTCAAATAAAGTATCAAAGTAATCATATTGGTTTTATTGAACAACGCTGTTAAAGTACACCATGTAAAAAATTATTTAAACTAATACAAAGATAACTTATGTAGCCTACATACGTAAAAAAATGCCCGCAGAGAGCACCAATGGCCGGCATGATCAAATCCTTGTTTAATAACAAACAAAATTTAATTCAAATATCAGCTTAATCTTTAATAATTGGTCTCTTCTGTACAATGGAGAAGCAACAGCTGCTGTAATTTCTTGAACAATTGCATATGCACGTCAAAACATGAAAACTCATTTTGAAATCGCATAGTTCAGGAAGATATTTATGAATTCTCCTGTGTTGGTGTAGATTTACAAATGAGTTGCATTACAAATCTTGTGAAACAGCACACACACTGCATTCAGATGAACACTATAAGCCACACAAACTCACAGCACACAGATATGGAGTTTGAGAAACCCGAGATGCTGACCACATTAGGGTTGTGCCGATACTAAGACGATAGTATCGTGTATCGACGATAGTCTGACATATCGCCGATGGCAGATGCCTTTGACGAGATCAATACGATAATTGGCTCGTTTTACCATAATGTATTAAATTATTATTATTATTAGGCCTATTATTATTATTATAAAGCTAGTATTGTTATTAAATGAATATTAGGAACTACAATTAATTTGCCTTGCCTAAATTTACAACGACATCACCTCAACAATTGCAACAACACACACACTAATGAGGACTCCTCTAAGAGAATGTTTTTAAAACAGACTAAAAAACATCCCACATCAAAATTTAATCGCAAGGTGATCCATTCACAAATTATCAAGTGTGCTCGTTTTAACAGACACAAAATTCAATTTCCTACAGATCCAAGATGAAAACGGCATCGTTGTTCGTCAGTATTTGTTTCTGTAACACATTAACAAAACGTTTAATGACACTAACACTAAAAACAATACAATTACTAAATAGTATTAATAATAATATCACTAAAATAGTATTATAGTTACCGTTATCATCGTCGTCTCTGAGGGAACGCGGCGTTAATGCAGATGCCGAAAGCAGTCCGTTTTTACTTTCACTTTCAGAGAAAGAGCGCGTTTACATGCGACGACGTTCTTAACCTGATTATGTTGAATAAACTTGACAATGCATGTGGTCATGTAAACATTTCCTTTATCAGAGTCAAGTCATAAGTATAATCGACTCAGCTAGACGTTTGGCCCTTGCTCTTGTTTCTATCGGCATTTAAAACACATTAACCCGCGTACTTCGTGCTTACTGAAGTGCGCATGTGAAGTGCGCAGAGAACGCACTGGTAGGGGGGCACATATCGCAAACTCCGACTCTTTCTGACCCAAGAAATTATTAAAACGTGTTTTCATCTCGTGCAGAAATAGACCAAAATGCTGCATGTAATAATGGCACGAGAATAGGCTAATGTGTCCGTAAATTTCCAGTTGACAAACAAAAGGATTAGGATCTCTTTTTTTTTACTTCACTATACCAGGAAATAACCTGATCCTATTAATAAACACTCCACCTTTGCTAGAAAAATAGAAAAAAGATTCTCGTATATAAAACGAAGTAGGCTAATAAATCAAGCAAATTAATAAGTAGGCTAAATAATCAAGTTAATAATCAAATAAGTTAGCCCCGCCCCCTCACGATAATATCGTGTATCGCCGATCTCACAGGCTGACGATAGGACGATATGAAAATGGAGCATATCGCCCAACACTAGACCACATGCGTCCGAGCTCTTAATGTGCTCCACACATTATTGGAAACCTAAACAAACAGCGCATGACTGGGTATGTGTGGAGCAGCATTTACTGTGAATGGAGCTGAGGTAATGAACACAATCTACACGCATGTAAATTATTAAAGAGTCGCGCTTCCGTTTTAAATCAAGTACTTGACTTTAATCGAGGAATTGTAAAAAAGAAAAAGAAAAAAAAAACAACAACAACGCTAATGTCCAACAGTAGATGGATGTCTAACCACTAAGAACAGTTGTACCTCAAAGTCAACAGGATAAAACAGTGGAGAGAGGAAGGGGGGACAGAACACCAGAACAAGCACAATACACTGGTTTGAGCAGAGTGATTACGATGCATTTCAAAGCCTAGTACTATATGCTAATCTATGGAAAACACATGCATACTTAGGAGACAAGAATTGGGAGCTGCAATAATCTTAATGACTCCGTCAGGAATGGTTGCCTCTTGTATAAGTGGAACTGTGTTCAACAAGCAAAGACAATGAGACGATAAGGCCTTGATTATATATTACAGGAAAAATTCATTAGACATTATTTGTCCATTTTTATGCATGAGTGGAGCCTCATCCGCATGAGGGAAGCCAATCCAATACTTGCCTAAAACCTGGGAAATTTAACTGGGAGCACAGCTGATTTAATGAGAATTAACTTCTAAAAGCCTCTGCTAATTCCAAAGCAATGGGGAACATGGCAAAAAGTGCCGACAATGCCTTGCAGCCTGCGGCGTATGTGGTACACACATTTAACATGAAAAAGGCAGCAGCTCGCTCTCGTTCCAGAATGACCTGCTGACTGACAGCACCTGGGCTAGTCAGGTGACTGTCACCACAGAAACCAATGCACTCTGCCATGGAGCACTCAGCATGGCCACATGAAAAACAGGTCAAAGGTGACAGAACTGAACATAAAGCGGAAAAATAAAAGGGGAAATTCCACTGTAGAAAAATTCAGGAAATCTGATAACGGCCTATGCATGAAAACCAAAGGCAGAAAACAAAACTTTTAAACATTTGTCAAATCACAAAAGTTGAACAGAAAGCTCAGGCTGTTCCTTTCCATAAAGACAAAGGTGAAAAGTGACACAGGTCAAGAACCATAAAGGAAAGAAATAAAAACTAGGGATGCATCGAATATTCGACCACCGAAAGTTTCCGGCTTTCGTCTGAAAGACTTTTATCAACGAAACAATATGGCCGGAATGTTATGATGACGCAAACAGAAACTGCAACCTGCACGTGCTCGTCTGAAGCAACATGTCTACGGTGTGGACCTATTTTAGTATATCTGAACCCGTGAGGAGACGGAAGCCTTGTTTATACTTTTGCCTGCCTCCACAGCGCGATTTTAGTAAAGTTTGTTCACAGTCATAGCCATAAATGCACTGGTACTAATAATTGGCATAATTTATTTCGGTGTTTCGGTTTGACCTTGGTTTCCTCTTTTTTGGTTTTGGCCAAGAATTTGTTTCGGTGCACCCCTAAAAAACCTCTAAAAATCCCTAAAAATTTAAGCATCATAAGTCAACTCATTCGATTAAAGCTTTGTTTACACAAAGATGTTCAATAATTAATCAGTCTCTCCAGAAAAGCACGATCATGAGATTACATAACTTAATGCACAATCAGCCAAAGTCCACATATTTATACAGGGGCCACATTTTTTTCAAATACGCCGCATAAACTGCTGATGTCCGCGCAAAACATGCAGGGCATTTTCGTTGCAAAAAAGTCACATCTCAGCAGAAAGTTAAAAAAAATATGTTGCGTTTGCTTCAAACAAGAGCAGCCATTTCCCCGTTGCCAAGGGAACGTTATGAAGTGGCGTAATTACGCGGCGTGAACGTCGAAAAGCTGTAAAACGAGCACACTTTAATTTTTTTTACATTTAATTTTCTCATTCATTTTTACAGTTCAAGTTGCAGCATATTCCTTTTGTAAAGCTACAGAACTTTGATGCGTTTAAGGTCTGAAACAAGGTCATAAAACAAGATGCGAAATTAAATATTCCCAGCACTTTCTATGATGTGGTATATTTGCTTATCATAGGAAGTAATAAAAACTCTTTACGGCAGTGGTTCTCAACCTCTCCTGCAGGGACCCCCTGACAGGTCATCTTTCGTTTTTTAACTAATGTTGTCACGATACCAAAATGATTGTTTCGATACCGATGAGGGATGGGCATGATTAGTCGACGATCGATTATTGATCAATAAGAATATCGTCGATCACCTTAATTTGTTATCGATTAAACTATTGCTGGTTACGCTGCGTAGTGCGAGTGGAAAGTGGAAGGAATAAGGTTCCCCGGGCTGGCCATGTTCGCGCCGAGGTACCTGTGCATCCCTGCAACGTCAGTCCCCTCAGAGAGGGTGTTTTCGGCGGCTTAATAAAATATCCTGCACATTCCATGGCATCGTTAAAGAAAATGGGCCGCATTATTAAGGATTCTTGCCTCAGTGTTTTTCTGGAAGGACTGTTTAATAATCATTCTAATTCAATGAGAATAGAGTCCACACCACAGCTATATGGATGTCACCAGAACGATATTAAAGGGCATATTGCAGGTTAGAGGACCCAACGAGTCAATGCATAGAAAAACAATGTAGGAACTAGATTTTCTTTAAAATATACGTATAAACACGCCACAGAAGCTTCTGCAGTCGTTTTTGTGAGAAAATGTTACTTCCGCGTCTGAAAATGGGCGTGGCGGGTGTGACGCAATGAGCGGGAGAGCCGTCGATTCACACAACAGGAAAACAATGGATCGCATGACATTTCGGACGCTGAGGAAATACTCGTATGACGGATCAAGCCATAAAGTTTTGAGCCTGCTATGCTAAAGAGATCAGGGACAGGCCAGGATAATGTCAGACAGAATGGTCAGAGAAAAATTGAGCTGTGATGTGAGGAGAACCAGTGGAGAACAGGACAGGTGCCTTTTAGGTGAGAGACGTGCTTATAGGCTATACATGTTCGCTAACGATATACACTGTGCTCACAATATTGTACAGATTATGATCCTATAACAGGCCAGCAGACATTAGTATGTTTTTACTGTAGATTTGTACTATTAAATGTATAAAAACTTTGAGTATATTGCTATAGTAAAAGCATAGGCTATACTCAGGTAAATTTTTACTACATATTTTTCACCTAGGTTATAACATAAACAGAAGAACATTAAAGATTTGAGTATTTAAACAACCAATTTTGTTTTCTAGTTCTATTTAGGGCATGACATGACTAAGTTACCTATATAACACTATTTGGTGCCATTGGTAGTATACGACGATCAATATTCTTGCTTTGGCATACCATGATGAACTCCATCATATTGCCGGGATGCAAATCATTTGATCTGAAGTGAACGCTACACACGACCGCGTTTTCCGAGCCGATGCAGAAGAGAAATCCCGTCTGTTCACCTTCTCAAACCGCACCAGGAACGAAAGATAGCACCGTCACTTTTATTGTAATGGAAACTTGTGGACTCGATCTTGAAGTCATGACAGGCTGGATTTTTTGCAATCTCCACAAACACAATAATTTACCATGACGATGATAAATTAAAATACAAAAACTAACAAAAGCACACTGACTGACGACGGCTCTCACTGAACACCAGCCTACTCTGCACTGAGCCGAGGCTGCGGCTCCCTGATATGACGTCAAATGACGCAATGTTGAAAAAAAGCCGTTTTTACTAGCAGTCCAAGAAACGCTTATTTTATCTTCTAATTTAGTGCCCTTATGTCGTTTTAAAACATTTTAAATCCTGCATTAACTTTTCATATGGTATTTTCATACAGGTTATTTATAAATTTCGATTTTTTTTTAACCTGCAATATGCTCTTTAAGGCTGGGCCAAAAAAAACCTCTCAATTCGCATCTTCTCTCTGCACAAGAGTCAAGCGTGCAGCATACGGCAAAACTAGGCTACACGCTCGCGTTTTCGGGAGTTGGGACATAACGGAATTGTCAATTGTCGGGCCACCATTGCATTGTACGTTTAACATTTTCATGTCTTTTTAGGTCTAACCATTTTAAACATTAAAGCGATTTTAACAGCTTTATCAGATTTTTTTTACATTGCTCTGCTCCATTTCTGTTTACAAAAGGCTAAAGACAGATCTTACCTTCAGTGGGATCAGCCACATTAGCTTAATATTTCTGCTAGTTTTCCATTAGCTGTATATTGCAGGCACCCTAGATTTATGACCATAATACTGCAGAAAGCAGATAATATTCCACCAGGACTGCTACAGAGCATATGGAAACATGACGACCATGATTTCAAATTAGAACTCCAGTACTGGAGAAATAATCAAATGGCATGTTGATTACAATATCTTGCCATCTGCTCTTTAGCGAGTACATATAACGACAAACAAAATTGACCCTACTTCCTTATTATACATTTTCTTATTGCACATTATACAAGCTTTATATTAATAATAATTCGGAGTGCACCAAAGTACGGGCAATAATTGATATCGGCAGATAAAAGGAATTATTTTCACTATCTGTCATCAGCCGATGTTTAAAAACAGCAGATAGTCAGGGCCAATTATATCCTGTAAATCAAAAGGGGGCAGAAACATGTCAGACTGCATCTCATACTGTGTGTGAAGAAAATTAAGCCATTGAAGTTCATGTGACAGCATTACATTTTTGAGTTGATTGGCCAGTGGGTTTTCCCTAAACCAAACATTATTTGTAAAGCACATCCCATCCAATAATCACAAAGAGCTTTGTTACTTCTGATAAGAAACAATAAATTCTGGCCATTTTAGAAAAGAAATTCAAACAATAAATCTTAATTGTGATGCAAAAAAAAAAAAAATTAACAGTAAAAACAGTAGCGCGAGTCCGTTCAGTTATTGCATGAAAAAAAAAAAACATGCATGAACATCAAATGGAGTTTAACTTTCCAAAACACATCACGTCTCATTTAAAGAGTAAATTGCAAATTAAATTTCACGAAGAAAATGCAATGTGCTTACTAAACATAAAGATAAGAACCGCCCACAATTGTTTTTATACCAAAATGCTGCATATGAAAAGTTGGTACGTTTTACAGTGGTTTTAAGCACGCCCCCTCCCTTCCACTAGGCTGGGCATGACATCATAAAAGGGACTCCAAGCTTTTACTGTACAGTATATGCCTGGTCTATGCTCCAAGCCTAGAGTTAGCATTAGTCTAAACGGCAAGTAGGTTAGCAGTTATATTGGAGACCTAGCTAGCAAAACTGGTTAACCATTGTGTTTGTTTCGGGATGTACGAATCCATCAAAATCGAAATATCAAGAATTAATTCACACGTCTACTGTGTGAATTAATCCAACGTTTAATCAGCGCTCGGATTCGTGTCCATGGTGCCGTCAAGTACGACTTGCAGTTTGTGAGGTAAACTAAACGGTATTCTGGCATCGGGCGGTAATACGGTATATCGCGGTCTCTAAAAATAGCGGTATCAGTTTCAATATTGTCATACAGTAATAATAATAAAAAAAAAAAGAAAAACTCTTATACAGGAGACAAGGATTAAATAAAATTTATTTAATGGCTAAAAATGCTTATGTTTGGTTCTCATCACGTCACAGTGAGGGAGACAGGGAGAAAGATGGCAAGTTGTGCACTGAGTGACCTGGTCTCGAAGAACACGACTTCTGCAGTTTGGCAGGGATGGGCATGTCAAGCAAAAATAACATTTGAAGATCGCCTCGGTATTTTTCGATTATTATTGGAAAATCGTGCCCCTTCACCACATGCACACACACATGCATGTACGCTATACAGCGGAGTGGACCGTGTCTGTGTGACTACTTCTAGTCAACTAGAAAAATAAATTAGAACTATAACTAGAAATATAAATTTTAAAAAAAGTTAGCCGTGCACGGGCAGCCCTACTTATTTCACATCTTTTCTAACCAGCAAGTCACTGCGGGCATTCTGAGCTGGTGCCGCTGAGTGGACTGAGCGTGCGGCGAGTGATCTTCAGAAATGTACCCTCCGCTCTGGAGGAATAATCCCACAATCTATTCCATATCCTATAATAAAATCAAATAATTTAATATTCGAAAATCGTGACCCATCCCTACACAAACCAACAGTTTGGTGATGCCATCTGAGCCTTATGTCATAATATTGAATTAATCACGCGGTAATACCGTATACCGCGGTAAAATAGGGAGGAGTTTGACGGTATCAAAATTTGGATACCGCCCAAGTCTAGCATCAGCAGCAATATATTAAAAGTGGGAGGAGCCATTCAATATGTCCCTTAACTTCCTAGTATCGATGCATCTCTAATAATATCAATACAAATTAATAATATATAAAAAAATAATAATTGAAATCAATTTCTGTGGAGAAAACCACACATTAGCAAGTGGAAAAGAGCGCAATGGAAACCAAAAACACACTGCGTGTGAACAAACTCTTACTTCCACACTTAAAGTAAGGGTCAAAAGTGCTCGTACCAACCTGGCAGAATATAGGAACGTGCGTGTCGATCAACACACTGCGGAGATCCTGAGCGGTGAGGATGTTTTGAGGTAGTCGGTCAACACAGAGGCAGCGAGACTGCAGCATGGGATACGTGAGCGATCCAACCTCTGTCCAATGCACGTACAGCATACGTGACCCAAGCTGCTTCCCCAGCAGCTCTGACTTCGCCCTGGCTGCCGAGTCCTTCTTCATGTACTCCACAAAGCCATAGGCCTTCGAGTGGCCCGTGGCAGAACTGTGGACCAGGAAGCAGCGCTCAATGTTTCCAAAGGGACGAACGAGCTCCTCAAACTGTTGCTGGGTGAAAGCCCTGGGAAGGTTGGCGATGCATAGCAGAGCGTCCGTCGGCTGCAGCTGCACAGAGATCTCACGGTCACGGAGAACATACTGGTGAAATTCCTTTATTGCAAACTGGGCCTGCTCCCCGTTCAGTAGCGTCACGAAGGCTTGAATATGAAAAACAGGGAAAATGAGGAACAGCAGTCATAAGAAAGAAGAAAAAAAAAAATCTAAAAATTTTATCCAACATAAAAAAAAGATACTGTGTAGTAGTAATATACAGTATATAACACAGGAATAAAACATAAATATTTAAAAATTAATTTTATTGATTTGGTGCAAGACATTTGAATGAAAAGTAATTTCGAACATGTAAAAAAAAAAAATCATAATAAAACTTAATAACAAAACAAAAAAACTATTTTAACTTATACATGTCCGAAAAGGAGTAGGAAGAAGCATAAGCTTATTCAATCCTACCCCATCTCCACTACTTTGTAATAATTAATTAACTAATTAAACGGTTGACCAAACATCTTGATCTTTTTGTGTCTGCACACCCAAAAACAAAATACATATTTACCTATGTTTATACACATTGTAAATAATAAATTGCATAAAAATATAAGTAAAAATAATAAAACTAAATAAAAAAATACAAATTACTTGCAAATACCTTGTTTTTTACAATGCTTTTTAAACTGAATCTTATTATCTTATATCTTATTATATCATATTTTATCATCAAACGCTCATAAAACAGTTGTGCTGCTTCGTATTTTGTGGAAACTGTGATACATTTTATTTTTTAGAATTCTACATCTTTTTTAAAGAAAAAGAAATAGAAACTTGTAACATTATAAATCTCTTTACTGTCATTTGTCATACATTTAAAGCATCTTTGCTTTAAAAAAATTAAGAAAGTTAAAAAAAATAAACAAAAAATAAATAGGATGCCTAAGACCAAAACCTGAACAGATGCTGCAAAATAAAGACTTAATCGGCTCAGAATGATGTAAAATTCTGCCAATATCTACAAAAAAAAGTCCATTCACTTGATAATATGAGTCATACACACCTGTCCCTTTGTACTTGTCCACAAAGCAGTACTTCAAATCATAGTTGCTTAACAGCTCATGCACCTCCTAAAGAAAGACAATAGAAAAAAATACAAACACATTGTTACCACAATGGAAGACTTTCATTCATTGAACAACCACAGTATCCATTTTGCATGCACAACAAAAGTCATACAATAGTTCATAACTAATCGAATAGTTCAGCTCATCTCTATTCCCACAACTCATTTTGAAGGGTCACAAATAATTGCTTTTCGAAACGAATGCTTTCCACTTTTACTTTCAGGCTTCCTACATGTTACCATACTATGAACCAGCACTTTCTTTTAGTTTCAGTGAAAGCAAAACGTTTTGTTTCAGCGCCTTCAGTCCTTTGTCGTCCTCGCTGCTCCCATTCCTATCTGGACAATACCAGAGGCGCGTGAACACGCACACACACACACTTTCCCCATGAATCAAGCATTTTCCTAAGAGAACCACATGAACAAGAACCAACTGACCCCTATGAACTTTGGCGTCAGAAAATGAATCTGCTGTGTCAATGTGAAGGCGGATGTTCAGTTTCAGAGAGATGCTTTTACCACACAGATTCTAGTGTCATCCAATACTCCTAAACAGTGTTGGGAGAAATTAATTACCTTTCCCTTGAAAAAGAAAAGGGACTACGCTTTATTTTTCTGTAGTTTAGTGACTTCTGATGTAACGCTATATACTGTTTAGACAACAAAACAATTCTATATGAAACAATAGAGGATTTAACATCAAAATTTAGGGTAACCATTTCCCTTAACACACATTGGTCAGTTCAAGAATAAGTTATGCAATTATATATTGTTTATTTGAAAGAATTAAAAGAGCGGTTTCGTGTATATCCTTGTATTGTTCAACTGGTGGAGGTTGATATGGTATTTAGACAGTAATTAGTAATAAATAATTCAAAATTAGTTTTTTAGAGTAATTACAGTAATCTAAATAAACTGTTGAAGGTGTAATAAGCAGCTAGTGATTTTTTAGAGTTTTAGATTTTGAGTTATGTTAGTGGTATCTAATTAATAAATAAGCACTAGTAAAAATGAAAGGTAACGTTACTAGTCATTACTGCTCATTAATAAAATAAAACAAAATTAAAAAAAAAAAGTTTGAGCGTCAAAACTGCTTGTCAGACTCTGGTTAACAACAGTTTGAACAGTAACGTTAACATTAATGATAAGAAACTTCATGGAAATGGCATATATTTTTAGATTTAACTTTAAGCGTCAGATTTTGAGAGTGGTTATAGAAATATTAAATACTGAAATGAAGCAGCGAACATATAACATTAATCTACAGAAGCAAGTTGTGCCTGTGTATCACCATCCGGGCATTGAGCTTGCCTTAAAATCAAATGAACGGTCAAGCAACATCCAATACAGTTGACGTTACACAACTCCTATTGGACTCCATCCCGTGGCTCTTTAATGGCTGCGATGACACGAGGTTCGGTGTGGTCAAAGCATCTCTCTGAAACACTGACCATTCACAATGACACAGCACACATCAAAAACCTAACGTTAGTCCCTTAACTAAACGTAACTTACTGAGTCAGCGATAACCGAAAAGGTTGATGGATCGAGCATGGGATGCCCGTCCAAAAGTCCATCAAGTTATATAAAACTATTGATGTAAGTTTCAAACCTGATTGCTGATGTCGACGGGGAGGTTCTTTATTATTATTTTTCGCCGATTATAAAACTCTCTTCTCGTTCTTTCCAAACGGCTGGCAATCTCTTCTGGACTGAGGGCCGTCAGTTCATCATCGAGCCGTCGCGAACAGTCGCTACCCGCTTGGGAACCCTCATCGACCGCGTCCGATTCAACTTGTTTGCCAGTTTCATACTCCCAGTTTTCATGTTCGCCTGTTTGGTCGTAACCTGTATAGAGTGGATTCGGGGCAAAATTGGCACCAGTGAAGGATTTCTCGTCTTTGGCAGCTGAGCTAACGGCCGCCATGTCTCCGTGTGGAAGTTTGTGTGCTCGCACTGCTCGTTTGCTTTGGCCAGTTTAAACAATACACACATGCGAGGAGCTCGCCTGCTGATTGGTCGAGGTGAAATGCGTTTTTCTTTTTCGGCGTGAGGGGCGGGGCCAACGAGTCACGTCTCAAATTTGAACACACAACAGGTGGGTTGCCAGATCCCATTATTTAAAACACACACACAAAAATAACATTTTCTTTGTTTTATTATTCTGGTTTTTACTCTTTGTATTAACACATTTAAATACCAGAGAACACGTCAAATGCACAGCCTGTACTGTTATGAAGGACTAAATATATTTAAATATTTATTTATTTTATTTTTTTCTGATGTTGAGATGTTGGCAAACGGCACCCGTAATTATTTTTCAGTTGTCTGTTTTTACAATGAGGGTGATAACATTAAAAAGGGAATCGGTTGCCAGATCAGAATATAATAAGCACTCAATATATATATATATATATATATATATATATATATATATATATATATATATATATATATATATATATATATCTTATCTTATCTATATATATCTATATATATATATATATATATATTCATCATCTGGTGAAAGAATAAAGAGAGGGCATTCTTCTCTGGAAAGCGAATGAACATTACCATTATTGTAATCTTTTTGAAGCACATAGGAGCAACAAAATGCTGTAATAGAGATGTATAGATGCATACATGGATATTAAAATCTCCAACAATTAAGACTTTGTCTGCAGCCAGTACTAATAGAAATATTTTGTATATACAGTTAATATTATAAAAAATATTAATATATAAATATTTTCCATATTGTGATATCGGGAAGAAAAAAAACACTGTGATTCACACTGTGATAATATTCTTCACAGTCTGTGAAGAAGAAAAAAAAAACTTATTCATGGAGGAATCCTTCACAAGATCAGCAGGCATTTACAAAATAGATCAATTTGACTGACTCATCATGAATGAACATCTAAAAGGATCCAGTTATAAAAAGCAAGATGCATCTCCAAATTTTTAATTTGGTATAAACTTTCAAAAATTGTCAACAATAATTACATTTATTAAAATAGTTTTTAGAGATGCATTCAGTGGAACAATTAAGACAATAGCATTTCACACAAGATGGTGTACAAAAGACCATAAAACATGAGTAGAATTGCACATTAAAAATATAAGAAAATATATAAATAAAAAAGAAAAACATTCAAAGCGGCATTTATATCGTACTGTAAACATCTAAATTCATTTTCTTAAGGTCTTCCAAAAGTCATAGTCTTTGCTTACCCCCAATAAAACATTCAAACATTCCTCGATAAAGGAGTATTTACACGATAAAGTTACCTTGATTAAGGAATGAATAATGTTCACATCTATGCATTCTTTGGTTACGGTTTAACAGCAAGACAAAGGTGCAGTAAGCGATTTCAGAGAAACACTTGATATTTAAAACTGACACCCAAACAAGCACATCCCTACACAAAATAAACAAGACCCTCCGTATATATATATAAAATAGTTGACAAACACTGTTGCTATTTTTTCTCATGCAGTTGTGCTAAGCACTTTGTTTTCCCCATTCAATCTGAAATAAATATCTGTGTACAGTTTTATATCACTTTTCACCTCACCGGGGAGGTTTGCAGATCCGAGCGCTGACTCCAGCATGAAGTTTTGGTGGAAAAAGAGGTATAGTATGTGGGTTTCCTTAAACATCCTCTTTTCTTAAAATAATGACATAAACAGCCAAGTGTGGTCAGGCTCACAGTGAAGTGCTGTGGTTGCAGGCTGTGAGAGCAGCAGCAGAGAGAGAGAGAGAGAGAGAGAGAGGTCAGCTTTGGTTAAGCTGAGCGAGCTGCACAGACGGTTGCAGTTTGTATGTTCCCAGGATTTCGTCAAAAGAATCGGCCAGGAATTTGAATGATGGACGCTGCCCAGGGTTGAAGTCCCAGCATTGCTCCATCAGTAAGTAAACCTGCAATAAGGATTCAGGCAATGAAGCTGTGATGACGAATTTTTGTATTTATGAATATATGTGCCGCTTAGTTTCACACTACCTCACGGGGACAGTCTCGAGGGCACGGCAATCTCTCGTTTTTCTCCAGGAGGCTAATAAGTTTAACCACAGTCATCTGACCATGGACCAATCCCATCATCTCAAAGAATTTCTATGGAAAACAAAGTCAGAAGGGTGGGAGGGGGGTCAGAACATTTCCAAGTTAGCCTTAGTGTTATTTATCAGTTGAGGCAGGTTTCAAATTTTCATCCAGTCGTTCCATTTTTATAGTTCGTCGGTGCTAGGCTAGCACGAGTCAACCACAGACAGTAAAAGAACTGGGCACAGAGACCCAATTGATTTCAACAGAGAAAATTGAAGCTGATCGCCAGGCGTACGGCGCAGGCTCAAACTGAGCCTGTCACGTGAGCAACCTGTATGTCTTCTAGTAGCTGTCTCACAGGGACGGAGAGAGTGAATATTAGCTGTCCATGAGCTAGCAGCAGAAACAACTTTATGACTCTCTATGGGCTTCTCCCTCGACTTTATCGGACTTTATGCCTCCACGTCCCCCGATTGCCTGCGAGCTTCTCCTCCTGTCTATAAGGTCATTTGTGATGATTTGGGATTGTGACGCAATCGTTAGCCTAATTTTTTTTTACAAAAACTGCTTCTACGGGGCCATAATGTAAGATACAAAGGTAATGGAGCCTTTTATACATTGTTGTGTTTCTTTAGAAAGAATTAATGGACAAATGGAGGCCTCAGATGTAAAGTTATTATTCATCAAAGTGACGCCAAAATGAATGGGAGTCAATGGGATGCTAACAGCAGGTTAAAGGGATAGTTCACTTTGAAATTAATTTTTGATATGTTTTAGCTTACCTCAAGGGCATCCAAGATGTAGGTGTCTTTGTTTCAACAGTATTTTCAATTTTGACATTTTTCAGTCAAACCGTTGTTGTCTATCAGTCATACACTGGAGGCTAAGGGGGTCCACCTCAAAGAGCATGCACAGAGAAGTCCAAATTAAACATGATTTAATGACTCGTAAATGTAAGTACACATTGATGGCATAAGACACGAAACGAGCGGTTTGTGTGAGAAAACGAACAGTATTTATACCGTTTTTACCTCTTGTAATCATAGCCATGACAAAATGATCTGACGGCAGAGTGATCGATTGCGCGCCTACGTCACTCTTTGTTTATACAGAGATTTCGGAAGTTTTACCTTTCACTAAACATATTTAGATATACGGGAAACCGCAATGGAAGATTATGTTTAGTAAAAGGTAAAACTTTTCCGGCGTAACATTGACCTGATTCAGTTCGGTTCAGTTGGAGATTTCACAACTGATTCAGATCACTTGGACGTCACTGTGAATACACGAGGTAAAAACGATATAAATACTGTTCGTTTCCTCACACAAACCGCTCGTTTCGTGTCTGAGGCCATCAATGTGTACTTACATTCACGAGTCATTAAATCATGTTTAATTTGGACTTCTCTATGCATGCTCTTTGAGGTGGACCCCCTTAGCCCCCAGTGTATGACTGATAGACAACGACGGTTTGACTGAAAAATGTCAAAATTGAAAATACTGCGGAAACAAAGACACCTACATCTTGGATGCCCTTGAGGTAATCTAAAACATATCAAAAATTAATTTCAAAGTGAACTATCCCTTTAAGTTCTGCTACAATGGCGGCTCCCGCGAGGCTTCAACTTCCGGCTGATGGATTAAACGGTAGCTGCTAGCCTGCCATTAAATACAGTTTTACCCACTCCACAGTACACCAAAAGCAAATAAATTATAACGCCAGACTATCAATGTCTGTTATCTGCTTTCACATATAAAGAATTATCGGTATCGGGCAAAATGTTCTTAACAGTGCATCCCTATTTTTTTCTGTGTCTCATACTATACACGTCAATAAAAGTAAAATTTTAATATTGTTTCTTGAGGAGCAAATCATCATATTAGAGTGGTTTCTGAAGGATCACGTGACACTGAAGACTGGAGTAATAATGCTGAAAATTCAGCTTTGATCACACAAATAAATTACATTTCAAAATATATTAAAATAGAAAACAATTATTTTAAATTGTAATAATAGTTCACAACATTACATTTTTTATTGTATCTTTGATCAAATAAATGCAGGCTTTTTTTTTTTTAAACTTTTTACAAAAACATAAAAACATTCTACCGACCCCAAACTTACTTTTGAACAGTACTGTATTTGGAAACTGTGACATTCATTTATTTATGTAAAACTGAACATGATTGCACTTTTAATACAATACAAAACATAAAACCGAGACTTACCGAAGGAGGGCTTTGGCGATGATTACAGTTGGTCAAAATCTCATAGAGGGTCACAGCAAAAGACCAAACATCAGAGGCAAAGGAAAACTTGCTATCCTTCAGGCACTCGATGGCATACCTAAAAAGCCAAGAAATTACATGTTTTGGAATAACTGCTCCGTTTGTTTTAAGCTCAGAGATGAATTTAAAGTCAAAGTGAATTTAAATTAATTTAAATCAAGTTTTTTTTTTTTTATGCGAGAATTTTCTCCTTAAAACTGCAGTGAACCTCAAAAACGGCATTTGAAATTGCTGGTGTTTCTGACGTCACAAACTACCTCGTAACCAATCAGGGGTGCGTTTCCCGAAAGCATTGTTAGACAACTATGGTCACATGTTCCGTCGTCAATAGTTGAAATAAAGTCGTTATTTTTGTTTGTTTTTGTGCACAAAAAAAGTATTCTCGTTGCTTGATAAAGTTAAGATTGAGCCACTGTAGTCACTTGGACTATTTTAACAATGTCTTTAATAACTTTTCGAGGCCGGCAAGTTTCAATCCCTCAAGAAGCCTATGGACTAGTATGGAGGAGCGATCCAGCTCTCAGATTTCATCAAAAATATCTTAATTCCTGTTCCGAAGATGAACGAAGGTCTTACAGGGTTGGAACAACATGAGGGTGAGTAAATACTGACAAAATTTTCATTTTTGGGTGAACTACCGGTATCCCTTTAATATTTCTTTTTTTTTTTTTCAAGGAATTCAATGTCAATTTGGTGATTAAAGATGAGTTTTAAGGGATACAATTATTGACTACAGGAAGACGTTAACATTCCAAAGTCCACAGTTAAACCTTGTGTGCCCCTAAGAAAAAAAAAGTTCTTATTCAATTATTTTATTTTCTGTGGAATCATTCGATTATTCTAACAATCTCTGTGTCGATCGATATCAAACATACTTAAGCTTTCACTGCGCGACACCACATTATGTCTAATAACGTCAATAAAATCCATTAACAGACCATGTTTTATTGATAAAAGCATTCTCCAAGATGTTATCACATTAGAGAACATTATCCATCTCCCCAAGCCTCTAGCCATCACTGCTTACCAGAACACAGGACTGTCTCCGTCCTCACGAACGCGATAGTAGATCTCTCCTTCGGGAATGTACTTTGTCAAGCCAAAGTCCCCGATCTTAACCACACCTTCATTCTCCACCAAAACATTCCGTGCTGCCAAATCCCGGTGGACGTACCGCTGGGTGTGGAGATAGTTCATCCCCTACAGGTTCAGGAGTCCAGATTGGACAATACGGGACAATTTAGAAGAGTGAGGAGGACTATCAGTTAGCTTCAGTATGACTTTAATGGGTCTGAATTCCTCACCAAACAGATCTGTCGTGCAAACAGGAGACTTTGTGCGATTCCCAACCGATGTTTAGGCAGGTACTCTCTGAGGCTTCCCAGTGGAAGATACTCCATGATTAATTGTACCACCTGTCCACCTAAAACAAAATACCACATGTGCTACACTATGAGTGTGGCATCACATTTTGCACGAGTAGATGACATATTTCCTATTGAATCACCGATTTGCTGCTTGTTATAATCAGTGTTATTCAAGAGAGGGTTTTATTAGACACAAAAATCAGTCCATTTTCCTAGAATTTGAAGCATTCATATTAGTAGTTTTGCTCACCCAGTTCAGTACAACACCCCTTGTATCTGACAATATTCTCGTGGTAAAGTGACTTGAGTATTTCGATCTCCTTCATCCAGGAATCGTGAAGGTTACTTCCAGTCTCTTGTTTCAAGGCCTTCACTGCCACATATTCTCCTGTTCCATCATTGGCAGGGTCATAGACGTACAGCATCACCTTTCCAAAATGTCCCTGTAAGCAGGTCACACAGTATTATACAAAACCGCCATTTGACGGTTGGATCTGATTCTGAAGACAGAAACCGTAAACTGACCTCTCCCAGATCCCTGATCTTCTTTAGGTGACGTTTGTAAAAGACGCTGGGGTCTCTGTCTGGAAGTGACTCGCATTCGGATGAAATGTCTGGATCTTTTGAGGAAGAGAATAGCGTAAACATTTCTGAAGTCGCAAACAAAATCTTTTTTTTTTTTTTTTTATTTAACATGGCATTTTTACGATATAAATACTATAAAACTAGGGATGCATCAACATCTACATTTTGGTCGATACTGATTATGCTTGATAAACAATAATATGGCTGACAATATAAATCAATATTCTTTACAACAAACAACAAAAAAATCAGTTCCAGATTACATTTTTCATGCTTCAAAGACATTAACATTTGAATGTATTGTTTAGTCCTTTCGTAACATGGAATAGAAAACGTTTTATTCAGAAAAAAAAGTGATATCAGCTGATACTAAAACAGTAATGCACTGAAATTAAAATTCTTGGTTTTAAAAATTAACTTTTTGGACACACTGGGTCGAAAACCAGAAATGCTCCTTTTAACTGATCTTTTGTTCGGAATAACTGTTTTAGTTAAAATGTTGTCTTATTTTAATATATTTCTAACTGATTAAACTTTACACTTTTTCTTCTTTTAATTAACATTACTATAATAACATCTAGGCTCCAACAACAACTTAACAAAATATTGTATTGGCCTAACTTTTTTTAAAAATACTATACTTGAGTTTGACAGGAGGCAATTGGTGATTTGGAGACTATAGATTATATATCAAATAGTATAGATAGAAAGATTATACATCATCTCGAAGTCACCTAAAGGGCCTTAACTATGCATTAGAGGGTTATATTAATAATTTTATTGTTGGGAAGGTTGATGAAAAGCTTCAGCTCAAGGTTAAAAAGGTACAGGTCACAGTGTAAACGTGATAAACCGAGTATCGTTAGTATTCGTTACCCAGCCTCTCGGGAACCTAGTGTCGGAATTTTAAACTTAAAATGAAATGAAAAATGAATGAAAACTGACTAACTGCAATACATTTCACTGACGTGGAAGCAGAGAATGTCTGAGTGTATTGGGTTAGCTGTGCACTGTGATTGGCTCATCGCGTTTGAGGGCGTGGCTTAGCCATAGGTCATTTCTAATTTTTGGGTGAACTATCCAGCACCATCTTTAGCCGCTTTTTCCAGTAGCACCTCATTGCAGTACACGAGATCCAGGAGGCGGAGTTGGATCAGATCTAAGGGGCGGAGATGGGTAGGATTAGGGGTGTGGTTAGGGATCAGGGGGCAGAGATGGGTAGGGTTAGGGGTGGGGTTAGGGTCAGGGGGCAGAGATGGGTAGGGTTAGGGGTGTGGTTAGGGTCAGGGGGCGGAGATGGGTAGGATTATATGTATGTTGGGAGGAATCCAACTCCTCCCCCTGGATTTCGTGTTCTGCAGTGAGGACTATCTCGCTTTTTCTCCGTCTGGGCGAACGGTTCCAGTTACATTTCCACTTTAGCTTGGAAATGCACAGCATGATTACAAACTGTCTGACTAGTAGAATGCGTGTAGTGATGTAACCACTCAGGATCAGTGGCTTTAGTGACTTCTCTATAGATGGCCAAGAGCGCTAATTGAGTGGCGTAAAAAAAACCTCACTTTTAATCTGAATCTCAGTTAGCTCTCTCAGAATGGTCCGGAATGACGGCCGTGCGGCAGAGTCGTAGGTCAGACACATGCTGATGAAGGTGGCCAGCTCTTGAGATGACGGCACCGCCAGGCGACTCTGCGTCTCATAGAATCGCTCTTTCTGTAGACAGAGGAGAGCATGTGAGCAAGCGTTGAGAGTGTGGGTTGTCAGGTACGCAGCTAGAGGAAGCCGTACCTCAGGCAGTGTGCTGCCACTGATAGGAAGATCTCCGTTGTTGCAGATTTCCAACAGAGTTGCTCCAAAGCTCCACTGGTCGGCAGCGCTTCCTATACGAGCCCCGTCGGGGATACACTCCGGGGCGATCCACGGGATTCTCTCCACACGCTCTGCACATAAAAACACACATATCAGACACAGGCATGTTCTGGAGTAAAAGTGAGCGGTTCTTTCCTCTGCAAACCCTGCCATTATGATCTTATAATGAGGTGGGTGGGTTTAATGTGTTGCTAATGCATTGCTAGGATGGCATGAACGTTTAATACTTCTGGACAGCTGCTTCAATGCTGTTAATGTGATCATCCTTGACATTCAAAAACGTGCTAGACTAAAGGAAGTTAGCATCACCATTAGGAAGTGGTTGGTTTGTAGCTTCCTGTTCTATAAACCATGAGAGAATCTGATGAAGTAAACAGTAGTGACAAGCGGAGCAAAGTAACTAGAAAAATGACACAGATAGAGAAGGACAGGATGTACTCAACTTGATGTATTGTGTGAATAACAACAGTTCTTGGTTACCTCCACGAGACAGAGCCGAGAGAGAAATGCCTGGGTCACTGAGCTTCACAAACGGGGACGAGCCCTCCTCCAAACCCTTCCTGACCACCAGAATATTCTTGCCACACACATTACCATGGACCAAACTCTTTGTCTCCTGTGAAGGACAATGTGATGGGTCAATCTCACAAAAAAAAAACAACTTCATTTACATTACAGCGATGTTCACTGGACTGATCAATAACCATACAATGCAAAAATGTTATGAAATAATATAAGTTTCCTTAATGCAAACACAATTTCATAAAAAACAATTTTTCATGTGATTTTGACGTGTAGTGTCTGTAATTTCTTAAAAGGCTTAAACTAAAAAATATGTTAAAAAGCATGTTGACGTACAATGCATGAAAATGTCCTTAAAACAGACTTTATTTATGCTTAAAACTATTTCTTTTGCTAAGATTTTTTTCTCTTTTGATTTAGAGGTGTAATATATGGAAGCTTGTTTACGCCAAAGAATGAAAAATAAAAAAGGTAATTGCGACTTTTTATCTCACAATTCTGACTTTATTTCTCAGAATTGCGAGATATAAAGTAAGAATTGCGTGATATAAAGTCACAATTGCGTGATATTAAGTCAGAATTGCGTGATATAAAGTCAGAATCGCGAGATATAAAGTCAGAATTGCGAGATATAAAGTCAGAATTGCGTGATATAAAGTCAGAATTGCGAGATATAAAGTCAGAATTGCGAGATATAAAGTCAGAATTGCGTGATATAAAGTCAGAATCGCGAGATATAAAGTCGAAATTGCGTGTTATAAAGTCAGAATTGCGAGATATTAAATCAGAATTGCGAGATATAAAGTCAGAATTGTGAGATATAAAGTCAGAATTGCGAGATATTAAATCAGAATTGCGAGATATAAAGTCAGAATTGTGAGATATAAAGTCAGAATTGCGTGTTATAAAGTCGCAATTGCGTGTTATAAAGTCAGAATTGCGAGATATAAAGTCAGAATTGCAAGATATAAAGTCAGAATTGCGAGATATTAAATCAGAATTGCGAGATATAAAGTCAGAATTGTGAGATATAAAGTCAGAATTGCGAGATATTAAATCAGAATTGCGAGATATAAAGTCAGAATTGTGAGATATAAAGTCAGAATTGCGTGTTATAAAGTCGCAATTGCGTGTTATAAAGTCAGAATTGCGAGATATTAAATCAGAATTGCGAGATATAAAGTCAGAATTGCGTGATATAAAGTCACAATTGTGTGATATAAAGTCAGAATTGCGTGTTATAAAGTCACAATTGTGTGATATAAAGTCATAATTGCGTGTTATAAAGTCACAATTGCTTGATATAAAGTCACAATTGCGTGATATAAAGTCACAATTGTGTGATATAGTCACAATTATGTGATATAAAGTCACAATTGCGTGATATAAAGTCGCAATTGCGAGATATAAAGTCAGAATTGCGTGATATAAAGTCACGATTGTGTGATATAAAGTCAGAATTGCGTGTTATAAAGTCAGAATTGCGAGATATAAAGTCAGAATTGTGAGATATAAAGTCAGAATTGTGTGATATAAAGTCAGAATTGCGTGTTATAAAGTCACAATTGCATGATATAAAGTCAGAATTGCGTGATATAAAGTCACAATTGTGTGATATAAAGTCAGAATTGCGTGTTATAAAGTCGCAATTGCGAGATATAAAGTCAGAATTGCGTGATATAAAGTCAGAATTGCGTGTTATAAAGTCGCAATTGCGAGATATAAAGTCAGAATTGCGTGATATAAAGTCACAATTGCGTGATATAAAGTCAGAATTGTGTGATATAAAGTCAGAATTGCGTGTTATAAAGTCGCAATTGCGAGATATAAAGTCAGAATTGCGTGATATAAAGTCACAATTGTGTGATATAAAGTCAGAATTGCGTGTTATAAAGTCAGAATTGCGAGATATAAAGTCAGAATTGTGAGATATAAAGTCAGAATTGTGTGATATAAAGTCAGAATTGCGTGTTATAAAGTCACAATTGCATGATATAAAGTCAGAATTGCGTGATATAAAGTCAGAATTGTGTGATATAAAGTCAGAATTGCGTGTTATAAAGTCGCAATTGCGAGATATAAAGTCAGAATTGCGTGATATAAAGTCACAATTGTGTGATATAAAGTCAGAATTGCGTGTTATAAAGTCGCAATTGCGAGATATAAAGTCAGAATTGCGTGATATAAAGTCACAATTGTGTGATATAAAGTCAGAATTGCGTGTTATAAAGTCAGAATTGCGAGATATAAAGTCAGAATTGTGAGATATAAAGTCAGAATTGCGAGATATTAAATCAGAATTGCGAGATATAAAATCAGAATTGCGAGACATAAAGTCAGAATTGCGAGATATAAAGTCAGAATTGCTTGATATAAAGTCGCAATTGCGAGATATAAAATCAGAATTGCGAGATATTAAGTCAGAATTGCGTGATATAAAGTCAGAATTACGTGATATAAAGTCGCAATTGCGTGATATAGAGTCAGAATTGCGTGTTATAAAGTCGCAATTGCGTGTTATAAAGTCAGAATTGTGTGATATAAAGTCAGAATTGCGAGATATAAAGTCAGAATTGCGAGATATAAAGTCAGAATTGCGAGATATAAAGTCAGAATTGCGAGATATAAAGTCAGAATCGCGAGATATAAAGTCAGAATTACGTGATATAAAGTCGCAATTGCGTGATATAGAGTCAGAATTGCGTGTTATAAAGTCAGAATTGTGTGATATAAAGTCAGAATCGCGTGATATAAAGTCAGAATTGCGTGATATAAAGTCAGAATTGTGTGATATAAAGTCAGAATTACGTGATATAAAGTCGCAATTGCGTGATATAAAGTCAGAATTGCGAGATATAAAGTCAGAATTGCGAGATATAAAGTCAGAATCGCGTGATATAAAGTCAGAATTGCGTGATATAAAGTCAGAATTGTGTGATATAAAGTCAGAATTACGTGATATAAAGTCAGAATTTCGTGATATAAAGTCAGAATTGCGTGATATAAAGTCAGAATTGTGTGATATAAAGTCAGAATTACGTGATATAAAGTCGCAATTGCGTGATATAAAGTCAGAATTGCGAGATATAAAGTCAGAATTACGAGATATAAAGTCAGAATTGCGAGATATAAAGTCAGAATTGCGTGATATAAAGTCAGAATTGCGAGATATAAAGTCAGAATTGTGTGATATAAAGTCAGAATTACGTGATATAAAGTCGCAATTGCGTGATATAAAGTCAGAATTGCGAGATATAAAGTCAGAATTGCGAGATATAAAGTCAGAATTGCGAGATATAAAGTCAGAATTGCGAGATATAAAGGCAGAATTGCGTGATATAAAGTCAGAATCGCGAGATATAAAGTCAGAATTACGTGATATAAAGTCGCAATTGCGTGATATAAAGTCAGAATTGCGAGATATAAAGTCAGAATTGCGAGATATAAAGTCAGAATTGCGAGATATAAAGTCAGAATTGCGTGATATAAAGTCAGAATTGCGAGATATAAAGTCAGAATAGCGTGATACAAAGTCATAATTCACCTTTGGCTAAGCCACGCCCTAAAAATGTAGATTGACCAATCACAGCGCAGCCAAGCACGAGCTCCCACAGAGGTCGGACACTTTTTCACAGCGCTCCATTGACTTTCAACACAGGCGTCTCATATTTTTAGTCTCGGCAGGCTATTACCGTCATAGTTTTATACAAAATATGGCCTCGGGCATTTGTAACACAGATACGCGTTTCCCAGAGAGGTTGGAGGGGGGTGTCCGTTTTTTCCCTTCCCAAAACCGAAGTAAAATCCTGACAAGTGTCGTCTTTAGAAACTGTGTGGATGTCCTCAGTCAGCTAAACCCCGCAAAGATCAACAAGCACATCTTTTTTTTACTTCTAACCTTACTGTGAGTGTGAAGTTAAACTAGTTAGACCGTTTTATAATGTTTTAGGTTATGATTTCGGTTCTCACACCGGTTGTTGACACGCTAGCACAGTGTTTCCCAACCCTGTTCCTGGCGGCACACCAACACTGCGCATATTCTTTATCTCCCTAATCTAAAACACACCTGATTCAACTCATCAGCTCATTAACCCATCTGATTATGAGCTGATGAGTTGAATCAGGTGTGTTTGATAAGGGAGACAAAAAATACGCGCAGTGTTGATGTGCCGCCAGGAACAGGGTTGGGAAACACACTAGCACACGCTGCTAATAAATACAACGTTATACTTGTGTAGTCCGTTTTGTAATAACGATTATAGAAGTGAATAGAGACCTACCCAGCTTTGCATGAACAGTGTTGCTCCCTGATATTGTTAGTCCCAGCCTCCGTCTCGATTAGTAGGAAATGCGGTGGTTCAATTTTTGACTGTGACCGGTAACGTTATGCTTTTGCCTCTATTTTGGATGCCTTGTTGTTTCTTGCGTTTCACCTGTATGTCTTGAATATAGCCTTCGAACGCATATTGCAGTCCCTTTTGCCTACTTCTATTGGACACTTTATCTGCTGCTTTTAGTGCTTTATAAAAGTTTGATAACATTTCAGCAGGAAGAGCTGTTACAGCATAAAGCCATGCAGAGCGCAGATGAAGTTTGACGGATATAGCAACAGTAACTAAGGGGGGCGGGGCTTAGCCAAAGGTGAATTAAAAGTGATATAAAGTCAGAATTGCGAGATATAAAGTCAGAATTGCGTGATATAAAGTCAGAATTGCGTGATATAAAGTCGCAATTGCGTGTTATAAAAGTCACAATTGCGAGACATAAAGTCACAATTGCGTGATATAAAGTCAGAATCGGGTGATATAAAGTCGCAATTGCGTGATATAGTCAGAATTGCGAGATATAAAGTCAGAATTGCGTGATATAAAGTCAGAATTGCGTGTTATAAAAGTCAGAATTGCATGATATAAAGTCGCAATTGTGTTATATAAAGTCAGAATCGCGAAATATAAAGTCAGAAGTGATTGATATAAAGTCAGAATCGCAAGATATAAAGTTAGAATTGCGTGATATAAAGTCAGAATTGCGTGATATAAAGTCTGAATTGCGTGAAATAAAGTCAGAAATGTGTGATATAAAGTCAGAATTGCGAGATGTAAACTCGCAATTGTGAGTCAGCTCACATTTCTGTCTTTTTTCCCTCACAATTGAGACTTTATTTCAAAGAATTGCGACTTTATATCACGCAATTGCGACTATTTCTCAGAATTGAGTTAAAAGTCGCAATTATTATTATTTTATTTTTATTTATTATTCAGTGGTGGAAACAAGCTTCCATAGTAATATGACCTGATATGATTTTAAACTTTCAACGCATGAAAGTTATGATTTTAGTAATAGTAATATGACCTGATATCATTTTAAACTTTCAACGTATGATTTTAAAATTTCAAAATGCGTTCATTTTTTTGTTATATAAATATCCCTATGATAAATAGGTCACATTTTTTTTCTTTTGTTTTGTGGTGAAATCAGATAATATTCCTGTTATTTATTCTAACACAGACTAATAATTTCAAATAATCAGAGTGATTTATTTTTGTCAATTATGAATGCAAGCTGTTCCATTTTAAAAGTCGCATATTGAATTCAACACTCACAAGATAGCAAAGAGCACTGGCAAGCTGTTTAGCAACAGTAAACTTCCACTGAGGAGTGACACGACCCTTCTCTCTGTGCAGGAACACATCTAATGGGCCGAACTCCACAAACTCCTCCACCATGATGTCTGTTCAAATAAAAACAGTGCAGTCAACAGATACATAATGTGTATGACGGATGGTAAAAAAAAAGTACAGATTGTGCATAAAAAAGGAGCTCAACCAAAAAACAGCTATGACGACACATGCGCCCTTTAAAGAGGAAGTTAAAAAGGGCACGCCACTCACTCTCAGATCCCTTGACTGAAACGCCATGCACAAAGACCAGATGACAGTGTGACACCTGACTCATGAGACTAGCTGTCTCAAAGAATGCCTGGACAAAAATGAGACAACATCATGCTTTTGCCATTGTTTTTATCATACATTCCTAACCAGACAACTCTTACTAGCGCTATGTCCTTGTGGCTCTGGTCCAGAAATTTTAGGACGACCCGGATGCCTTTTACGTTGCGGTGATTGTTATTGTATTCGTTGGGGTCATCCTCCAGTGAGCCGTGTATCTTCAGCCAGCCTGAGTAAATGTTGGTCCTGGTGCCTCGTCCCAGATGCTGCTCCTGTGTCCATTAAAAAAAGTCAACGGGTGTTTCGTCGATTACAGGGATTTTATGAGCCATATTTTTATGAAAACTATTTGCATAGATTTGAAATTACAACTATCCCTTAATCATGATGTAATTTCTAACAAAACTAAATATTCTGCCACTAATAAAATTACTGTACTTGGAAACAATGTCAGTGAAAAATATTTTTTATTAATTTAAGTTTTTTTTTAAATTGTGTATTATACAATATATTTTTTGAGCAAAGTTTATTTATTTTATTTATTTATTTGATTGATTTTAAACAATACAAAATACTGTATATATATAAAAATACAATTTTATATACAATATAAAAATTAAATATAAAATTACAATATAAAAAAAAATAACATCTATAAAGTATTATAACAATAATTATATCATGTTTGAAAAGGAGCGGGATGAAGCAGAAGCTTATTATTTTTCCCACTCCTTTTATAACTCTAAATATATCATTTTATATTCATATCAAGATAAAAAAAAACAGCATAATTTTTAACACCAAACCAACTTTTACATTTTGCACCAAACAACCCTTCACCCTATATTCACATATCCCAATGCAATGAGTATTATAACCCACACTCACAATCACCTCTGTTCCTCTTCATATCCTTTTAATAAAGTGTTTTTATAAAACTTTTTAAACTGTTTAATGTTTGTACAACATTTTAACACCTGCTCTAAACCATTCCACAACCTCACCCCACAAATAGTGATGCACATACTTTTTAGAGTTGTTCTTATTTTAAGCTTTGTAAAGTTCCCTCAAGCTATACCCACCCTGCATTTCCAGAAACATTTTTTGTACATTTCTCAGAAGTCGATTATTTCTTCCTTTGAACATGACTTGTGTCGTCTTCAATTTAACCATATCAGTGAACTTCATTATGTGACTTTAAAAATAATTAGGGCTGTGCAAAAATTAATTGCGATTAATCACATCCAAAATAAAAGTCTGTGTTTACATAATATATTTGTGTGTGCTGTATATAATTATTTTGTATATATAAATACACACACATGCATGTATATATTTAAGAAAATGTGTTATTCATATATAAAATATTTATATTTATATAATATAGATTATGTATTTTTATATATATACAGAATTTAAGCGCAAATAATTCTTAAATATATACATGCATGCATAGATATTTATATATACAAAATAATTATATACAGCACACACAAATATATTATGTAAACACAGAATTTTATTTTGGATGCGATTAATCGCAATTAATTTTTGCACAGCCCTAAAAATAATACATTTGTCTGTTCCTGATATCCAACGATATTAATGATTCTGATTGCTCTCTTTTGTAATGTGCATAATGACTGTAGGTACGTTTTGTAGTTATTTCCACACATAACTCAAATATTTCCAATTAAACTGTACTTTTGTTAAAGGGATACTCCACTTTTTTTGGAAATAGGCTCATTTTACAACTCCCCCAGAGTTAAACAGTTGAGTTTTATCGTTTTTGAATGCATTCTGCCGATTTTGAAAAAAATATACTATGGAAGTCAATGAGACCAGAAACTGTCTGGTTACTGATATTCTTCTAAATATTACAAAATCGGCTGAATGGATTCGAAAACGGTAAAACTCGACTGTTTAACTCTGGGGGAGTTGTAAAATGAGCCTATTTCCAAAAAAAGTGGAGTAACCCTTTAATTACTGTATGCTAAAAAAATATGTTGTAAAGCTTGTTCATTAAGTTTCATTAAAGGCCCACTGAAGTGCCTTGGAACGGCAGCTTTTCTATGATGCGTTGACTTAATTTCCATTGTAACAGGAAGCTACGGCAGGACATATTACATGGCTCCTCCCCCTTTTTTAAATAGCCAATGGCGTTTAGTTTACCTCACAAATTGCAAGTCGCACTTGACAGCACCATGGAAGCGAATCCGAGCGCTGATTAAACGTTGGATTCAATAGTAGACATGTGAATAAATTCTAGATATTTAATTCTTAACCAATCTAGTTGGAAAACAGAATAAAACACGAGCGTTTGAGCAACCAAACTCTCATCTCCAACCCCTATCGCTTTGGCCAGGTGGAATTTATAGCATAGGGGGCGGAGCTTTAGATTCTAGTGAGCATTTGATTGGACAGAAGCTGATGAAGAGTCCGCGGTGATGTCATACAAATCCGTGATCGATTTTAGCAGAAGTGAGAGACTGCATATTTTAAATGATTATATCTCCTTGTTTTGTTTCATAACCTTGAGCCTAACATATTCACACTAAAAGCTAAAAAACTTTCAGGGGGGCTTTAAAATATCAGATCCTCCAGGTCAAAAGTGCATAGCTGACAATAAGACAAACTACATGTGATATATAAGGAAGTGTCTGTTTTCATTTTATCAGTACAATCTGCCCAAGTGGAATGCATGAAAATGTTCTTATCAATGGTTTGGTGTCGTAGAGCTCAGCCCGTGAGAATAAGTAGGCGACTGATTGTGCAATACAATACCTTTGTAATCTCCTTGTCCTTAATTTGATGAAACCTCAGTTGGCTCAGGTTGAGGGAATCAGAGACAGTTTTAATGCAACTGTTTGCACCCTTTCTCATTACGAGAAGGTTTGATAACTCTGCAATGCAACAATAAAAAAAAAACCGTTAACAGGATGACTCACCAACTGATTAGACCTCTGTGGAATTTTTCCTAATCAGAACTTCACTCCAGGGTGACTCAGAGGTTTGACTGTAAAGGCTGCCAAGCTGAAAACACACACACACACATACACTCACCTCCTGGTCTTGGCAGGCAGCACTTCTTCAAAGTGAAACTGTCTTCTTCAGACTTTAGCACGGAGGTCTTTAAACTCATGGTGAGCTCCTTTATGCTGAGGAACTCTTTATCCCATCCTTCCAGTTTGAACAAGGAGCCTTTGTGTGTAATTCGGAACTGTTTGTATATTGGACTTTCTCCTTCCTGCCAGAATTAAAGTTGAGCAGAAATCAGTAGTGATGAAACAGAAGTAGCGACAGATGTTCTCTTCCGTACTGTGACATGCGAGTGTAAGAGATTATTTAAAGAAAAAAGTAGCCCAGAGACTTGGTTCTATGCATTGGATTTTGAGATGTTGAAGTGGAGGCAGATGAACGCGAGTTTGCAGGGGTGAAGGTTTATCGCATTAAAAGAAGTCCTGTATATGTCACCAGAGAGAAGTCTGCCTTATGCTACGTTCACACCGGACGCAAATAGCGCGTCAGGCGCGAATGATTTCAATGTTAAGTCAATGCAAAGACGCTTTACGTGCGTGAAAAATTCCTGCGGCGCGAATGAGGCGTGGAGCGAGGCGCGGAAGACGCGAATACGCCTCGTTCGCGCGAATTGAGCGTCTGGCGCGTTAAGCGCGTTACGCGCGAATGATTCAGTTAGTGCCATTTGTGCATTCACGCGTTTGACGCGAATTCGCGTCTGCCGCCCGAGTTGAAAAATCTGAACTTTGGCGTGAATTCGCGCCGCGTTAACCAATCAGGAGCCTAGCTGCTTGCTCACGTGGTGAAGTGTCTGGATGCTTCAATAAATTATTTTGTTAATATGACTAAATGCATGGTGGGATTATGCACAACAAAGCAAATATTTTATCACTTAAAACATGATTTCTATATACGAGACATGTTCATTTTGTATTGAATGTTATTCATTCCATATCTAGATTATATGAAATAGTATTATGTTGTAAAGACAATCAACATATGTGCATAAATTCGTGTCTGGACGTGAGAGAGAGGAAAAAAATCACAGGACAGGTTAATAACTTTTGAAGGCTGGCTCTATTTATCATCAAAACAAAAAATAAAATGACAGCTAGATTAGGTGGATGAGGGCGAGGGTGATCCTCGCTCCGATGCGGGACAACAGGTCATCAAACTGGGCGCGGGACAGGCGGAAGTACCGCTGACAGCGGCCGTCATCCAGCACAGCTCCTGGAGCGAGCAAATGGTGAAACTCGCCAAACGGTTCGGCTCTGAAGGGTCCGGTGGACACAAATATACGGCGACGATGATCCCCACGCCGCTGTTCTGCTCTCCAGAGTAAATACAGAGCGGTAACTCTCTTGATGAATGCTAAGTCGACATAAAAACAATGGCCGCCAATGGATTTCGATTCTGACGCGCGTAAATTTCGCTTCAAACTTTTGTTTTTACGCGCGCCAGTTTCGCTCTTGACACGCGAATTAACACAAAGTGGTCAAGCGTCAAACTAGACGCGTCAGGCGCGAATTTGACGCGCGATTCGCGTCCGGTGTGAACGTAGCATTAGGTCTGTATAGTGACTTGGATAGTTCATTTTCACCTGAAGGTACAGTTATTACATTTTGATTGTGCATTACGAGGTGAAAAATGAAACCTATATTTGGGTGAGTTGTTTACAATAAGATCTATAACATGCATTTATAAAATAGAGCGGGTGAATTTCCATTTCAAGCTGACTTAAGCAACTGAAAAACGAATTATTTGTGAGACTTTTGAAGTCAAATGTTCAATAACACCCAATCTACTGCATAATATTTGCTCATTTAATAACTTTTTGAATTAGTATAGTCTTTTCTTTTTCCATTTTAAATTCTACATTGTATATTTTATGTACAGTGTATTGTATGGTATGTGTATTATGGTCTCTATGGGTTTTTGCTTAGTTTTTTTGTGCATGTTTTATCATCTGCCAGGAAACAATGTGGAAGCTTCAAAGGTAATAATACACTCCGTAGGAAAAAAGGTGTGGGACGACTTAAAGACATTTTGCGCAATATGCGGCCAGGATTCTCGTGAACAAGGTTAAATTAATTCACAATTCTTCCAACTCCTCCTACAAAACTGTTTTCAGAGTTGACATTTGATCTAAAGAATTACCTTTGTCCGACTCAGAGATGCCAGGATTATTCGATGGTAATCCAAAACACTCCAGCGCACGATAAACGCTCCCTCCTCTGGTTCTTTCTTTAGTTTTTGGAGCACAAACTCATCCCTAGCATTCGGAAAAAGAGTGAACACGTCAATAAAATGGAAGAAGACCACATGGCCACACTGACCGCATGTGGAGATGAGAGTGACGTACAGTATGGGGCCGTGCAGGTCATTGGTCTCACTGAGAACCACTCTGGGCGGAGCCACTTCGTGACAAAGGTAATGATGTGCATCGGTTGTGAGGCGGAAATACCCATCGAGCAGTGAAACCAGAGAGCGAGCCTGAAGACTGGAGCCCAAATGCATTTCCTGGAACACAAATATACTGTATGTAGGTGGGACACATATTGTACAAAACACAAAAGATCGAAACTAATACCAGACCGTTTACCATTGACATGTTGTCTTGTCGACTGATGCTGACATTTACGCCCCGAATGGCTATCAGAGAGATCTCAGGGAAGTCACAGAAGGTGTTCCAGTTGTCCATTTCCTGTTCATCACATGACTGTGTCTCTTCGCTCTGATTATGAATGTAGTCATTAACCTGGAAAATGTGACTAATTCAAAAGCACAGCCATAGTAGAGACGAAGGTCAAATATCAACTGCATCAACTTACCCTTTGTGCTGATAACTTCCTCCACCATATGCCAGTTGATCCAGAAACCTTGATCTCAAAAGTAGGTTCAGGTTTTTCGGTTTCCCAAGAGGGTGTTGGTGTTTCGGAGGCAATGAGGCACGAGCCGCTGCCATCTCCATCAGGTCTCAGGTCAAGATGAAACACAGGGAAGGTCTCGACGCCAAAATGAGGAGCCAGACGCTCCAGCGTAAACAGATACTTGTACATGACCTCTTGCAATCCAAGCTTCCCCATGCTTACTGTGTTCTTCTGGAAACCGCTCACAAACCTCTCAAACACACGCCGAATACGGAACCTTGTCAGGAAGTTGTTCCGGGCAATGTGTCGGGAAAAAGACTGAGGGATGCATCGGAGAAAGCTGAAGGATGGAGCATAAACAAGTCAACATGCTTGAATAATTATCTATGTTGTAATGGCTATTAGCATTATTACATGATTTAGAAATGCACATTTGAAAGTGTTTCAATTAATGTCATTCAATTATGGGGAGTTTTATTTAATTGAACAACAGATTTAAAGAAATTCATATCATGAGGAATCAAGGACATTTTCCTCGATCTTTTAAGATAAGAGTTTGTTTCATCGATGTACTAAAACATTGTAATTTCGTCCCCCGTGAATACAAGTCTACTTGTTGAAACTATGCTGTAAAAATGTACATTTCCAGAAGAAAATGTGAAGTGGTGCTTGCAGTGGCAAAACTCGCCGCTCGGTTGCAAGGGTGTGGCACGTGATCGCATACGAGACAACAAACACGTCTGTACGATGTTCTGGTGCTGAGATATGACTTATTCAGGTGCTCACGTGGTTACTAGGGTACTCTATATGGTTGCTATGGTGTGCTTATGCGGTGTATGAGATGAAATTTAAAGACTAGTTGACAGTCTAATGGTGTGTTCATAGGTTGACACTTGAACATTCGCTAGAGTTCAAATTTTTCAACTTGCGCTGAAGACATTCGCGGCAAACGCGTCGCCCAATTCGCGTCATTCGCAACGTCCGCCGCGAATGATGCGTCTATTCGCGTCTTTGCATTGACTTGTATGTAATCTACTCGCGCAAATAATTAAATTCGCGGTCGGTGTGAACACATCATAAGTCAAAAAAGCCAAACTCCATGTTTCTACTATTTTTTTGAGCTGAAATATGGCTATGTAGTTTTATGGTTGCTAGGGTGCTCTGGGTGGTTGCTATGGTGTCGCTAGACAGTTGATAGGTTATTGTGGGTGGTTAATGTCTCTTTCTGTTTTTCTGCAACTTTCTGAGATTAGATGAAGACATTTAGACACATGACCGTCCACTTTTACCCATCAGCAATGGCTATTCATTGTTCAGAATCGTGTTGCTGTGTGTAGCACATACAGCTATGAATTTCATTTGAAAATAAACAAAGATTTGCCTGGTCATTTTTTCTACAACATTCGTGGTTTGTAGCATATTTTTAGCATAAAAGCTAAAAAAAACCTTTGATTTCAGGGGGCCTTTAAAATATCAGAATCTTCCTGTGATGCATGTTTATTTCGATCCTCCAGGTCAAAAGTGCATTGTTGACAATATGACAAACTACATGTGATATATAAGAAACAGACACATGGGATATTTGAAGGATTGGGTTTTTGATAGCAAACCTATGGATTGTGAGCAGTGTTGGGCATATTACTTAAAAAAAGTAATTAGTTATAGTTACTAGTTACTTCTCACAAAAGTAACTAATTACCAGGATAAGTAACTATTGCGTAACTTTAAAAAAAAAGGTTAAAAAAGGCCTATGTCAAATAACTTGGATGCACCCAATATTATATGTTAAATTAATGAAATGGACACTATAGAATAAATTATTATTATAAAACATGGTACACTAATCTACACTATCATAATGTTAATGTGAGAGACATCTATAAAATTCAATATATTGTTTTAAATATTATCATTACTTTAGACAATAAAACATAATTTTAGGTTTAGAACTTTTAATATTTAATTTTGCACAGACCACAACTGGCCAACAAATAAGTCTAAAAATAAAATATGCTTAAATGTACCAAAAATGAATAAATAATAGTAAAAACATATACATACACTCTTTGAAGTGAAAATTAAAATGATAAACAGTTTAACAAGAAGTGTTCCCAGAAACGAAATTTCCAGAACGTTCCCTGCAGGTTATTTTTTAGATTTCATTTGTATAACCATGTAAATGAATTAAAACACTGATACCAATAGGCTACAGAGATTATTCTAATGCTGAAATTTGTAATTTATTTATAAACAAACAATATAATGCTTGGACACACTCGGTCTCTCTCGCACAGTCGAGCACGCTCTCAGACACACTCTATCTTGCGCATTGTATTTTACGCTTTTTATTGTCTTAACGGTAATTGCGTTGTAATGGGGGAAACTGTAATTTGTTTGATTACTCATTACTGAGAAAGATAACGCCTTTAGTAACGCCGTTTATATATAATGCCATTATTCCCATCACTGCTTGTGACTGACTGCAGGAAAGTGCTGTATTTCAATACATATGCAATGAGGGCATTCACTTAGAAGAAGTCCCCAAGGCACAGGAGCAAAAATTAGAGGGTGAAAAAACAACAACAAAAACTTTATGCATGGACACAGTGGAAAAAGTCACATTATGTAAGATGGGACCCCTTTAAAGGCTATCTGCTGTTTTATATATGGTAACATTCTTCAATCTCTCGTCTTTTTCTTGTCTCTTTTATTTAACTTCCTCTTTAAAACAGTTTTCAGATCTTCTTTTGAACAGTGAAGAAAACTGAAGCCCACACCTGGTCTGCTTGGCCACATCCTGTAGAGAAGAGCCAGTCTGCAGGGCCGTGTAAGTTAGGTGGAGCACAGCCATACCCAGACACTCATTCTTAAAGTGACTGAGCTCTTCCTCTCCCTTCAGTGCATCCAAACATGTCAAGTCATTCACAAAATCATATTTTGCCTGGAAAGAGAATCAAAACATACAACTTAAAACAATTTGAAAGAATGGCATCCTGCTTTTTGGTAAATAAACCCCAGGAAAACACAATTTCAAATACAAAAATAAAATAAAATAAAAATAATTTCAATTTTGTGTTATTTTTATGGGTAAATTACATTTTATTACAAGTTTTTTTTTCATTGAATCTGTTCAAACTAGAAATAAATATCTCACAGGCAATGAAGTTACAGTGTTTCAGTGAATCTCTTTCAATTATTTTGAGTGACTGTAAAAATCACCTGAGCAAAGAGGTATTCCAAGGACGCCATCTCCAGCAAAGGAGACATCACCTGCTCTGCTCCAGATCCAACTCGAAACGCATGACGAGTCACTACCGGTTCCTTTTCAGCTAATCCATGCCAGTTACGGAAGTAAAATCTACAAAGCAACAACATTAATTGATGATTAACACCAAGAAATGTTTCTTCAGTGAGAGAGCCTGAGGCTTTGAACAAATCAGGAGAGTCAATGATTCAATGACTGAATGTAATGATTTTTAAATGGTTTTAATATTTCATGCATCCCTTGAAAATGGTCTAATTGAAAATTGTCCGTGGAATGTGCCACTCCCGGTATATTGCAGGTTACTTGATACAGGCAAATTGCAATAGAGGACTTTTTTAAGTACTCGAATCGAGGAATCATGACAGCCCTAATTATCTATCTCATAACATTATTTGCCATTGTAATTGCATTAAAACAGTGTGTAAATACATCAAGATGCAGTCTATGCAAGAATGCATTTGTTGATAATGTTTTACTTATTGATTTAGTTGAATTTATTGCTGTATTTATTATATTGATAATTATATTAATGCAATTTTAAGAATTTGACATAAAGCATGACAAATATGTACATTGAATATGGTTGGAAAAACTTTGCCTTTATAAAAGGTAAGAAAATGCACCTGAAAATCAATTTAAGGGAGCAAATAGTCCAGACAAAAACGACTTTTTTTTAAAATTCGTTTTAAAAAAAAATTTGCACCCTGTTGACTTCAATGGGGCATGTTTTAAACCTGCTTTTAACCTCTTATCATCCTTGATTTGTCATTACGAGTGCACAGCCATGTGAGTCGTGTTACTAAGAGTGACCACGGTCAATCTGACTGCAGTAGATGTGAAAGATATGAATAAAAATGATGTTAATTCAGCCAGCGCACATACCTCTATTTGCTTCCTGTTTTCGGTCGAAGCCCACAGTAGTCGATTGTCGAGTTCGCACGCGCGATCATTAGTGAATATCATCTCAAACCTCCTCCGTGTGTTCAACATCTGATTCAGATGAACTATCCATTTGACCTGATGTTCTCAGAACAACACACAGTGTTGGGCTTGAGATGATATTAACCAATGATCACGCGCGTGAACTCGACAATCGACTACTGTGGGCTTCGACCGAAAACAGGAAGCAAATAGACGTATGTGAGCTGGCTGAATTAACATCATTTTTATTAATATCTTTCACATCTACTGCAGTCAGATTGACCGTGGTCACTCTTAGTAACACGACTCACATGGCTGTGCACTCGTAATGACAAATCAAGGATGTTAAGAGGCTAAAAGCAGGTTTAGAACATGCCCCATTGAAGTCAACAGGGTGCGAATTTTAAAAGGACGATAACACGGTGTAGGCAACACTGATTTTTGTTGTTTTTGTCTGTACTGACAGCACTCCAAATGTACAAAAAAATGAGCTCAATGTTAAAATTGACCAGAGTTGTCCTTTAATATTTACATGTTTTTAAAAGGTGTGACTGCAGTCTACAGTGTTGTAGTACTCGAGACTCGGACTCGTCTCGGTCTCGAGACCATATTTTAATGGTCTTGGTCTTGTCATGGACTCGTGTGCATTTGGACTCGGAATTGACTCGTACTCGAACTTTTTTTTTTACTTATTCCCGAGTCCACTCGAGTTCAATTCAAAATATTTTTCATGATTATTAATGTATGTTAATAAAATATTTCTTTAAATTGATTGACACGCCCAGTGATTGGTGATTTTCTAGTGCAAAACTGCGCATGACAAATTGTAATAAAATTACTTTTAACACCACCTACTATGTGGCCTATTTTACCCTAAACTGATCATATTTTTTAAACTCTAAGTAAATTCAGTAAAATAAAAAAAAGTATTTCTCTAGTAAATTAGGTAATATAAAATAAAAGTAAATAAAAGTAAATTAGGTAATCAACCCTCACTGGTCTCGACTCGGACTCGACCGTCTCTGGTCTCGGACTCGACTTGGACTCGACTCTCTATGGACTCAATCTTGACTCGGACTCGACTCTCTCTGGTCTCGACTACAACACTGGCAGTCTAAAGCCAGTCAAAAGAACAATTCCTCTCAGAAACTTTGTTTTCCTCAGGGCTGTTGCTGTCTGCGTTATGTTCAGCAAGTCCCGCCCCCAAAAGTTCCTGAACTTTGAAAAAGTATTAAGCCTACCTCGCACGCAGGGACTTTCTAAGGGGGAAATTTTTACCCATAACTTCATTTAGACCCTCGTCCCTGCAGTTGAAACCGAATGCCACCCCCAAAGTCCCTAGTTTTTGGGGAAAGTTCCTGCGGTGGAACAGCGGCTTAAGTGGAAAAGAGGGGAAATGCCCCAGGGGGGGTACGCCACTCTAAAGCGTTCGGGAACCACTGATTTACAACGTTACATCATGCATATTTGTGCGCTTACCATTGCATTAATCTCTACACAAACACACCCAGTCTCATATTCACCTCATTCGGAAATGCACCAACAGGCCAGACTGGTTTTCCGCATTAAATTTGTGATTTGGACTGTACCAACACGAGGATGCAGGGTCATATAGAGCAAACAAGGCATGACAGACAGGAGTGATCCCTGAGGGAGAAAGAAAATATTTTAGATCGACAAGACCAAAAACAAGAATAGGAAACTGAAGCACTTTGCTGGCACCCACACCTACCCACAGCCTTTGCAGCATCGATGGTGAGATCTTCAGCCGTGACCTCACCCTCCTTGTAAGACAGAAAGCGCTCTTTCTCTTTGGTCCAGAAGAGAAACACATGGACCCCAGGACCCTCACACTGTCCCGTGGACGTCCCGGCTCTGGATCTTCTTGGACGTCCTCGTCTAGACATTATACACTGCTTCTTCCAACACCTGCTTTAAAGACATGCAAGAGTGTAGATGATAAAAACAAGTTTTAGTTTAAAACAGCTGTGCGCCTAGACATTCTTTGTATCCATATGGTTTTGAAATGTTTATACCATCAACACATTTCTATTTATTGGGGCCATCAGATGCAAAATTCACTTTTATATGTTTCCATATAAATGTGTCAACCATCATACAATGTAAGAAATCAATTCACTCCTTTTAATCCTCAAAAAGCCTAAACACTCTCAATAATCAAATCCGTTTGGACTTTCAGAGCAATATGATGTTATATTGCTCATGCTCCACCCACGACTGTTGACGGACTATCCCGTATTAGCATATTTCTCCCCTCAGCATTTTTATACTGTCCACCAAGGCAGGACTTGACGTGTCTTGTGTCGACACCCCCCATGGAAGAGAGGGGTGGGGTCAGCAGTTGCTCATTATCATTTAAAGAGACATGCACCGAAATAGGTCGCTGTGAACGGAGCGGTTTTTGAGGAGGTAAAAGGGTGTTGTTTTACACAACCATTGAGGAATTTTAACCAAAGCATGTTACAAATCATTTCAACTTGTGGAAAATGGGAATCCGATGACCCCTTTAATTACTCTAAAAATAGCATATTTTGTAACCTCAACATAAGCATTAACCCTCAAAAATATATTTTAATTTAACAACATGTACATTATAAGCCTCGTTCAGATGGTCAGTCCAAATCTGATTCATGGGCATATTCCATTTGAATCAGATTATATATTTTTATGTGTTAAAAATATTCATTCATATGTGGTACACACATTTCTGGAAATCTGTCTGACTGCTCTAATCTGATTTTGCATGTAATTTTCTCACGCCACGTAAAATGCAAACATGTCAACATGGAAGCATGCTGACAGTCACTGCAGAAACTGTTGGAGAAATCCACTTGTCTTAAGTCACTCCAAAAAGAGAAATACAGATGGTTGATTATTTATGTCATGGTAAACTGCTCCTCTTTTAAACTGCTCCTCTTTTAAACTGCTCCTCTGCAGAGCAACAAGGTATGGAAGGCCGTATCTATAGAAATGGTCATGTAATTAGCAAAAATAGTAAAAACAGGTGTTCAGAGTCACATGACTGCGCCTAGGTATCATCAATTGAGTTTGACAGTTAGTTTTATGACCTATTGACCGCCTAGATAAGATTAAAGGGCATCAAATGGGTTTGACAGTTAGTTTTATGACCTATTAACCCCCTAGATAAGTTTAAAGGGATCAAATTGGATTTGACAGTTAGTTTTTTAACCTATTAACCTCCTAGCTTTGATAATAAAAAGTGTACAGTATTTTATTTTTTAAAAAACATATGAGCACGTGTTTCGCCACGGTTAAAGCAGGACTAAGGCCGAGTAAGCAATAATGGGTGCGAAATGAAGAGGAGGAGCAGGAGAAAAGAGATAAGGGCAGAAACACTAATTGGGCAGCCACGATAAGAAAAGGGTATAATATGCTGGGATGAAACCAACTTAATTTCAGATGCTTTGGCCACCATCTCACTTTGTTGAACTGCTCAATAAAGTTATTCTTCTGAGACCTGAAACCTCGACTCTGCGCAATTTCTCCAAGACCAAGACTCGACTCTGCTGAATTGAATTGAGACTTCTGATTTGCCACAACATAATTGGCGAGCCAGCCAGGAGCTTCGAGAGGGGAGCGGCCGTGGTGGACGACCCCTGCCGGTGACCCCACGAAACAAAAGGTCGACCAAAAACAAGGTAAGCAGCTTTTGCTTAAATTTGTTTCGTGTGGTCCCTGACAGAGCAGTCACCTTGGTTGGTAATTATTATTATTTGATAAATTAAACCCCGCCGAAAAACGAACCTAAAAAAAGACTGAATTGAGTAAAAGTAAAATGGAAATGAATAAAAGTCGAGGTTTCGGATCAAGATGAAGAAGTGCATGCGCATGAATGAAAAGAAAAAGAGTTTAATGAAGTATATGAGATTGTGAGACAAAAGAAAAAGAGATAAAGCATTATATATGGGAAGTATATGAGATTGTGAGACAAAAGAAAAAGAGATAAAGCATTATATATGAGAAGTAGAGTGAGCTTACTTTCTGAGATTTTTTCTTTTTGAAAAATGAGTAAAGATTAAGAGAAGAAGTAAAGAGAAATATAGTAAAAGTTGAGTAGCATAAGAAGAGAAAAACATAGAAGAATAAAGTAAAGAGATTGAAAAAAAAAAAAAAAAAAAAAAAAAAAAAAAAAAAAAAAAAAAAGGAGTGCAAGCATAACAAGGGGTGCTGTGTTAAAATTGTAAGGAGAGATAAGAGGTAGGATACCCGGGGAAAAAGTGTGGGTGTATGTGGGTCTGTGAGTGTGTGCGCGAGAGGGCTGCAGCTGGCGTGTGAGAGTGCATGAGTGAAGCATAAAGGTGAGAAAGAGGTATAAGTGGATGCAGGATATAAGGCAAAAAAGTGAGAAAAGTAGGGGAAAGGGGTGTTGGAAGGCAAAAAATACTCCAAAAAATTGGCTTTGTCGATTATTAGGACACTCAATTAACTGTGTGCGTTGTGATCCTAGAAGAGAAACACAGCCATTACTAAATAAGAGAGTGAAAAGAGAATAATAATAGTGTTAGAAGTAAGACAAACAAAGGAAGCAAGGGAAATAAGTCAAGAAAAAAAGAACAGATAAGTCAAAAAGCAGAGCAAATGTGGAGCGCTCATGCAGAAAGAGAGAAGGAAAAAGGTAGAAGGTGGGGATGGAGGTACAGAGAAAGTGAAAGTTTGAAGAGAACAGCAGAACTCACTAAGGGAATTAAAAACCATTTTTGGTTAGAAAAGGAGTTTATCAATGAGGGAGGACATAGGGAGGAATTGACAGAACGAATCAGAGACATATTTTTACAAAATCTGACGCAAATAGTTAATCTCGACCAGCTCGAGCGTGAGTGGCCTTTTGTAAATTGGTTCAAGATAATCAAACAGTACATAAGTTTCGAAACATTGCGGCCACATTTGAACAAATTCGAACTTCCAAAGCCTCTTCTCCGGGAGGCGTTGCCAATTACCTCAGAGATAAGGCTAGATCCAGTGTGTCTTCCTTATCTGAAAAGTAATTTGGGACACGTTTGGCCCCCTGGGCTGGGGGGGGCAACAATCTTGCAGAATCTCTATTTGGTGATAGGTTCCTGTGCCAGACAAGTAAAGTGGGAAAGTGATGTAATATTTCAAATTGATCGATTGGGGGAAAGCAGACCAGTGCTGATAGACAATTGGACCTTGGATAAATTGGCAGTAGTGGTGGTGTTGAAAAACAGGCCTGATCAAATCCACCATTTGCTAATAGAAATTTACCACAGCAAGGAAGATTTGGAAGAAGTACCAGTTACAGCAGAAAATGGCGGGGGTCGAAGAGAATAAAAGTAAAAGAAATAAAAGGGGATGCAGAGGGAGCAGGATATTGACAAAAAGAGAACGGGAAACATTGATAAATTTATTCAAACCATTAAAGCTGCAAATGTGTACCAAGGATGAATTAAATGTGAATGCATTCATGAAGGCGGGGCATGAAGTGAGGCTCTCTCCATCTCTTATTTATCACTGTAGGGCGGGAGAAATAACAGTGCGAGGCCGCTGGTACTGGAGAAAGATAGCCTGGGCCTTCGAATTGATTTGCCTGGGGAAGGACATTATTTGGCAGAGCAGCACATACAAGACAATAGGAGAGGGAGAGGTGACAACGAGGCCATTGCTCAAGGTACAGATACAGATTCTTTTAAAATATTTTGAAAAGATAAAACAAGAAGTCACTAGCAGCAATTTTAGTGATTATTTTGATTAATTTTAATTAGATATTAATAGTACTGCAGCAATGGCATCGGGGTCACCTGAGGCGGAGCCTCCTGTGGAGCAATTGGCAACGCAGTACCCAATTTGTAGGGATGTAATAAGAGGATTGTCTAAAAAATGGGAGAAAAGAACAAAAAAATTGAACACTAAATGGCCAGCAGAGGGAACATTCGATTTGGCAATGTGTAGGGATATGGGAGCCCTGATAAAAAATCACAAGCCCTATGATAAAAGTAAGAAAAGACAAGAAAAGCGGGAAAAAGAACAGGAAGTGTTGAACTTATTTAGAGAAGTAGGGATAAAGTTAGTAAAGGGATTGAGAAACAAAACAGAAAATAAAAAAGGTGAACCAGAGACCCCACCCCCATATGCACCACCCTATGCTGAAGTTCATAGACAGCTGCCTGTAGTGTCTGGAACTGTGAATATACATGGACATGTTGATTTTGAAGAAAGCAACGAAGCAAGGGAAGAGGGATATCAAGTTGAAAGGTCTGTTGAGAGAAATCAACAAAACTCTGAGAAGGGACACGAGGGTGATGAGTCCGAAGTAAGTGGAGAAGAAGGAAGCCGGTCGGACAAAGCATATCCAGAAGGGGGCAGCAGCGACAAGATGATTTCTGTCCGCCAAAAGACACCTGAAGATCCGCTATCGTACCCCAACGTATCTGACTATCTGAAGGACTGCAGAAGAGACAAGAGGGTCACAAGGGAATCCGACTCGGACGGATCCGAAACAGAGGAGAAAGAAACCAAAGAACAGCTAAAGAATGGAGCCCAACACCCCTGCTTTCGTTATGAGGAGCTGAGCCAGCGACTAGCAAAGATGGAGGATGAGGTCGCCAAAGAGACTCAACACCTGAAAGGATTCCATGACCAGAGGGAAGCAAGAAGAAGGCAAACGCCAAGATTAAGGACACGTTCCCTCAGCCCGCACCGAGAATACAAGAACATATCGGGGACAGTAGTACTGGAGGACATGCCACAGGAAACTGCACCATGGGGAAGAGGGCACCGTTTGAGGAGAATGCCAGCTTCCAGATTCAGCAGATACATGGAGGAGGAAGGCTATCCGAAAAGCTCAAAGCAGTTTCCCATATTGATCAAGGGCAGAGAGGGACAGTATATTCCATGGGCAAGCCAGGACCTGGATGGACTGATTTCCCGTCTTCCTGAATTACATGAAGGAGCTGGAAAGTGGATCAAGATACTGGAGGAAGAGACCATGGGAAAAATCCTAGCCATTGGTGACATCAAAGCCTTGTTGGCCAAGTGTGTGGGAAGCACAAAGATGAACGAAATTCTGAAAAGTGCAGGCCTTGCAGAAGCAGTGGACTCAATAATGCTGGAGGCAGAACCTCTGGACAAGTACCGGGCTGAAATGTGGCAGGCTCTTAGAGATCATTACCCCCCTCAGCTGGATCCAAAGGTGTTGAAGGGTGAGCCTATAGGAGAAGAGGAAAACCCTGTCACCTACGTACAAAAGCAAGCACGAAGGTGGAAGCAAGAGCTGGAAAGAGACCCTGAAGGAGACCCCATTTTGACTACTCTCTTCCGCTCTGCCATACTGGATGCCATGCCCCCAACAGTTAAGTCTAAACTGGAAGATGTAGTGGGATTGGGCACCAAAACTACGAAAGAGTTCAGCGACCATGTGGCTCATGCTGTGGAACAATATCGAAGAAATGAGCAAAAGCTAAAGAATCATGAGAGAGAGCTTCAGAGGAGACTGACCCAATTACAGCTGGATGAGCTAGTGAGCAAGAAAAAGAAGGTCCAAGCTGCCCTGAAAGAAGCAGATGAGCCAACGGCAGTGATGGCCGCGGTAAATACACCAAACCAAATGTCACCCCCTCAGCCGGTACAGTCGGCTCCACAGGTTGTGCAACGAATGACACATGCAGTACAGCAAACACCAGCCAACATGAGCCAACATGCGGTGAATAGTGCCAGTCAACCACAGCAACCTAACGCACCAATAGTGATCTACATGCCAGAACAACAAGAGAACAGAAGTCGAGGGATGATGACGTATGGAAGAGGAAGAGGAAGAGGGCGCGGCTACTACAACCAACCAAGAGACATGCCAGCACCCAATGTGTGCTGGGGATGCAGCCAGCCTGGCCACAACAGAAGAAACTGCCCGGTCAACCCATGGCCCCAAGGAGAAATGCACATGCAGCAACAATGGTCACCAAGACCCGTGAACCGACAATATCAAAACACAGGACCAGTCAACCCCTGGCGTGGCCCAGACCAAGGATATTAGGGGTGCCCAGAGAATCCTACGGGGAGGAATCAGCTGCCTATGATATCTGCAAATGCTGATCAAGAACCAATGATGAAGATTGAAATAGAAAACAGAATGGTACCCATCATGCTGGACACAGGGGCAACTTATACCTGCTTAAGTCCAACCTATGCCTCGCACCTCCCCAAGTCTGGAAAATATGTCAAGACAGTAGGATTCTCGGGATTAACACAAATGATACCAATGACAGCCCCTGTCCGCATCAAAATCAAAGACTCTGAAATTAAGATCCCTGTATTAATATCAGACCAAACACCAGTTAACCTTTTAGGAAGAGATGCAATATGCAAGCTAAAGCTACAAATCTGGTGCTCACCTGAAGGAATTTACATAGACAAAGAAGGATTGAAACAAATGATAGTACTAGAAGGACCAAGGGAAAAAGGACTACAAGCTAATGTATTCTGGGTGGGGGACATACAGAAGGGAGTAGAAAATACACTTAAGAAGTGGGGCAGATACATGAGGGAGCAGTTTTCCAATGCAACAGCCCCTGAAGCTGAATATCACTGCACCATGAGATTTGATCCATCCAAAAACAAAGAGATAGAAGAAAAGTGGTTAAAAGAAACCCAAGGACAGCGAGTGAGCCTAACATCAGAAGCTATAATCATTGGCCCAGTAGGGGCAGCATTATCAATTAGACCCAGTGATTTTACCAAGACATGGTTCAAGGTAGAAGATTCAGTTCCCCATGTTACTCTATTAATAAGTGAAGGCAACCAACCACAGGACTTAGGTAGCATGATGAGAGAAGCAGAGAGCCTGAGTTGGAAAACGACAGAAAATCCTTACATTCTCCAAACTGATGACAGATTGTACCTGAAAATTTTATGCACCACAGAGATGATAGGGACTCCAAAATTAGTGATTGAGGAAACAAAAAAGGAAGCATCAGTAACTAGAATGGAAGAATTAAGAATTGAGATGGAAGGGCAAGTACCCTTAAGTTTATGGTCCAGACATGACACTGACGTAGGGCTTGTGAAATCAGCAAATCCCATTAGGATAGCCATAAAATACGGGATGCAATTACCGAGAAAACCACAATACCCCCTGAAACCAGATGCAGTAGAGGGAATAAAAAGTACAATTGATGGTTTAGTGAGGGCAGGAGTGTTGATTGAGACTAAAAGCTTTTGCAATACCCCTATCTTGCCAGTTGAAAAAGCGAATAAATCTAAATGGAGATTGGTCCACGACCTAAGATCAGTTAACGATGTAGTAGAAGATTGGCCTGCCGAAGTCCCAAACCCGCATACGTTGTTAACGAATGTTCCACCTACTGCTAATTATTTCACTGTGATTGACCTTTGCTCTGCATTTTTCAGTGTTCCGCTAGCAGAAGAGAGCAGACATCTTTTTGCCTTCACTTACCAAGGTAAACAGTATACATACACCAGAATGCCCCAAGGGTTCAAACACTCTCCCCACGTATTTAACCAGGTACTAAAAGTAGATTTGGAAGATTTGAGATTGGACAGTACATTGATACAATATGTAGACGATTTACTAATATGCTCAACGACATTAGAACAGTGCCATCAGGATTCCATTAAGGTGCTGACCAAACTGGCTGAAGGTGGGCACAAAGCCTCCAAGGAAAAGTTGCAATATTGTCAATCACAAGTCGAATATTTAGGTCGACTGATCGCTCATCAAACCAAAGCTATATCCCCTAGTCAATTGGAGGGGATAAGCAAGGCCCCACAACCACAGACCGTGGGACAAATGATGACATTCTTAGGAATGACTGGATTTAGTGCAGATTGGATTGAAGATTATGCTGTTAAAGTAGCCCCCTTAAGGGCCTTGATGAAAAATGCAGGACAGCAGAATCTTAAAGCACGATTGACATGGAACCCTGAGGCACTTGTAGCTTTTAACACGATCAAAAAAGAAATGCAGACAGCACCTGTACTGACATTCCCTAATTATGACCGAGAATTCCATTTGTACGTAGCCGATAGAATTGCAGGATTTGCCTCAGCTGTACTAATGCAAGAAACGTGCAGTGGACGCAAAAAACAACCGATTGCGTATTACAGCACCAAATTGGATAGTGTAGCACAGGGATATCCACCATGTTATCAACAAGGATTAGCTGCTGTATACTACGCTTATGATAAAGCTTCTACTATCACAATGGGTTATCCAGTCACCATATATACCCATCATAAGACCGTAGAGTTGTTAGAACAGGGACGATTCGTCTTAACACCGGCAAGATGCCTGACGTACTCAGCATTACTGACCTATCCTGACGTGACTATTAAAAGATGCACCACAGCAAACCCAGCTAACTATGTCCCACTAGAGGGAGAAGGGACACCTCATGAGTGTGTCCCTGTCTCTCTAGCATTTACCCGTCTGAGACCAGATTTGGAGTCAACACCGATTGTTGATGCAGATGTAACCTATTTTGTAGATGGATCATGTTTCAGAGACCATCTAGGGAACCATGCTGGTTTTGCTGTTGTAAGACAAGATGGAGATAGCTTCACTCCCGTTCTGACTGAACATTGTGAACAACCCTGCTCGGCACAATTGGCAGAACTGAAGGCGCTCACAGAGGCGTGCAAATTGGCTAGAAATACAACTGCCAACATTTATACCGACTCGGCATACGCTCATGGGGTATGCCACCTGTTTGGAGCAGTCTGGAAGCAGAGAGGGTTTAAGAAGAGTGATGGTACACCAATACAGCACAGTGACCAAATTGTTGAATTAATTACAGCTCTCATGTTTCCCTCAAGAGTGGCCGTAGTCAAATGTCAGGCTCATAAAAAAGGTAATGATTTTGTAATCAAGGGAAACAATGCAGCAGACATGCATGCAAAACAGGCCTCTGGGTGCCAATTGGCTGTTATGGCACCATCAGTATTGATCCAACCCCTTCCTTCTGCAGATAGCATTGCCCAAATGCAATCAAGAGCAACACCACCAGAGATCCATTTGTGGCAGCAAAGGGGGGCCTCTAGAGATGCAAATAATATATGGCGCTCTCATGAGGGATTGATGATAGCTCCGTTGCCATTGTTAAATGTCCTGATTCCCGATGCTCATAGTTTTGATCACTGTGCAAGGGGGGAGATGTTAAGAAAAATCAAAAGACAAGGGTTCTGGTCACCATACCTTCAAACGCGGATAGACGAATTTTTAAATGAGTGCGAAATCTGTGCTAAGAACAACGTCAGGAAAGGAACATCAACCCCAATTGGCTCCATCCCAGTTCCAGAAGGCCCTTTTAAACATTTAGTGATGGACTATGTAGACATGCTTAAGTCAGTAAGGGGTAAGAGATACATGTTGGTGATTATTGATAGATTTAGTAGGTGGGTTGAAGCAGAACCATCAGCAGATCAAGGGGCAAACACAGTGATAAGATTCTTGACCAGAGAAGTCATTCCAAGGTTTGGAATACCATCACAGATTAGTTCGGATAATGGCTCAGCCTTTATTCAAAAGACGGTTAAGGCAGTCATTCAACACTTGAGAATGAAGCAACGTTTGGGCTGCATTTATCACCCTCAATCACAGGGGATCGTAGAACGGATCAATGGAACTATTAAGGCCAAGATAAACAAGATATGCGCAGACACCAAACTTAATTGGGTAGATGCGTTGCCTCTGGCCCTAATGAGTTATCGTATGCAGACAAATAGAATTACTAATCTGTCCCCCCACGAAATGCTAACAGGTAGACCAATGCCAGCACCACATTTGAGAGGCCCATACGATGGACCGCCGTTAGAACAATTACAGCTGGAGCTGAGAGCGTACATTAAACAGCTGACCACTATACATGAAGCCATTCATTCACAGGAGCAGAACAGGGGACCTCAAGAAGAGGAGGATATTCCCTGCCCAGTAGTGCCTGGAGATCAGGTATATTTGAGGGTGTTTAGAAGACGGTGGAATGAACCAAGACGAGAAGGACCGTATACTGTAGTTAGAGCAACACCCACAGCAGTGCAGGTAGAAGGAAGTACTACATGGTATCATTTGAATCACTGTACCAGAGTTCCCAGACGACGACATAGGGAACAAGAGGAAAACAGGGACAGTGTAGTAGAACCGCCGGTTGAACAGGTTGAAAATGTCCAAGATCAACAAGCAACACAACAGGAAACGCAGCAAGAGACTGATAGAGACAATAATAACTATGCTAATGAACCTCATTCTAGGGAGGCTGAGCGCACTGAGACAAGGGATGAAATGCAGGGACGGACTGAACTACAACATCCGGAGGGCACAGAACCAGAAAATGAGAGAGCTACTGAGCCTGATCTTGGTAATGATGTGCCTGCTACAACAGCTGCCCCAGGTACTGACACTGCAGGAGGACAGTCAGCTGTACCCGGACCGTCTGCAGGACATGCATATGACCCAGAAGAATTCTTCACCCTTGACTTACAAGCAATTGACCTCCAAGACCTCGAGCTCCCAGAGACCGGTGGAGCAAACTTTGAGTGGGACGACTATCTCGAGCCCCATTATTCTGACTAGGCCGACAGAAGGTAAAACAATGCACAAACACGTGGTGAAAAGAGCTGACAAACAGGGTAGTATTTCGCAAAAACAAAAGAACTTGCAGGAAAGTAAAGCTCTAACAGAAGAATATTTTGAATTAGAACTGGCACAGGAGTCATTGTTGGAAACCGCATATCAAAATGAGTGGTATAGGTGGGCCCAATATACGGTAAAACAAGCTACTGACCAATCATGTGTGTTGTGCGCTCCATCTCCGCTAAAGAAATTGAGAATAGTCCCAAGCGAGTTTGATTATAGACATTGTGCTAGGTTTAATGCTAATTATTGTGATAGGAGGGGACACATAATACCTTACTGTCCTGCTGATTGTCTCTCAATGCTAGGCAATGCTGATTATAAGTGGCATTTTAATCAATATGGTTGGGGAGATACATGCAAAAAATTGGACATCAAGGTGGCTGTTGAAAAAAGAGAAATTCCAGATAATTATTTAGTTGATAGGTCCCTAGAATATGAATGTTTCAGCAGCACTTCAGGCTCCAACAATGTAGGACATTTTAGGGGAAAGTGTGTGATAATATGGCACCTTGACTTCGAAAAGTTCTATGAAGAACGACCGAATTTGTATAAATCCACCCATTCAACTTATGCTACGGCCACGGTACAGAACAATATGACGATCATACAAAAAGAACAAAATTGTGAAAGTGCTACTCTGAGCTTTCCCCTGATAGCACCCTTACTAAACCAAACAGAAGTTATAGCAGATTATTACTGGCTATGTGGGGGAAGAAAACTGAGGACAACACTGATAGATTGGAAAGGTTTATGTGTAAGAGTAAGATTGGCCCAACATGTAGGAATAGTCAATTGGAATCCTAATGATCAGCCTCTGGAAAAAGACTGGAGCAAACCTAATCAAAGAATGAAGAGGGCATATACTAAGGATGCAAGCGTGTATCTTGATGCAATTGGACAGCCTAGAGGGATACCACATGAATATAAAGCTAGAAGTGAAGTACTATCAGGGTGGGAGTCATTGCTGTTGTGGGTACCTGTGAACAAAAATACGGAGTGGATAAACTACATATACTATAACCAACAGAGATTCATTAACTATACAGATGAAGCTCTTCAAGCGTTGGGAGAACAGTTGAAAGCCACTAGTAAAATGACTTGGCAAAACAGACAGGCATTAAATTGGCTTCTGGCAGACACAGGAGGTGTATGTGTCATGTTTGAAACTGACTGTTGTACATTCATTCCTAATAATACAGCTCCAGACGGATCCTTTACTACAGCCATAAAGAAGATAAAATCATTGAGAGATGAGGTCACTAAGAATGCTGGGAGAGACAGAAATTTCGGGTATTGGCTGGACTCGATATTTTCATCCTGGAAGGACTGGCTAATTCGGATAGGGTTGATTTTGGCTATATCAGTGGGAGTGTTTTTCTTGTTGTTTTGTTGTGTTGTGCCTTTCCTCAGATCAATGCTGGCCAGTGCAGCTGCAAAACAAATGATCAATGTATCGGTGAGTCCATCGGGAATTGATGTTGAAGGTGTCAATGAGATCCTGCCATCTGCCCCAGATTTGGACGAGTGGGAGGAGTTACTGTGAAGTAACCAGTTAAAGATCATATGGAAAGACGGTACCTTATTACTTTTTGATTTATACTTTTGACTCTGTTTTTGATTAGAGAGGGAGTTAGCTCCACTGTGTATTTGATTTGGGATAAAAAAATTAGGTAGAATGATTAGTGCATGGGTAGTGTAGGCAGGTAGTCAGAGGGTTTTTCTACGTTCCTTTTTACATAAGGACTGTCTTTCCAGTAATATTTACACTTATATAATCTGTTTCTATATACTATGCTTGTGTTATTCACAAAGAATATTTTATTATAATCATATTAAATGTCACAATTTTAAATGTAAGGGATGATAGAAGGTCTAGAACAGGACATCATCTGTGAGGTCAAAAGATGCAAATAGAGAAAGGTAAAGTCAAGAAGGTTTGCTAATAATCACTTTAATCAACATTTATACTATTTTTGAAATGTGATTATATAACAAGAATATTTGTGATGGGTATGTAATGTGTGTACGGGAAACTGGCCTGAGTATTTTTCTTTAAGAGGGATGGGTGATGCCATAGATAGAGGAACTATCCACGAAGCGCGGTCACCGATTGTCAAAAAGGCAAGGGCAGACTCAACTGGTGGTTTAAAAACCCGCTGTCTGCTCCAACACCAGATAGCGCTCCAAGGCAACTTGAGCACCTCTGGCAACGATGGAGCAACCCAGATAGCACTCCAGGCCACCGGAAGCGCCTGTGCAGTTCCTCTGGCACCGCTGGACAAGATATAAGGATTTCTGTATGAAGAATTAGATGAAAAGTGGTTAATTAAGCATGTCCCTTAATTGTCTGAATAATTAGGAGGGTGGGATCTTTTACTCCACTCCAGCCAAAAGGGGTGGAGATGTTTGGTCCCACCTATCCTCCAGAGTGCGACTGGATGATGCTGATCAGCTTGGTAAGAAGTGGATGGTCTTTGTTGATCATATAATATGAGGAAAGAAGGATCGGCTCATGCAGATGCATCCTGGGTATACAAGTGAGTGTGGGACTAAGGATAGTCCCAAAGGGGGGATGTGTTGGAGAAATCCACTTGTCTTAAGTCACTCCAAAAAGAGAAATACAGATGGTTGATTATTTATGTCATGGTAAACTGCTCCTCTTTTAAACTGCTCCTCTTTTAAACTGCTCCTCTGCAGAGCAACAAGGTATGGAAGGCCGTATCTATAGAAATGGTCATGTAATTAGCAAAAATAGTAAAAACAGGTGTTCAGAGTCACATGACTGCGCCTAGGTATCATCAATTGAGTTTGACAGTTAGTTTTATGACCTATTGACCGCCTAGATAAGATTAAAGGGCATCAAATGGGTTTGACAGTTAGTTTTATGACCTATTAACCCCCTAGATAAGTTTAAAGCAGCGCTCAGTAAGACTGGAAACTTCTTTGCTGTTTTCTCGCAGGTTTCTCTCTCGAGCTCCCCCTACAGTTTCGGAGTATATATATATATGAGAAAACTGTCGTAAACTCGTTGTCAACTCCCCCTCCCATCTCGTTCAGGCAGGCCATGTGAATTTGTTTTCAGAGAAGCCGGCGAACAAACGGATTTTGTCCCCACCACTTTTGAAACATCTCGCGGCACAGATGTACCAATGCAAATAAAACATCTCCAGTTAACAGCATTCGTTTCATTTGTTTGTTAAATAACAGGCGATCTAGCACTGAGATGTGTTGGCTTCTCTCAGAAACGCGCTTCAATCCGTTGCTGAGATTCTTTCCGGTGAAATCACAAATCAAAATGCACACAAACGTGTCCGTTTTTCTCATGGTTTCTAATTCCTCTCTCGTATATTTTTCCCCACTCATCAAAACATATAAAACCACTGATAAACATTATATCAATTCAACCACTGATAAACATTATTGGTTTTGATGAGGGGGAAATAAAAACTATTCGAGTGCGGAACCTCTGGCCGGACCATCACTGTATTGTGCTCATTTTTATTTATGTGCATCAGGAAGCTATGGACATCGTCGTTCAAAACATTACCTACTCGAAAGAGAAAAAAGAATGAATGCGTTACCCAGCACTTTTGAAAATGCCCTTCCGAATGCGTCTCTGTCCCCAGCACATTTCAAACCAAACTGACGCCCGAGCCATATCCACTGAGGTATGATTCTCAGAACAATATTATTCAAATGTTGAGATAGTGTATATTTGTATTGTGTTACCAAACGTTATCAGTAACATTATGGTTAAAAATCAATAATACTATAAAGAAATATTTCCGCTATTTATTTATTTTTAGTTTAGCCTACAGCTATAGCTACTTTGATTATGCATTATCAAAATACATGTTACGTTACATTCATCATTTTTCTGGTGATCCGAGTTGTCTATCGTAACGATTGACCAAAGAAAGTCAAACACGTTTAATTTGTTTATTACAAGTTTGTTTATTTTATTATTGAAGCTTGAGACCGGTGGTACTGGTGGTCTGGGGTGCCTCGGAGTTGATAACACTTGCCAACGCTTGTAGCTAAAAAGGAAAAAGAAAATGTATCAATCTTTTGTCAACATATCATTTATAGACAAGGTCAAAATAGCACAGATGGAGTTGCATGTGTGAAGTTGCAATGCAATTTATCGTTTACTTATAGTTCTGTTTGTGTAAATGTGGGTAAATAAATATAAAAAAGTTGCATTATTAGCTAGCAGCTCTCGTGTCGGTTTATGCATTATCAAGTCATGCATTATAACGTTACTAATTCTGAGGCTGACGACAAGCTAAACTAATGCATAATTTGTAGAATTTCATATCGATTTATATGCGATCTGAGAAACACAAATAAACCCTGATAGAGGAACGGACAAAACACTTATACTTACAGAAAACAAGCAAGTTTGTTTGCTAATGAAAATGCTAACATCTAAGTTACAGTATCTAACGTACTAGTAAGCCGGTAACAGACAGCGAGCATAATAATAAAAAAAAAAACAGACAATAGCAAACATCCCGACTCCCGAGGTCACAATTACAAGAAATACAAACATTAAACACAGTTTATTATAAAGATACTTACAAGTGCAACAGCAAGAAGGCCAGGTCAGCATCGGTTTTGCAGGCTTCGCTTTCTTTCAGTTCTCTCTATTCTGAAAAAGCCGGTCCGTTTTCTCTTCTTTGTTTCTCTGATAAACACTTCCGAGCTGTCTTCTTCTTCTTCTTTTACATCAGCCATCACGAAAACGTGAAGAATTCAATCTAGCGTTACCTTTTTCTTATAGCTAGCCGGCTCCTGGATGGCCGGGGGCGTGTACGCATGCGTGTGCGCGTATAGTGCCGTAAAGCAATTCGTTACCTCGCGAGACCTGAAATCTCACGATACTTCCTAACACTGAGGCCGGCGAGCCGCCGGCCCAAAGTTGCAAGGGTGGTTTTGCGGCTCACAGGCACCAGGGGGGTGCGAGACGATCACCATTCAACACGAAATCAGTAATATTAACATTACAATGACTCCAAAGCTGTTCAGTTAAGGTAAAAAAAGTTACTTAGTTCTGCTTTAAAGGGATCAAATTGGATTTGACAGTTAGTTTTTTAACCTATTAACCTCCTAGCTTTGATAATAAAAAGTGTACAGTATTTTATTTTTTAAAAAACATATGAGCACGTGTTTCGCCACGGTTAAAGCAGGACTAAGGCCGAGTAAGCAATAATGGGTGCGAAATGAAGAGGAGGAGCAGGAGAAAAGAGATAAGGGCAGAAACACTAATTGGGCAGCCACGATAAGAAAAGGGTATAATATGCTGGGATGAAACCAACTTAATTTCAGATGCTTTGGCCACCATCTCACTTTGTTGAACTGCTCAATAAAGTTATTCTTCTGAGACCTGAAACCTCGACTCTGCGCAATTTCTCCAAGACCAAGACTCGACTCTGCTGAATTGAATTGAGACTTCTGATTTGCCACAACAAAACAAGGTCGTGTTGTCTTAAGTGCCAGTCAAGCAGAAAAATTACAATAGCCTATAAATAGAGATATGTTTTGAGACAAGGACACATTTTCAGAGTATGTAAGTAGCCATAGCAACTTATTCTCTGAACATGACTTTCTCTGGAGGTATCCAGCACATGCATGGCATTCTGATGAGGCTCCAGTGGGTGTGGCAGCACATCTTAGGCACAGTAATGTACTAGGGTTGTCAGTACCAAATTTTTAGTAGTCTGTACCAATACCAGTACAATTTTGCAGTTCTCTGTACCAGAGCAAAACCTGTTGAAAAGTGTCTCACTCCACAGGCTAACTGCTGTGTTGGCGACTGGGCCTATTCTTGCAAGAATAAATACTTCTCTTTTATAAATTCGCAGTGATGATGATTAACATAATTTTTGCCACAACAAATCAAAGTTGGAGCTAAACAAATCAGGAAAGTGGACGATGAAGGCCATAGGCCCTGTCCCAAATGGCACACTCCGGACTTCGGTGACGTCATGTAGCGCAGACCTATAGGGCCCTTAGCGCGAGTCCGCAAGGGCGCATTGAGAGGTATTTTTGGGAGATACTCGAGCGTCATGCCGGAAACAGAAAGAAGGTCTGGTTGTTGTTGTTGTTGGACAGGAGCTGCGAGTCGATATGCTGCAGATTGTTGTTGGTTTTACTTTCATTTTTGCAAGATGTCTTTTAATGCACTGTATAAAAATATTGTTGGTTTAACTTAAAAAAAGTAAGTAACCTGGATGCCTTAAAACTTTAAATTCATTGAAATGGAAAAATTGAGTTAAATATTATGTTATATGAACTACATAAATTATTTAAGTTGATTTGACAAAAGAAAAAATGTTGCAATTACAAATCATGAAAATAAAAATATTTTTTTACAGTGTGCGGAGAAATCATATTTTTGTGCTCAAGGCGCGTTCCTCATGCCTGTGAAAGCCATATTTCTCTCCATACGGAGCTGAATAAACAGGTCATCTCACCAGTCTCTTTATTAGAAAAATATCACAAATATCATTAATTATAGTCTTATTGTAAAATTATAGCCTTTAGCATTGAAAACAGCATTTATTTTCCCAAATCTTATGTCCATGTCAACTACACAGCCTGCTTTTACAGTTCTGTAATTGTATATGCCACCTGGGCAATAGAATAGATGTCATGGTTATGTAAATGATACTGCAGTTGTACTTAATAATACATAATGTTCAATTTTAACACAAAATAAAAATGAGTTTAAGAAAAATGCATAGGTTTCAATATTCATACTATGTTTATGACTCAGTAAAGCCATAACATTCAGTTCTATTTATGTAAATGAATCATAATGTGATCGTATTATTTAACGTGCTATGGTTAAGTTTGAGATATCAACCACTGGTCGATAATATTTGTATAAACTGCAAGTAACAACTCGAATTCCTCTTATTTTTTTTTTTACTGTACAGGATTATAGAGGCAATCGCAGTGATCAGAATAAGACATTTGAAAAAATTTGGTATCATTTATAAGCTTGTTTCTTCATGGGGACCTCAATCCAGGTTCCCAGTGACATGAGTTCCCATGAGTCAGTGTGTACATTCAAGTCCCCAATCGGATAGAAAAACATGTACACACATGCACAACACACACACTTGCTCCCTGTGCAAGCAAAACATACATACACATCTGTTCTATGTACAAACACAAACAACTTAATACAAACAGCTGATTAATTCAGGAATTATGGAAGTGACTAAGGGCCCTTTCACACCTACTTGTTTGGTCAGGACTTTCGGACTTTACAGTTTTGTCCGAATAAAAATTACAGCTGTGAAACCTACACCAGACCAACAATGAAATTTGCTCAGATGAAAAGAGGTAGTATTAGTCTGGATCAAACTGAACAAAGGTTTGGTTCGTTTCTAATGTGAAAGCATTTCTGTATGGTTCGGACTTTCAGACCTTTTACAGGAAGTTCCGGTGGTTCCCGCATAGCTGAAAAAACAGATGGTGGCAGGGAAAATGAGCCGTGGTAACACATGGGGAGAGGAGGAGACGAGGTTTTTAATTGAAGTATGGGTCTGATGACATAATAAGAAGTCAACTTGCAGTCTTCTCCACCTTTCCTGCCGGCGACGATAAAATGTTGGCACAACCAGGACGTTCATTTGGCGAATTTGAACTTGCCTTGTGTATAGTTGGTATTATGCCATAGAAATAACAATATAGTTGCAACAATATCCATCTGTTCATTCATGTAACTTGTCAAAGTTACCCGCCGAATTAACGACACACTGACGTCAGACACTAGTCCATTTACAAAATCAAACAATGTCAAGATGCAGCCCACATATACCCCTTTTCCACCAAAAAAAGAACTGGTTCGGAACTGGTGCTGGTTCAAAGTTGGTTCGGAGTTGGTTCAACTTGCGAACCGCTTCAGAACCTATTTGTTTTTCGACTGACTAGAGCGCCCAGGGAACGCCGTCGTTACGTCACTGTGTACGTCGCCATACGTCTTAGCTAGAAATTACTTTCGGATTATCTCTAACTCGTATACAAGAAAGCTTTAAAAACAATTGAAATATGTAAGTCTTTTAATCTTTTTTCGTTTGATATGTATGATCTTTTATGATAAGTTATGTACCCCTGTAATTGTGTCTTTTTTTCTTTCCATTTATTTGTTCTATATTGTGCTTATATAAAAATGTCTTCAATAAAAAAATTACAAAAATAGAAACGCTTGCGTTAACTTCAAGCATAACAATTACAAAGGCAGACTCCATCGTGTTTCTGCAAATGTTTCTCCTGGATTTGCGATCCTTTATTATGGTCAGAAAAGATGTTTAGAACACATCTAAACCCGCCCCAGCCCCCGACGTAAGCATGACGTGGTAAAAGAACGGTTCTAGTCCAGAAAAGAGTTGGTGCCGCTTTGGCTGTCGAAACACAAAGAACTGGTTCTCGCATAGGCACCGGCTCTGGCTCCGAACCGGCTCTCAAAATGCTTTGGTGGAAAAGGGGCTATAGATGATGACGACAGGACGCAAGTATGTCACATAAAGTTATTTAGTGCGCTCGCATAATTGCAGTGTGAAACCAATCCAAAACTTTCTGAACGTATAAAATGCATCAAAACGTGAACTTTGGTTCGGACCTTGGTGCAGACTTTTATGTGTGAAAAGGTCTGCGCAGTGCCACTTCAATCGAACACACTTAATATCTTTATTAATGAGTCATTGAATTATTAACTCAACCAAGTCATTCAAAAATGTGAATTCATTCAGCAACACAGTGGTTTTTAATCCTGCTCATGGGGACCCGCTTCTCAGCACATTTTGTATGTCCCCCCGTATTTAAAGTATACCTGTGGTGAAAATCAAGTTTTTAATGTTGTTTATATGTCTATGTGGTGTTTTTAATACACTTTAAGATAAAACAATGTGCAAATTGATAAGTTAACACCGTTGCTGAGTATTTTCTCCTTAAAACTGCAGTGAACCAAAGACAGTCTCAGGCTATGTTTACACGGAAACGATTCTGAAGAGAAAACGCAAAAGTGGCGTTGCGTCATCACTTTAAATTCTTCGTTTAGACAAGCATTTTGGGTGGGAAATCCGCGTGCACATGGTGACGCAAAAGTGTATGAAATTCAATGTAGTATGCACTCCAGGCAGCTAGGTGGCAATGTGGAGCACTGCCACACAACAACACCAAGTCCGTGCACCTGCATACAACCTTCACTGTCAAGCAGACTTTTGCGTTTTTACCCTTTACACGGGAACGTGGCGGTGGAGCGTTTTTAAGATTTCCACTCTGGAGGGTGGTTTCAATTTTTTGCATTTTTAAGCCCCAAAAAAACGCTGTCGCTGTGTATTTTTACGTTTTCACCCGCGAGCGTTCTAGTGTAAACAGGGCCTTAAAAGCGCGGTTTGAAATCGCTGGTGTTTCTGACGTCACAAACTACCCTGTAACCAATCAGGTCAACGTGTGACTGTCAATGATGCAATTTCTGAGGTGTGAGTGAGTGGAGGCGGGGCTAATTTGCATAGACCAAAAGTATACTAAATTAGGCAAGGAGTTACATTCAAGCTATTTTGAGGCATGGAGGCATTTTTTTTTTCAAGGAAAAACCAATTCCATATGTAAATGTGGTGCTCAAAGATGCGTTTTAAGGGATAAAATGATTGACACACCTGACCTGATTCAGACTCTCAGCTCATTAGGTGAGCTTCATGATGGGGTGAATCCCACTTAGAGAAAGTGAGCATCCCTTTGCCCTACTCACTCTGAAGGCCAGAAGTGGGGACTTTTGAGTTAGCATCGCACTTGTGTGTCGTAACGTACCCATTGAAGAAGAGAGCAATGAAATGTATGAAAAAATGTGTGTAACATATTGCATAACAAACAAAACAACTTGACGTATTCTGTTTATACGCTAACTGGAACTCTCCTCTCATCCAGCTTTAAAATAAAATGCGAGGTTTCACAACCCTGGATCACATCACCATAAAAATTACTTCCTTAAAGTTACCATCTCATGTACCCTCTGCTAATTGCCTACTGAACTGAGTCTGTCAGATAAGAGAGACAGACAAAATGTGCAGAGCAGTGGGTCCCTAGGACCAGGATTTAAAACACAGCCGTAACAAAACACCACTGCATTTTGCTCAGAGTTGTGCAACGGCTCTGTTGTGGCTTTTTAGAGCTATTTTCGTTGGCAAAATAGAGTAAAAACAGATGCTCACGTTGCCTGATCATCATCTCTTCCTCTTTAATACTAGTAGTTGCAGCAAGAAATAAGGTGTGTTGAAAGGTACAATACAACTTACTAAAATGAATCCTGTCTCACATATTCCCTCAATCAGCGTTTCAACCGAGGAAAGACGTCAATAAAACAGCTTGTAGGCTAATGTTATGTCACTTAAAGTACCTCAAAAAAGCTATTTAATGTCTATAAAACTCATTCAATAGCTAGAAAAATAAAAGAGCAATTTGCTAAATATATGCACTTACATATTCATTATATGTTCACTTAACCTGCAAGTGATGTCTTCATTATTTAATGCATGTTTGGATAAATCGGTCTTGAAGTTATTACAGTTTATAGTCATTAAAAAATGTTCATATTTCACCATCAAACTGAAGGAGAACTCAATTCTGTTATTAAACAGTTGATATAAAAATGCCTTATGTGTCATTTAACTGTTTGTAGAACTCACTTTTACTGAGGTAAGTTAGATTAAAGAATTGATGATTCCTAATTGATTTTTTGAAGTGTATCCTGAATTTTTGGGTGCAGCCCAGAATTTTCATTTCGGTACATCAGTAATTTTATGGAGACAAAATCTATACTTACTCTTACTATACTAAAGGATCTGTGTTTAAAAAAAAAAAAACATTTTGTAGAAATTAAAAAATTTAACACTGTCAGATGATAAAAACAGTGATTGAAGACTGTAACTTAATATTTTTAATAAGACGTACATTTATCACATTTATTTGATAGTTACTATTTTATGGACTGGTCCATATCATGAGAAGGGTTATTTATTTTTCATTAATATTAATTATTTTTTCTTTTGCGACCCTTAAGAATATCTAAAAGATACAAACCAAATGTGCTCATGATGAAAAAATAAAAACAAATATTGTATTCATCACTCCTTCCTGGTGATGTAAACGCGCTCAGGAAGAGTTATTCTGTAATATTCTCCATCAAAAACTATAAAATATTCAAAAATATAACACATTTATTGTTACGATATAAAAACAGGCTATGTTTGAATTGAGGTGAAAATGTTTAAAGATCTAACATCAAATTTCCTGTAGCTCAAACAGAAGATGAATGCGTTTGAAACAGTGATGGGTTCGTTTTACCAAGCAAAACAAAAACTATGTACCTTAATCATTGTAAGTCACTGTGGATAAATGACTGCATTTGCAATGTACATTTAATGTGAATGTAGCCTAACATTGATAGCTGGCAGAGCTAAGATACACTCAGTGACAATATAATGAGAGCTAACTTTCGTAAGGTATAAGGGACTTTATATTTTATATTTTAAAACACATATAGCCGTCTTTATATTTTAGAAGGGGGTCCTCAAAGCAGATTACCGTATTTGGGGGTCCGTCAAAAAGTCTGAAATATGTAACAGTGCTTCTGCCCACCTACTAATATGGCATGCTACTGGTGTAAATGGTCGGGTTTGGCAGTTCTCGGAACATTGTGCTCTTAGATTTAAAAAAAACTGACAGGTCATGTCGACAAATGCCACATATTACTAATACTAAACGCACGAATGTGTTTACTCTCATAGTATGTAGGCGCAAAGTGTCGACAAACAACCTTTAAAAAAAAAAAAACATATCAGCTACTTCCTGCTTTAGATACAGCGCTGATGGGCAACTTCTTTATCTCCTTTAAATATTAAAAAATAAATAATATTGAAAAAAAGTATTGAAAACTGATTATGAGGTAGCATTTACTTACAGGCAGATGAATGACGGTGTTTATTTCAGTTTAGTTGTCCTATTACAGGATTCACATCTTCAGCCACTGACGCGCACAACAGACATGTTGAGTATTCTTCAGTCTCACTTCGTGACCTGTTACCACCAGTATCGGCGTAAGATACTGTAAGCAAGCCTTCAAAACCTTCGAAGCCTAGTGAGCTGCCTACTTAGAAACCATGGGCCAACGACAGGGGCGTGTCAAGCGCGAATAACATGCTGCCCGTGTAGGCAGGTCGTAAGATATTGAGACGCAGCCAACATATTATATTTTCTGTTTGCGTACATAAGATCTTCAAATTAAAAGTTCTAATAACTCATAGAATGTCTATGTTACTCCAAACACACACATATAATTAAATATTTAAGTATAGTGCATCGCTTTTATTCAATAGACCTACTAATATAAACTAAATTAATTTCAAAAAGAATTAAAATACAATAAAAATATTTTTTATTTAAAAATACAAACACAACAACAACACACACAACACACACACACACACATAAAAATTAATACACTTCATCTAATCAATAAAATTGTGGCAACAGATTACAAGCAATATTATTAATTAAATCGAACAAATTAGAATTTAGTAATAATTAATCAAATTATTCCCTAAAAGTTAACCATTTAAAATGAGTAAAGTTTATACCAAAAAATTAAACAAAAATATCTGAATAACAGACAGACATCAAAGATTAATTAAGAACTCTTTATTTTTTATTGCCAACATTGAAGACACCTGATGTTAACAAGCAGAATCACTGAAGGAGAAACCTAAAACAAACCACGATCACCATAATAGCGACTTAAATGTAATTTTTTTGTAAGTTTTATTCATTTTAAATGGTTTACTTTAAAGGAATTAATTTGAATAATCACAACTCAATTCTAAATTGTTAAATTGAATTAATAATATTTATTGTATTCTGTTGCACCATTTTTTTTTTTTTTTTTTTTTTTTATTAGATAAAGTGCATTCATTTGTACAGTGTAGATGCTGAAAGCATTCTTTAGAAATGTTGGCCCTTTTTGATAGGATAGCATCTTGCAGTTGATGGAGATTTGTGGAATGCACATCCAGGGCACAAAGCTCCCCTGGCCATAAAGGGATGGACATGGTCAGAAACAATGCTCAGGTAGGACATGGCATTTAAACGATGCCCAAATGGAACTAAGGGGCCTAAAGTGTGCCAAGAAAACATTCCCCACACCATTACACCACCACCAGCCTGCACAGTGGTAACAAGGCATGATGGATCCATTCATTTCAGTGCTACATAAATAAATTGATAGACTAGAGCTATTTGTTAGAAGTAGCACTTAGTAGCATCTTAAATGCTAAGATTTACATGCTCCTTCAATCAATGCAAAAGAAAATAATGAAATTAATTAGTCGACAGCTAAACAAAATGCTCAACTCTTCTCCACAATGGTAACCTGCTGTAATTTAAATGGTTTAATAATTCCAATGTAATTTAACATTAAACACAATTACACACTATCAAGTCTTCCCCCTTTTTAAATTTCTAAAAAAAAAAAAAACGCCATAAAATAACACTTAATTTTAACATTTATTCTCTCTTAATTTAATCATATGCAGTATCGTCTTGCGATTTGAATATGTTTAGTGAAAGGTAAAACTTCCGAAATCTCCGTGTAAACAATGCGTGACGTAGACGCGCCAGAGATCACTTCCGGCGTAACGTTGAACACGGTTCAGTTCGGTTCAGGTCGACATACATAGCTGTTAGCAAGAGGTAAAAAATATATAAATACTGTTCGTTTTCTCAAACAAACCGCTTGTTTCGTGTCTTAGGCCATCAGTGTGTACAATGAGCACAGAGAAGTCAAAAATAAACATGATTTAATGACTCAAGTCGTGACAGACAACACCGGTTTGACCGAAAAATGTCAAAATTGTAAATACTGTGGAAAAAAAGACACCTACATCTTGGATGCCCTTGAGGTAAGCTAAAACATATCAAAAATTAATTTCAAAGTGAACTATCCATTTAAACAGCAATATCTGTGTGTAATGATACTATATAGATGAGATTAGGCATCAAAGAATGCAGGACAACAGGGCAAACAGGATACAGTCTTAAAATAGTTCATAAGTTTAACAAGGCATGCCCAGGAGATTCTTAAAAGTTGTTCAGCATCATTACTTCAGTCTTCAGTGTCACACGAGCCTTCAGAAATCATTCTAATATGATGATTTGCTGCTCAAGAAACAATTATGATTTTGTTGGAAACAGTTCATATATGTTTGGAAACCGACATTTTATTTTTCAGGATTCTTTGATGAATAGAATGTTCAAAAGAACAACATTTATTTGGAATAGAATCTTTTGTTACATTAGACATGTCTTAACTGTCACTTTTGATCAATTTAATGCAACCTTACAAAATAAAAGTATTAATTTCTTTCCCAACATTTAAAAAAAATACAAATTCTTACTAACATCAAGATTTTGAATGGTATAGTAGTGTAAAATGCTAAAAATGTTTCTATTTCTGTTTCAGATTTGAACTTTCTATTAATCAAAGTCAAATAAATTAATTAATTTTAAAAAAATCAAAAGATTGTATACAACTGTTTTCAACATTGATGATAATCATAAATGTTTGTTGAGCATCAAACATCATCACATGATCCTCCAGAAATCAAAGACGTGAGTAATGATGCTGAAAATTCAGCTTTAATAACAGATTGTATTGTATTTTTATGTTCAATTGTAATAATTTTTCATAATATTACTGTTTTGATTGTATTTTGGATCAAATAAATGCAGGATTAGTGAGCAGAAGATACTTTTGAATTGTACGTCCAACAGAATGATTCTAGCTTTTTCAATGTAGCCTATTTACCCTAAAAACAACTGGATGATTGATGTGACGCTGTGATGATAATGTTTCTTCCAAAAAACTTAATTAAATGCATGAAAATAGTTTATTAGGTACATATAAATTGTGCCAAAACAGGCTGTCAGTCTGTGTTGGTGGGGATTTTTCAGTTCATACGATTTCCATCATATTTCCCACACAGTGACGTCCAGTAGGTGGCGGGAAAGGACTGTTATGAGTGAGTAAGTCAGTCAGTCAGCAGACTGTTCAACCATTTCATTAAAAAAGGCTGCTTTATTCAGGAGCAAACAATGCTATGGATATCATTGTCAATCAATCATTGCTATTTCAAGAGGGAATCCCGCATAAACGCGGATGTAGCCTAATTCCCCAAACTTTGCAGCGTGTACATGGCCATTCGACCAAGAAGCATGAAAATCAAGTTTTATACAAATTCTGAATGAATAGTCCTAGAAAGCATTGAAAAAGCGGACAACTAACGCTTCCTAATCATAATTTGCCTACTAAAAAGCTGTTACTCATCTTCACAGAGATCTCTTGCACTCCCGCAGAACCGGCACTATTAATAATGAAAAATGAATAAATTAAGCCTAAATGTTTCCAATTTATGTAATACAAAAATCACATTTGCCATAATATATATTTTTTTAATTTATTATATGTAAATGTACTTATTTAAATCATATTTATAATGTACATTTTCACATGTAATGTTTTACATGTACTAATGCTTCTACAATTTTCCTTTCTTTAAAACACAATGCTTCTTTTTACTGTAGGCTAATGAATAGCCTACTTTTGATATACTTCAATAAAAGGATGCTAAAAAACTCCCACTAGAGGGAGCAATTCGACAAACAAACACTCACTCACTCAAAGCAGGTGGATACAAACTTCAACGATTCGAAAACAATAAACATGATCAATAACTGCAAGTTAATTTTGACCACCCATAACATATTCCTACTATATCATACACATATTACAACTACTCCCTGAGAAAGTATACTTGTTTTGTTATAGGCCATGCTTTGAAAACAGCTTCGAAGATCATGCTTGAGGTATTCGTGTGTAAATATAGTCTTTTAAAATTAACCACAATCAAAATAATCTGGAGTGAACTTATCAATGTTAAAATGCAAATCATCTCTCGGTTGGAGGTCCTCCATCTGTTTCCTTGAAAGCACAATGCTTCCCTTTCCCGAGCTACTTCCTCTTCTATAGTCAACATTTTGAAGTGGATCAAAAAAGTTCATCAAAGTTGTCCTAAGACAAGAATGGGTATTGTTCAAAATGAATTAATAAAATGAATACAATAGTAGAGTGTAAGTGTATATCAAACTAATCATACTTCCCCTTTTCGCCTAACATTCTACCTTGAACAAAATGTAGCTATATCGTGTCCATGTTCTGTGCTGACCATGACAAAATCAAAAATATACTGTATGTCAAGATATACTGAGTAGGCCTAATCAATTAAGTAACCGAGGGTCAAAAGGTGGGGGCTTGCTTTTACAAACTGAACCAATCATATTGATAGAAGGACACATTAATCACAATGATCGTATATGTTATCTTTCTCTATTCTATAAAAACTGTTGTATTGCTTTTGTGTGTGGGTTTCTCTCTGAAATTTGTCTGGGATCTGGCCGAAGTCGATGAGGAGACGCGCTAGAGTATAAATATTATAGGAAACTACTACGCTATCTCACGACCAATTCGTACGAGTTCGTACGAGTGATTAAAAAGTGGCTAAGCATATTAATTCATACGACCTCACTCGTACGAATTGTCCAAACCCACGTGATGGGTAGGTTTAGGGGCGGGGTCAGGGGTAGGTCATTCGTACGAATTCATACGAATTGGCCAATTCGTAAAGTACGTACGATTTAGCAAAAACGTACTAATTCGTACGAGTGAGGTCATACGAATTGTTACGAATTAGCCACCTCATAAAATTCGTGCGAATGTTCGGGGACGATGATTGTAGACGAGACCCAGGTAGACTTAGGTCAGGTGCGTAGGGGAAAAATCTAGGAGAAAAAACTCTAGCCTACTTTAGTCTCGTTGACCTTATTTCTCAATGCATTGGTATTTCCTGCATTTGGTTGCAGAAAAACTTCCCATAATAAAACCACCAGTTATATCACCTAATTTTTGTTTAGAAAATGAAGAGTCATTGTGTACAATTTTATATTGTATTAAATTTTGAATTGAAAATAGAAGATGTTTGAATCAGTGATTAAATTTGCCCGGTTTATATGCTGAATCACATTATTTAATATGCTAACAGTTTTTACTAATTTGTATTTGTTTTTATGACATGCAGTAGACATGCAAAACATGTCTGTAAATCATGTCTATACTCCACCATCTCCATGTCGCAACTGTCCAAGATGATGAGCTAAGTGGCAGAGTATATGAAATGAGACTAATAATATCAAGCACTGGGTTAGTTCACCCAGAAATTAAAATTAGGTCATTAATTATAAATCATCATGTCGTTCCAAACCCATTTGACTTTTGTTCATCTTCAGAGCACAAATTAAGATCTTTTTAATTAAATCTGAGAGCTTTCTGTCTCTCCATTGGCAGCCACAACCACCACTTTCAAGCCCCAGAAAGATAGTAAAGACACCATTACAGAATCCATGTACCCCCAGTGTTAAACCTCAATTTTTTAGAGTCATTTGTATGCACAAAGAAGAATCTCCATCGCTTGTTCACGAGAGCATGACACATTTGTGTTTTATTTCAATGTGAGAGCAGACGTCTTTGCGTGAATGGGTGTAGGAGATTAATATTTTGTAATTAAAGTAGTAAATTATGTTTTTTTTTGTTTTGTTTTTTTTGCGGAAATGCGCATGTGTCGGTTCTTAAAATCGAGGTTAAACCACTGGACGTCTTTACTCTCTTTTAGGGGCTTGAAAGTGGTAGTTGCAAAGACTGTCAATAGATTAATTAAATAATAACATCATAGTCAAAGATATTCGATTATATATTCAAAATAATGTACAAATTTAGTTTCCTTTGATGCAAGCCAATTTTGTAAAAATAAAAACAAAAGAAAAAAACATGCAGTCTCGGTGTATAAGTAAGAGCTTTCAATGAAACATGCTTGTGAATGTAATGAAATGTACTCTTTAGTATTGTATTCACAGTTTTTATACTTTTTTTTATTATTTGGTGAGTAAATATCTGCAAAATTATTAAAATGTCAGAGCAAACACAATGTGTCATGGAACATACAAATGCTCTGTTAAAATTACCTTACACAAAATATTAATAATGCTAACTATAGATTTTACACATGCTGTATGTAGGTTTGACTCTCATATTTAACAAATCATAACCCCTGAAATGAGAGTCCCCTAAAAGGTAACATATACAGTAGATCTAAAATGTAACACAGCTAGAGCTAGATTTTGATCTGCCACGTTCAGAAAGTCCTGAGCGTGTATCTAGATGTCTTCGGTTCGTTCTCAAGGTCTCTGGGCTTAAACACCTGTAACACACACACAACAATGGTGAATGACAGATTAGCTAAATAAAAATGCACCTGAACGTTTAGAGATACAGAAACAAACATTTGAAAACTCATTTACAGTATGTGAATCTGTCAAAACAAAATATAAGAAGTATTGGAGACAAACAGGAGGATATTAAAATCACATTTTTATATTTTTAAATCTCCCAAAACTATGAGAGAAATGTGTTTCCTTTTCTAAGCAATACTCCACAGGTTTGGAACAACATGAAGCTTAATAAATGACAGAATTTTCATAACTGAACTGTCATAGTCATTGAGGTGCAGTATGTGAGATTGACAGCTAGTGGTTGAAATGTGTACTGCGGTCCAAATTCTTAATATTGGAGAGAGTTGTTTTCTATGGAGTTAATATTATGCCAAAATTAAACAAACAAATCCAGCATTTTGCATACAAACTCATCCAGCTTTACAAAGGAAAACTCGACTTGCAAACAAACAGAAAGCAATGGTCAATTTGAGTAAAAAGGTCAATTTGAGTGAAAATGCAGTGGAGTAACAAATATGTATTGTATTTTGCAAATAGAAATAAATTAGCCTAGATGATATTTCACAAATAGATACAAACCATCCCACAAATTGCATGTAACCTTTGAACAAATACCAAATCTAGTACACTGAAAATTTTTTACTTAAAGGTACAATATGTAGGATTTTTCGCCACCAGGGGTCGCTAATCCTCTTACAATAAAAAAGGCGTATATTGATGATGCAAAGCATCAAGCGAAATTATGGATCTTGTCGTCACACTTTTATGAATGAGTGAATACATTAGCCATGTTTCCATCGACACGTTTTTATCTGAATTAAGTGATATCTGTCACGGTGTGAGATGGTGGAGTGCAGGAGTGCAGGCAGAAGGAATAGGAGGAGTCCAGATGAACGTGAAGATACTGATTTTAATCAAAAATACAGGTAGGAGGACAGGGAAACTCCGGGTAACATACAACATCGACCGACCACCATTGATTAAAACAGAGAGGGAACTAAATACACAGAATAATCAAACATAATGGGGTGAAAACAGGTGAAACAGATGATCAAGACGAGGAACAGGTGGCTGATGAGGGAGTGAACACGGGATAGGGTGACGAGAGGATCCTGGGAAGTGTAGTGCTGAAGACAAGACAGACTGGTGCAGACGGAGGACTGTGACAGAACTCCCCCCTCCCGGGAGGCGTGACCTCACGCCGCAGAACAGAGGAAGGAGGGGGGACGAACTGGGGCCTGAGAGGGGTGTGGCCAGGGAGGAGCAGGCTGAGGGCGTGGCCAGGGCGGAGCAGACTGAGGGCGAGACCCGGGCGAAGCAGGCTGAGGGCGTGGCCAGGACGGAGCAGGCTGAGGGCGTGGCCAGGGCGGAGCAGGCTGAGGTCGAGACCAGGGCGAAGCAGATGGAGGGCGAGACCAGGGGGGAGCAGATGGAGGGAGGACCCCTGGTGGAGCCGATGGAAGCGGGGCTGACAACACCAGGGGGCCGACAGACAGGGGCGGAGCAGATGGGAGAGGAGACCAGGGTGAAGCAGAGGGACAGACGACATCGGGTGCTGAAGAGGGACCGAGGGACCATGGGGACACCGTAGGCTCAGGTGACAGAAGTGACGACAGGGGCACAGAGGGACACGGTGAGGCCAGAGGGCGTGAGGGCTGACGGGTGACTGGAGGGAGTGAGGAGTCCGACAGAACCGGGGGGGTGACCTGACGGTGCGGAGCAAAGGGAAGGAAGTCCAAAGGTGAAGGGAGGATGACGAGGGAACGAAGGGAGTCCGGAGGGTCGAGGGAGCCTGGTCGAGCTGGTGGACTGAGGGGCCATGGAGGAGCTGAGGGAGGTAGGAGCCACGGGGGAGCTGATGGGACAGAGGGCCGATGAAGTGTCCAAATGGAGGAGGTGTGAGGCGAAGGCCGGGGATCCAATGACCCAGCTAGGTCAGGGGAGCTGGCAGACGGAGGGGCTGACGGATGCATGATGGGAGGAGGTGGGAGAGGGAGGCTGGGTGGGATCCTGGTCTCGGCCTCTGGCTGGACGGTCTCGGGATCAGGTTGGACGGTCTCGGGCGCTGGCTGGACGGTCTCGGGCTCTGGCTGGACGGTCTCGGGCGCTGGCTGGACGGTCTCTGGCGCAGGCTGGACGGTCTCTGGCGCAGGCTGGACGGTCTCTGGCGCAGGCTGGACGGTCTCTGGCGCAGGCTGGACGGTCTCTGGCGCAGGCTGGACGGTCTCTGGTGCAGGCTGGACGGTCTCTGGCGCTGGCTGGACGGTCTCTGGAGAGCTGGACGGAACCAGCAGTGAAGAGCATACAGTCTCTGGTGGGCTGGACGGAACCAGCAGTGAAGAGCATACAGTCTCTGGAGGGCTGGACGGAACCAGCAGTGAAGAGCATACAGTCTCTGGAGGGCTGGACGGAACCAGCTGTGAAGAGCATACAGTCTCTGGAGGGCTGGACGGAACCAGCAGTGAAGAGCATACAGTCTCTGGGGGGCTGGACGGAACCAGCAGTGAAGAGCATACAGTCTCTGGAGGGCTGGACGGAACCAGCAATGAAGAGCATACAGTCTCTGGAGGGCTGGACGGAACCAGCAGTGAAGAGCATACAGTCTCTGGAGGGCTGGACGGAACCAGCAGTGAAGAGCATACAGTCTCTGGAGGGCTGGACGGAACCAGCAGTGAAGAGCATACAGTCTCTGGAGGGCTGGACGGAACCAGCAGTGAAGAGCATACAGTCTCTGGAGAGCTGGACGGAACCAGCGGTGAAGAGCATTCAGTCTCTGGAGAGCTGGACGGAACCAGCGGTGAAGAGCATTCAATCTCTGGAGAGCTGGACGGAACCAGCGGTGAAGAGCATTCAATCTCTGGAGAGCTGGACGGAACCAGCGGCGAAGAGCATTCAGTCTCTGGAGAGCTGGACGGAACCAGCGGTGAAGAGCATTCAATCTCTGGAGAGCTGGACGGAACCAGCGGTGAAGAACATTCAGTCTCTGGAGAGCTGGACGGAACCAGCGGAGAAGAGCATTCAGTCTCTGGAGAGCTGGACGGAACCAGCGGTGAAGAGCATTCAATCTCTGGAGAGCTGGACGGAACCAGCGGTGAAGAACATTCAGTCTCTGGAGAGCTGGACGGAACCAGCGGTGAAGAGCATTCAATCTCTGGAGAGCTGGACGGAACCAGCGGAGAAGAGCATTCAATCTCTGGAGAGCTGGACGGAACCAGCGGTGAAGAGCATTCAATCTCTGGAGAGCTGGACGGAACCAGCGGTGAAGAGCATTCAGTCTCTGGAGAGCTGGACGGAACCAGCGGTGAAGAGCATTCTAGCGATGGAGTGGGGCTGGTGACGTCATCCACGGTGAAGGGAGATCCACATGACACCAGCACCCACTCCACATAGGCCGCAAAGTCCCCTCGAGGCCCGTCTCCGGGCAGGCGTGCCTGGGTTTCAGCATTTAGGCCTGCCCGGAAGAACACACAGAGGCTGGTAACATCATAGTGAACATGAGGTACCAAGTCCAAATACCTCTGTGTGTGGGCCTCGAGGGATTGATCCTCCTGCTCCAGGAGGAGAAGTTGCACAGCTGCTAAATCCATGTTTGGAGGTCGGTCGATCTGTCACGGTGTGAGATGGTGGAGTGCAGGAGTGCAGGCAGAAGGAATAGGAGGAGTCCAGATGAACGTGAAGATACTGATTTTAATCAAAAATACAGGTAGGAGGACAGGGAAACTCCGGGTAACATACAACATCGACCGACCACCATTGATTAAAACAGAGGGAACTAAATACACAGAATAATCAAACATAATGGGGTGAAAACAGGTGAAACAGATGATCAAGACGAGGAACAGGTGGCTGATGAGGGAGTGAACACGGGATAGGGTGACGAGAGGATCCTGGGAAGTGTAGTGCTGAAGACAAGACAGACTGGTGCAGACGGAGGACTGTGACAATATCGAATGAAAAATGCCTTATGGAAACAGTAAAATTCGATGAAATTTCATGAAAATCGACTCAAATGAAATACGTTCGGTCTCATCGGATTTTCTCTTGATCGATATACGGCTAATGCGATAAAAGCTGATGGAAATGTTATTTGCCGAATAAATAATGAATTGCGATTAAGTTTTATGCCCTTTTACGGTTGCAACACGTCAGAAGACGAGTTCATTTCCGGCCTGTTTGCGCACACATGGCGGATGTCAACAAAGACAGATGTAAGTGGACAAAGCAAAAAGATGCTTCAACCAAAGGGTTTCCGTGAACCACGATCTCCCAGAACTGATGGAGCCCTGTCGTTCCCAAACCACAGTCACCTCCGCTGTCGTCGGGCATACGTGCATCGTCATCATCATAGCAATGTTATAGCGTCGCTGTTTTCTTAGGTTAGTTTTGCTTGTTTTTACGTGGCTTGGTAGAATGTGGTCTGTTATTTCTAGTTGGACGCAGTTCAGAGACGGAACAGACTATTTTCTTTAGCAGAAGCAACTCGTTTTTAAATCAATAAACTCGTTTTTAAGTCAATATTTTGTGTCAAATTATTGATTTATTTATTTATTTGGTTGATTTATATGTAGGCTATAAGCAGGATAATATATAGCGAGGCGGTTGTTATAGCGAATACAACCAACAACCGCCTCGCATACATTATCCCATTCATATGTCGCAATCAGCTGGCACATAAGCATTATTAGCCTTCAACTTGTGAAATATTGATCATTTTTGGTAGATGGCGCGATCCGTTTTGTCTAACAAAACTTTGTTCGCAAAAGTTTGCTTGAATGTTGTTAGATTCAGTGCGAAAATAAATGGAAACACCTTAAAATGTCTCAAATCAATTCGATATACCAATTTGATCGCAAAACAGCATGTGACGTCATTACGTACAGGTTTTTATTCGCTTTAAAGCCGTTGGATGGAAACACACTTTCATCAGCTTTATCCGCATGAGTTTTTTAACCGAATTTCAGATAATTCGATTGACAAGTGGATGGAAACATGGCTATTGATGTTTATATCATGACTGTGGTGTGAAGCAGGGCACGATTGCTAATGAGACATATACCAGCGCCGCATGCAACGCGAGTCCCGCGAATATAAAGGAATAAGGACATTTCATTCTACCGAACTACACGCAAGTGCTGAATCAATTCTCACACAGGACAGTTTATTAGAGGAATTAAACCTGAGGTAACGCAGCACTGTTACACTTGCACTAACAGTTACACTATCACACTAAACTGCATTTGAGTGTGTTGAATGTTGTTAGTTAAGTTGTGTGTTGGCTGTATGACACTAGCAGTAAGCTAGATCAACATTATAACATACAAATCATATTCTAACATTTCATCATACCGAATTATATAACATGAATTCATTTTATGGTGACTCCTGGCAATTTAAGCCCTCTAAATCAAAGACCATCTCGATAGTTAAAGGAAAGGTAGCAGATAAAACATTCTTCATTAATGGTGAGGCAATACCAACAGTTTCGGGGAAGCCAGTGAAGAGTCTTGGTACGATGAGGATCTAAAGGACAGAGTTCGAGTGGGAGAAGTTAGACGGCAAGCAGTCGAAGGGTTGAAGAGCATAAACAGCTGTGCTCTACCAGGCAAGCTAAAACTCTGGTTCTTTCAGTTCGGTCTACTCCCGAGGTTGCTGTTGCCACTGACTGTGTACGAGGTTTCTTTGACAACAGTGGATAAGCTGGAAGCGTTAATAAGTTCATACATCAGGAAATGGCTGGGACTTCCACGCTGCCTCAGCAGAGTGGGAATTTAAAGGAATATTGCAGCTGCCAGTCTCTGCTTTAACCGAGGAGTTAAAGTGCACCAAGGTCAGACTGGAAATGACCTTAGTATGACCTCACGCAACAAATGTGTAAGGGAGGCAGCCCCTGTGTTAAAAACTGGTAGAAAGTGGTCAGCAAAGAAATGTGTAGTAGAGGCAAAGGCTGCTCTTCAAATTGGGGATATCGTAGGACAGGTACAGCATGGAAGAGGGGGTTTTGGGCTCAGTTTAGCTCCCCAGCTCAAAGGAGGAAGCTGGTAGTCAACGAGGTGCGAAAGCAGGAGGAGAGGATGAGGTGTATAAAGGCCATTTCCCAGGCCAAGCAGGGAGAGTGGATGAGATGGGAGAGTATGGAACAACGCAAGATGGGCTGGCAAGACCTTTGGTCAACGGAAGGGAGTAGGATCAGTTTCCTTATTAGGTCAACATATGATGTTCTCCTATCACCGCAGAACCTAAACCTCTGGGTTGGAGAGGATCCCTCTTGTCCTTTGTGTTCATCACCTGCCACATTAAGGCACATTGACAGGATGTAAGGTGGCTCTTAGCCAAGGTCAGTTTACTTGACGCCATGACCAAGTACTGCGATGTTTGGCTTTACCATTGGAAGGCAAGCGTAACATGACCAATAAGTAGCCACCTGTTCTAGCAAAACATTACACGCAGAAGACAATATTCCTCCGCCCAGGCGAGCAACCACCAAGAAAAGGTGTTAACACCAATTCTCGCCCAGGACAACTGGAAGCTGTTAGGGACTGGAAGATGCTGGCTGATCGTGATCAAAGGCTTATTTTTCCACCTGAGATTGCTACCACTAACCTCCGACCAGATATTGTTTTGTGGTCTGATCAGCCCACATTGTTCAACTCATAGAGTTAACAGTGCCATGGGAGGATGCTGTAGATGAGGCATATGAAGAAACTGCGGTATGTGCATCTGGCCACTGAAGCAGAACAGCGAGGATGGAGAGTCCAGGTTTATCCAGTGGAAGTGGGTTGTAAAGGTTTTGTGGCACACTCTACAACCCTGTTCCTCAGAGACATCGGATTCATTGGCCAAGAGTTGTGTCGCACAGTAAAGAACTTATCTGAAGCAGCAGAAAGGAGCAGCAACTGGCTGTGGTTGAGACGGAATAGATTCTGGCTGGCTGTGTACAGGCCGCCACGCTACGGTTTTGATTTATTTGTAGAATCCTTGAAAAACTTGAAGAGTCTGTTGGTTTATTCGTATAGGTTGCATAGTATTTACAGTCATTACGTTCCTGTGTATTTTACGTGAATGATGGTGGTTGGGCAGATATTGTGTTTTGCGGTAGTTGGTATGCCATTCGGAACTGTTGCCACTGAAATGCATCAGTGGGGCTCGACAGCCTTCGTCAAATGGGTTGGCGTGTATGGTTGGGTTGTGGAGAGATTGTGTGATTGTGGGTAGGTCTCAACAGCAGGAGGGATGTAGAGGTCAGTAATCTGGGCTGAGTTGAGTGGGGGACGGAGGGGGGTGACTCTGGGATGCCAGAGTCACTGTCGAGCCCTCTTGAGGTGTTGTGGGCTAGTCAATGAGGACGGAAGGTGCCCACTTGAAGACCCTAGAGATGTCCCTTACTCGGCTCAATTCAGACGGTTGAGGTGCTGGTCCACTGGGGAGACCATTCTGTAGTTGCAGCCATCGTGTGTGCTGACGCGCTAAGTACACTGCAGCCGTTAACGTCGGACAGAAGGGGAGTAACACCACCGAATGGAAAGAAGCGTAAATGGATGGAGAAGCATAGTTTACTGTAAAGCTACATCTTAGTTTGTGCTCATATTGGCAAAAGCCGAGTACAAATCAGCATGTTGTTTAACATCTACTCTCGTGTAATGGAAATCAATTCACCACAAAATCATTTTCATCCATGTACAAATGCATATCTGTCTGTTATGATTGTGAGACACTTGGCTTTTTATGAGATTTCTTGGCTCCATTTTCTCACAAAGGTGTCAGGCAGATTTTCTCGCAAATGCAGTTGAGCAACTTCCTCTGCTAAAACAGTATGGCCCTAAGATAAGGGGTTAATTTAGCGTGTTCAGTGTTCATCTAAAGCTGCATGTGTATATATTTGCTGTGCAATGTGCTTTCTTCTCAGACTCAGAGGCAAATATTTTAGGGTTCTCTTTATTTTAACTTTATGTAAAACTTACAGTAAATAGCTCAATGCGTCATGCTGCTTTAGGGGGACAAAACATTAACATTTACCTTTCTAATGTGGTTTAAATGCTCTCACCTTTGGATTTGTGTTTGATGACAAACTGTTTGCTCCTTTTCCCCAGGATATTAGACGCAGTGCATGTATACACCCCTGGGCCCAAAGATGCAGCGGTCAAAACAGGCTGGTTATCAGCCTTTTCCTGAAGGTTTGATGAAGTCCAGATGTAAACAGGTGGCGGGTTACCCTCCGCAGTACAATCCAGTACCATTTCACTATCTTCACTGATTTCCAGTATCTCTTCCTCTTGACTGCGGAAGTCAGGTGGATCTGATTAAAAAAAAATTGTAGCATGCATTAAAAACGGTATATTCACATTGATAGCTATTAACATAAAATAACTATTGGACTATTGGGTGAACTATTGGGTGTTGGTGCTTTTACTCACTTACATTGAACAGCAATTTTGAGAACTTCAGACTGAACTGTTGGAGGAGGTTGAGGTCCTTCTGCTCCCAGTTCCAGCTCTGCTTCACACCTGTACTGAGCTCCATCATCAGCTCTGTTTGGGACAATCAGCAAGGTGGAGGACACCTGGACTGGCGTCGCAGGGGATAACTCTGAGAACGAGTGGTTGTAAACCTCGGTTTGTCCTCTGTACCATCTTAAAACAAGGTACTGAACAGGTGCGACGTTCTGCACCTCACACTGTAGCTCGTACTCTCTTCCCACCACCACTGGACTGCTGTGATTCACTAAACTTATAGACACGCTGTCTGGTTTCTCTGTGGAGACAATTGGCAATTTAATCAGTGATATTTAATGAGGATATTTAAACAAGCATTATACTTGTTTAATCATGATAAAAAACACTTAGTAACCAAAAGTAAAGGAATAGCTCACTCCTAAAAGGAAAACTGGCTCATCATTTATTCACTCTCATTATTGACTGATAATCTTTTTCTCCACCAGAGCTCTTGAAATCTGAGTTCTGCTCATATTCTAAAAAAAAAAAAAAAAAAAAAAAAAATGGTACCACACAGGCTCATTGGAAAACCTTTTATTAAGTTAGGGGTTGTACGTTTCAAGGCAGTTCAGAAATTAATTACAGGTGGTGCTAATGCTCTATCACGTTTGAAATTAACATACACGTTACACCTAAACCTAAGTGATGTTAACAAATGTCAGATAAAAATGCATTTTCTAAAACAGCCTTTTTGCTTGCTTCTACAAGTTTTTATCTTGACTCATTCCTGAGCGCTTCACGTCGCAAATAAGTGTAATGCTGTACCATTTGAGCTACTGAGCAATTTGCTACATCAGAAAATCCATACATGTGAGGCTCTCTCTCTTTCTAACTGCGCTCATTGCTCTAAAATTACTTTTTAAAATTAGCAATGGAGGCTTGGTTAGATGTGTAAGAAATTAGTTTGTCTTAGAAATTAGAAAAAGTTTGCCTCTATGCTTTTCCTCCGGTGAAGATTCTGCCCATGGTGTTGTGGAAAACCAGGGAGGAGAGAGCAGTGGTGACTCTGGTAGCTCCGAACTGGCAGAATCAGCCATGGTTTGCGGACTTAGTGGAGTTACTAACAGGGTGGCCATGGGAGATCCCACTCAGGAAGGACCTGCTGTCTCAGGCAAAAGGATCAATCTGGCTTCCCAGTCCCGGGCTGTGGAGCCTTCATGTGTGGCCGTTACTGGACGTGCTGCAATCGTGAGCATTGAGCACCATCGCAGAGGCGCAAGCCCCATCCACCAAGCGCCTGTATGCCCTGAAGTGGGGAGGTTTTTCTAAATGTCAGGAAGTCGATATGAACTCAAGGAGTTGTTCTGTGTCAGAGATCCTGCGCTTTCTTCAATATAGGATGGACGAGGGGAGCTTTCCATCCACTCTGTGTGTAAGTGTATGCGGCCGCTATCGCCGCGTTTCACTCCCCTGTTGACGGGCAGTCTACTGTTAGACATACGTCGGTGATTGGGTTCCTCAAAGGAGCCTGGAGGTTATGCCTTGCACGGTCGCCTTCGGTACCATCGTGGCATTTGTCTTTGGTTTTAGAGGCTTCCACCCTGCGCTTCGGTTGGGGATTTACAGGCCTTCTCTGTGAGTGAAGATTGTATTCGCTTTGGGCCGGGAAACTAATGTGACGCTCAGCCCGAGGCCGGGTTATGTCCCTAAATTGTTCAATACCCAGTTTAAAGCACAGATTGTTTCACTGCCTACCCTATTCACTGAGCCATCAACTTCTCAAGTTTCGGATGCTCAGAGTGCTGTATGTCCGGCCAAAGCACTCCAGGAGAATATTTCTCGCTCGGCCACGTTCCGACAATTGGATCTGCTGTTTGTGTGCTTTGGTGGTCGCAACAAGGGACGGGGGGTCTCAAAACAGAGGCTTGCTCACTGGATCGAGGACTCTATTGTGTTGAATTATGATTGCCTGGGGTAGGAATGCCCCCATAACATTAAGGCCCATTCGAAGAGGGGGATTTCCTCTTTGTGGGCGTAGACTAAGGGTAGGTCTAGTCGGGATTTATGTCTTGCAGTTGGCTGGTCTTCTCAGAATGCGACTGCCAGATTTTACAAGTAGGATATGCCCTCGCTTTCAGTGAGCTGATTTGTGTTTTACATGGCCTTTTTTGTGGGCGACTCTGCGCATAGCTCATGAGCAAGCGATTGGTCTGTTTTGGCCTATCAGAGCTTAGTGGTTCTCTATTGGCTAACCTCAGCCTATTGGATGCTTGCTTTCTGGGGAGGCGGTGTTGGTATTGGGTCTGTTTTCTGTGGAGTGTTAGGCTTCATGGCTGGATTTTATACAGTTCCCATATATGACACATTCTCATCCTTTAGCGTCATATAGAACGCTATATGACAAAACGGCGCAATACTATGCACATGGCACCCGTTATGGTTAATCGTTAACACGCGCTGTGATGGGTAGGTTTAGGTGTGGGTGTGGGGTAGGGTAGTCTCATATTACGCTAAAGGATTTATGACGACTTGGGTTCGTGTGTTATATTAACGATAAAGGGTGCCATGTGCGTAGTATAGCGCCGGTTTGTCATATAGCGTTCTATGTGACCCTAAAGGATGAGAACGGGCTGGACATTCGTAATGTCGCAGTGCTGTAGCCTAGAACATCTCTGGTTACTTTCGTAACCTCGGTTCCCTGAGAGATTTCAGCAGAAGTGGAGTAGGAGAGGCTCTCATGCAGACGATTTCCGTTCTGCTCCTGATGTTCCTTGTTTCACTAATAGTTTGAAACTTATTTTTGTAAATAAATATTGTAAATAAATTTGGGGTCATCATATTTTTCATGATTTAAACTTTTGGATTAATTAGCCCTTTAAAAATCAGACTTTTTTTCAGATTGTGATTTTAAATACTGTACTCACTGTATAGAACTAGGTTAAGTTTTTCCTCACACTGCCTGGGTGCAGTGAAAAAAACACCATAGCAGATTGGCTCCTCAATCCAGTCAGTCAAACTGTCCACCCGCCACTGAACGCTGAGGTCACGCTGAGTGTGCGATGCGGCAATGACCGATTCCCATCCCAGGACACGTACTGGACGAGAGGCCACACAGCTGGCTGACACCGCATCCCCAAATTTCACCACAACTCTGGAGGGAGAGATCTCTAGGGAGCAACTGTCACCTGTCACTGAAGGAGGTGTGCATCAGAATATCATCAAAATCACATTTATCATATGAATACAACTATATGAAGATTTAAATATTTTCTTGCATTTTAAAAATAAATTATTGTGCAGCCAACCAGAATGCTTTCCAACAGATTGTAAATATAACTGTAACTTATATCTTTCTTATCTTTCTACTAACACATTACATTCAGAAACCACCGTTTATAAAGTGTAAAATATTTCTTGAGCGAACTTTACACACTGCCAAAAAATGGTATGAAAAATTCTGCAGGTTTTCATAAGAATTTAGCAACTGTGAGTCCTTCAACAGATATACACTGTATAATTGTTTACTCTTTGCGTAACCTGAAATACAATAAAACAACTAGCGTTAATTTGCACACTGCAACATCTTACCTATTCCGATAATGGACAGACAAAGAAAGCATAAGAGATTGTTTTTCATTTTGATGAAATCGGTGGAAATCTGCTATATCCTGGACACAGAGGCAAGAGGAATTCCGACTCGGTCTTGCTTGGCAACAAAAAACTGAACTGTGAGAGCCAACAAAAGCCTTCCCTTGTACTGAAAGGCCTGAAGGGGGAATTGAAGCAGTGGGCCTCATTAGAATCAGCTCTCCCTCTGCTCACACTTTAATATTTTGCATTCGCCCCCCTGTTTTTTGTAAAGTGTCAGTCTTTATTTATCACACCTGAGAGTAGTGTACTGAAAGCTGAAATGAGATTATTAATGAATCTTACATTTACAATGTCTATAGTTTTATAATCGGATTAGCAACTAATTTGTCATTCAACTAAAATTGCCAATTACACTGTTGATTGTTTCAGTGGATCACAACATCATCCAGAGACTATATTCAATTTGAAGATTACTCAGTGTATTGTCATTATTTCTATACCTCACAGAGATGTCACCGTTTATGCATTTATGTTGGTCTAAAATCTACTGAGTTCTGACTGGCTGTCTTAAAATGCTTCACTGCAGCCAGGTTGCTATGCCAACACACACTCACAGGAAGCTTTGGCAGACCGAAGTCGCTCAGGTCACTGTGTAATACATTACACAAAAGAGACACAAAGAAGTCTTCATTTAAAAAGTATGAGGTTTAGATTTATGTTTAAAGTAATAATTACTCCCTTGGGTGTTAAATGACTCCGCAGTGATTTAGAAAGTTTCGTAACAATCACACATAGCCGCTATAGTAGCTAATTTGTTTTTGTTTATAAAGTTTTCACATCAAACATCAAAAAATGGTTGGTTGTGGATGGCCAGTAAACAAATCTCTAGAAGATGATATTATGGTCTCTAAATGGCTCCTCTTTCTGTAAGGGTAGGGGTTGAGGGAGGTGGCAGGTGGTTTTTAATAAAATAAAACAAAACCAAGACCAACATCTGTACAAAGCAGGACTGGTCACAGTTCACAGTATCAGACAGGACTCGAACAGATGATGAACAAAGGACAGAAAACACAGAGAATAAGTAGAGCAAATTAGGAGGGTAATGATGAAAAGTGGGGCAAATAAACCAATAATTAGATAACAAGAAGTGTGTTAAAAGCCCCCTGTGGTGGAAATCAAGTTTTTAATGTTGTTTGTATGACTATGGTGTTTTAACATGATTTAACCATGTGTAAATTCATAACACCATTGCTTAGTTTTTTCTCCTTAAAACTGCAATAAACCAAAGCCAGTCTCAAAAACGCGGTCTGAAACCACACTGTTAAGACTTTTCAAGGTTTTTTACAGTAACTTGCCAGTAAGTTACTGTAAATTATATTTACAGTACCATAACATATTTCAGTTTTACAGTAACTACATGGTACTGTAATTGTGTAATACAGTGCATTACTGTAAAAATCAAGCATATCAGTACACTAATTATTTTTATTTGTGTGACTGTGTGTGTTTGTGAGGATGGAATCACACGGAGAGCAGGTGGATGGTCACTCAAGTCTATACTGAGCCTGGAGACAACCACCAACAACTGGTTAGTGGGCAGTGCATTCACGCATCTTAATGTTGCTCACAGATCAGCAGGAGAGATGTGAAACTCTGCTGGTACATTTTACAAAGTGATCGTATTGTGGAATTAAACTAAAAATAAGACGTACATTAAAGAAATAAAGTACAACTCACTGGCTCTGTTCTCATTTCTCATCAATTTACAATTTCAGAAAGACAATAATTTAAGCAACCATTATTTTCATATTTTTGGTATAAAATGAAAAACAGAAAGAAAAGAACAGCCACCTAAAATGGTGTCATCACTCAGTTCAGCACGTGCGAGCACACAGCACATGTGAGTACACAGCACTTGTGCTAATGCTAACACAGCTAATACATTTATACACAGAACATAAAAAATTCGAATATAAAAACATACCTGGAGACAAAAAACCAACAACTGGTTAAGATACAATGCATCACGCTGCTCAAGCCATCTTAAATGAGAATAAATAGTTCGCCAAAAGATTACCACACACTTCATTTTATCATTGCGAATCACATATTCATCTCAACTGACAAAACTAGTAACTAACAGTTTAATGTATACTTGTGTGTAATATAAAATCCATCCATTGCACTTAAAGACTATATAAACACATTTTAATGACACAGAGAGCACTTATAAACGCGACTTACCAGAAGCACGAGATATGAGAGTCTGCTGCTGGTGACGTAGCTCCGCCCATAACAGTATGCACGCTGATGCAAGAGACGTAACTACCAATTGCAAGTTTGCCCATTTAAAGCATGAATTTATAAACATTATTTTAAACTCCATTACATTTGTACTAAATATAAATTTGATTTCATAATTTTTATGTAGAATTAATTTTTATTTTTATCCTACATAAGTAGGCTACTACTGACATTCAAATCAATTAGACAAAATTACATAGTACTATTTTTTATTTTATTTAAAACATTTCATACACATCACAAAATAAACAGTCTGCTGTTCATAAAATGCTGGACATTATGTGCTCATTTTTTACACCTGTTCATACATGATACATAACCCCACCTTCAAAATAATTATTTTCAAAAAATGTGTTGGATTCATGTGCACTGGTGGCCAAAAGATGTATTTAAAGGACACGTTCAGTATTTTACACATTAAACTTTAGTTTACAAAGATGAGTGGTCTGGGGTGTTCACTGATTTGCTCACACTGCAAAAGATGCTTTCCAACAGGTTTATCGTAGTTATTGAGTTAAAACTATGATAAAGCCTGTTGGAAAGCATCTTTTGCAGTGATTTGTGTGTGAGCATCAGTGAACACCCCAGACCACCCGGTGAGTTTTAGCGAGTGGATCTCTGCGATCCAAGCTCTAATTGCTGCTAATTCATTTTTTTGTAACAATTTTCTTGTGTTTTCTGCTTATAGGAAGTGGCACTACTGAACTTGTGCTCAGCTCACATTCACAGAATACAGAAGAAATTTAAAAGATGACCTGAGCAATGAATGATTAATGCACACAATACTTTAAATTGAGATATTACAAGATGACAAACAATCAAATATACTAGAATACTGCTGTTGTAAACAATAATGTCAAAAAATACATTTGATCAATTACTTTGTTTTCTTTATTTCTTTATTTCTCCAGTTCTTTTTTTTTAAAATGGTGTCATGTACATTAGTGGTTCTCAGTTTTTTTTTTTTTTTTTTTCCTTTTCCAGATTCCCAGATCCAGATTTTACACTAGACATCAACACTGCTACAACTGTTTATCATATGGAAGTAAATATTGTTTATTAATGCAAATGACAGTCAGGAAAACAGTTCTAAACGTCACAGCGAACAGGTAAAGAACCCATGATACAAATGCATTTAAACCTAAAATCTTGGTATTACTTTTAAAAAAAAGTGATTCAAAGTTATGTGCACATATATTTTGATATATGATATCAAAAATGAAAACAAATAATATAATATAGAAATATAGCTGCGAGCAGCGATTATGGGCCCAAGCCGGTTCCTTTAGTTACCTTTGGTGCCGCTGGCTTTGGCCCTTCATCGGTGCTCACATCTATACAGTGTATATATATATATATATATATATATGTGTGTGTGTGTGTGTGTGTGTGTGTGTGTGTGTGTGTGTGTGTGTGTCTGAATTCTGAACTATAATAAGATCCCTGTAACTGCTAAAGAGTTTGCAGTAGTATTTGATTCCTAGTAGTCTTATTAAATTTTTTTCAGGCAATGCATCTTCTGAATCTATCTCCATATATAATACCAATCAATTAAGTATTGATGGTGTAAAAATTATAGATAAAAAATGTATACCTTTTTTATTAGAGAATTATGTGCATTAAACATTTTTGGATGAAACAGGTCTGAAGTCTACCCAGTAAATACTGTCTTACTAAAATTAAAAAAATACATATAATATTATTCATTTGATTTATCCAGTGAGACAAGTAGTCTCAAGATTTTTTAGAGATATGGAGACAACATGCACTTTTTGTAACACAGAAGAAGAATCAATAAAATATTTATTCTTGTGTATTTACCCAATTGTTTTGGATTGATGTTGAATATATGATACTTAAATTCACAAAATTAAAGATTCGTCTATCTGGCAAAGATATTTTTTTGTTACACAAACATAAGAGTGTGGAGCAAAAATTGGATATTAACTTAATAATTATGTATGGAAAATACCATATTCACAAACAGAAATGGACAAATAAACCTAACATTATATTATTAAAAATTGAGCTTAAACATTATATTTTAACATTATACTTAAACATTATACATTATACTTAAACATTATACTTAAACATTATATTGAGCTTAAACATTATATTGAAGCCCTAAAAGATGCAAGAAATAAAAAAGCAAAATGGATGTATACTATTTTTGAATCCCTTTCTTTTCGGATTTTTTTTGTAATGATTTTTCCCTTGTAGTTTTTTTCTTTCTTTCTGTCTATTGTTTCTTTGACGCTATTATGAATGTACTATGTGATCCTCTGTATGTGTATGTTATATATTGTTCTTGTTATGCAATAAATAAAATAAAATAAAATAAAAAACAAACGAACTGGCTGACTTAAAAAAAAAAAGTTAAAAAAAAAATGGTATAAATCCCATAAAACTCCTGTAACTGTTGTCTTCTGAAGCCATAATCTGTTTGTATGAGAAACAGAGATTTACATTAGAAACGGAACATGATTAATGTTCAGTGGATGTTTAAATCATTTATCTCCATTCATGCAATGTGATCAGAGCCAGTATCTTGAAGTTTTTGTTTTGCATAACATAATTGCCCAAAACTGCATAACACCACATGTGAAACTGCTTTAAGCTTTAAACATAATGATTTTTAAGTGATGTACGATCTTGTCTCTTTTTGACACCAAGTGGTTAACAATCGCCATACTGGCTCTTTTGAGGAACACATTTAGACAAAAATATATCACAGTTTCAGCTGTTTGCTCACTGACTTGTTTCAATGGAGTTAAATATATGATTTGCAGAAAAAGAGTTTGTTCCCACCACTTTTTGAAAGCATTTGGTTAAATGTTCTGAAAAATCAAGCGAACCAAGAAATGTTAAAGGTTTATTTGCACAAAATAAAACATATGCAGTTTAGATACAGAAAGAAACATCTTTCTTTCTTTCTTTCTTTCTTTCTTTCTTTCTTTCTTTCTTTCTTTCTTTCTTTCTTTCTTTCTTTCTTTCTTTTTTTCTTTCTTTCTTTCTTTCTTTCTTTCTTTCTTTCTTTCTTTCTTTCTTTCTTTCTTTCAATGGAGAAGGAAAGAGGCCTGAATCTTGATGATTCTTTATGTCAGGTAATAAAAAAGTACAACACCAATTTTAGATTGTGAATAGAACTCAGATTTAACTCTTTATTTCTTTCTTTCTTTGAATGGAGAAGGAAATAGGCCTGAATCTTTCCTGAGATGATTCTTTATTTCAGGTAATAAAATACCAATTTTAGATTCTGAATAGAACTCATAATTAACTATTTTTCTTTTTAAAAATAATTCATTGAAAAACAAACTGCAACATTTGAATGGAGGAGGAAAGAGAAAAAAAGTAGAATACCAATTTTAGATTGTGAATAGAACTCAGATTTAACTCTTTCTTTCTTTCTTTCTTTGAATGGAGAATGAAAGAGACCTGAATCTTTCCTGAGATGATTCTTTATCCTTCCTTCCTTCCTTCCTTCCTTCCTTCCTTCCTTCCTCCCTTCCTTCCTTCCTTCCTTCCTTCCTTCCTTCCTTTCCTTCCTTCCTTCCTTCCTTCCTTCCTTCCTTCCTTCCTTCCTTCCTTCCTTCCTTCCTTCCTTCCTTCCTTCTTTCTTTCTTTCTTTCTTTATTCTTTATGTACAGGTAATAAAAAAGTACAATTTTAGATTGTGGTTTTCACAACTTTCTTTTTTTCTCTTGTGTTTCTCTTCCCGCTCTCTCTAGGTTACTTTCACCTTTGCAGGTACCCGTGATTGTCCAAGTGACCTGTCAATCATTGTTAGCGCTGACGTCACCTCTTCTCGCTATCGCCAATGGAAACAGGCCACCTGGGGAATGGGCTATATGCACGCATAAGTTCTGCATTTGACGCAAGGATGCTCAACAGTTTCCGGTTGGGGAGATTAAAGCGTCTTCAATATTTACTGTCCTCCCGTCTTTGAAACAAAACGTTCATACGTTTAGATGTAATTTTATATATAGTTATGTTTATTTAATATAATTTTAAAAAGAAACAAACACAATGAGGGGTGTCTGTTTTATCTGTTTTTGTGACTAACGTTTTTTTAGTATAACCATGGAGTATAAAATTCAATATAAATTCTCAGTATTGCATTGGACTCTACGATCGGCGGAAGTTATCGAGCATCCTTACACCTTCACTGGAAATACCGCCGTGCATAGAGCCCATAAGAGTGCACACCAGACGTCTCCACAGAAGCTCTCGGCTCGCTGAGACTCAGACCACGCTGCTTTCTGTCACTGTCACACTGCTCATGACTTTTGTATACCCTGTTAAGATTGTGGTTCTCGTTCACTCTGTGTGATGCTGGGTTATGTATGAGTGAACTCTTCCAGTGTTTGATTCTCTGATTTTATGTAACCTGCTCTGCAGGGCGCTGGAGGTTACTAGTGTGGAAGGGAGAGATAGACAGATAGCATGTCACGTGACATACACTGCAACATGCAGGGGTTTTCGCTTCTGTCTAGTACACTAGTTTAGGGGCGAGCGCCACTCCTTGTATTTCGGTTATTTAGTGGAGATTAGATAACATAAGAGATCTTCCAGGAACCACTTAAATTTGAAAAGATCTTACAATAACCCTTTTATAGCATTCAAGTTCCTCTAATTTCCCCCAAAGCACTTCGAGGTCTCATGGTAGTGAAAAGGTGACTCCAGAACCTCTGAAATGAATACAAAGTGCTTCAAGGATCCCATAAGTTCCAGCAAGAACCACAAATATTGTCAATGCTCCTCCAGTAACCCCAACTGTTGGAGGAAGAGCTTTGAGGCACTCAAATTGTGTTTTTAGGTTCCTTGAGTATCCGACAGGATATTTGAGGCACCTTTAGTTTTTTACAGTGCAGAATGTGTGACGGTTGCCTGTGAAAGAAAAGCTGTGTGAATGATGGTACAAACAGAACCACACACACAATGGCCCTCATTTATCAATCTTGGGTAGAAACGGGTGTATATGTTGGCGTAAGATTATGCTTACACTCCTCTCACCGCCTGATTTATGAAGATGTGCGATGTGATGTTTCCCTTTGAAATCCATGTACGCATGCCTGCCCTTGATAAATCCCGCGGCCGAAAACTATCGTCATTAGAATAACACGCTCCTAGATATTCAAGTCTCCGCTCCCCCACGCCCTCATTTTACGCCATGGACACACGGAAGACGGCAAAGAAGAGAAACTTCTCCGACGTGGAGCCGAAATGACCCATCACAATGCATTATTTTACAGCACGTCTTTTGAAATTAGCATTCAATTTCGAATCACGTCACATGTATAATAGTGATGATGAAGATGATGATGTGATGTGAAGTACCATTCATTCACATTAATAATTGCATGACAATTTGTAATAGTATTCTTCTTATTATTATGATTTGTATTAATGATGCTTATTGTTATTTAGAAGAAGGATGTCGTTATTATTATTTGTATTATTATTATCATTTGAAAGAAGAAGAACGTATTTTTTATTATTTTGTCAGTCTGAATTATTTTTTGGTCATTGAAAACCTTTCATTAGGCTACCGAACCCAGTCCGTGCGCACCTGCCGGGGATAATCCTGAAACGTCAGGGTAAAGCGGACTCGCAACTGACGGAATATATGCTTACAAATCAAATGCTTTGGTAAAGTCACACAAATTAAACATTGAAGTCCACGTTACACAAAAATACAGTAGTGGTTCAATCTTCAACTGGCTGGCAGGAGCCGCCACTGGCAGGTCATGTGACTGGCTGGCAGGTTACGTGATCTGTCAGTGGCTGGCTAGTTGTCTGTCAGTCTGCCTTTGGCAAGTTTCAGAAACCATTGATTTTTGACAGTTTTTGTGTTTTGTGTTCCTCCCTTTATAGCTCATTTATTATAAATCTGTTGATATGAATAATGTTCTTTATTTATGATTGCTATTTTGTGGACTGTTATTCCAATCGGGACAACAGTACCCAAAACACCAATCATACACAATAATAAAGGCATGACATTATTCATAATAAGAAAACAATTTATTTCCTTTTAGCGAGAGTGTCAGACAACGCGTTATATTCGCTGATCAGCAGCGGCTGGCTGGATGAGCGTCCAGCAAGCGTCTGTAAGCTGCCAGTCGGATCACGGCACATTTGACTGGTTTAATCGGGATAAACGGCCCAAAAATACCAATCATACACAAGAATAAAGGCATGACATTATATTCATAATAAGAAAACAATTTATTTCCTTTTAGTGAGAGTGTCAGGCGACCCGTTAGACTCGCAGTCTCAGCCTCGGCTGACTGGATGAGCGTCTGCAAGCTGACAGTCTGATCACGGCCATTTGGTTTAATCGGGAACAGTATCCAAAACACCAACCATACACAATAATAAAGGCATGACATTATATTCATAATAAGAAAACAATTTATTTCCTTTTAGCGAGAGTGTCAGACAACGCGTTATATTCGCTGATCACCCGCGGCTGACTGGATGAGCGTCCAGCAAGCGCAGACTGGTAAACTGCCAGTCTGATCATGGCCATTTGACTATTAAATTGGGATCCTACTACTAATAACAATAATTTCAACAGATACATAATAAATGAGCTATAAAGGGAGGAACACAAAACACAAAAACTGTCAAAAATCAATGGTTTCTGAAACTTGCCAAAGGCAGACTGACAGACAACCACTGGCAGCTGCCAGTCAGCCACTGACAGGTCACGTGACCTGCCAGTGGCAGCTCCTGCCAGCCAGTTGAAGATTGAACCCCCACTCCAAAAATAAACACTGAAGTTTATAACTACTATGTTGTTGTTTTTTTGTTTGTTTGTTTTACAGTGGGTCATAATATATCATATCTTTTAGTTTGTCAGTGCGTTGTGTGGTGTTAGGAATTTTTCTGCGCATTTCCTCACTAACTCAAAACGTGCATACACCTCCTGAACTGGTGTAGGATTCGAGCGTGCCGTGCGCCCACGTCCATATTGATAAATCTCAAACTCACCGTGGTTTTGAGTGTACGCAAGGTGTACGCTGGAAATTTGGTGTACGCACTTTTGATAAATGAGGGCCAATGTTTTCAAAACTCAATCCCTGTAGTTACAGAAGAGAGACGAGTAGAGCTGGAGCTGCTGAGGAAACACTCGACCCGACATCCGGAAAGAGTTTGTCATATATCAGTACAAATGACTCAAGGAAGTCATCAGTTATTTCACAAATGTGCCCTCAATTCCTTCCCCATTTTCAATTAGAGCAAAATGACTAAGCTAAATAAATAAAAAGAAATTTAAAGCAAAATGTCTAAATTAACATTTATTACATTATATTCAAAACTAAGTAAATTATACATTTTATCGAACAGACAGATGATATGCAGTTCATTTTTCTTTTCATTTATTACCCACCTGTAGACTTGAGGATGAACACTTTGCTGTCACTTCCCAGAGAGTTTGAGGCGATGCACTTGTAGTTTCCTGAACGGAGCGTGGAGGACTGAAGCACTGAGGACGTGATCGTCTCTTTCAGATGATCTGACTGCCATGAGTACGTGGGAGCCGGGTTTGCCTTCACTGTACAGTTTAGCTCATCATTTATACTGATGGTTTCTGTTGAACTGGAGTGTTTTGGTTTATCTGAGGAGAACAGAGCTACATATTTTCACAACTGAAACATATTTATGTTCATTTAATTTATATTATGCAATATTTATCCAATTATCTCAGATAATATGCAAAACTTTGCACATGATGAAATATTACAGTTGCACATCATTCATGCTAGAAGACCCTTCAAAAAGTGTCTGAATTAAATTTAATTAACTTTGCAAGTAATAAGTAAACCTACAGAAAACTTCAACATTGAGTGTTTTTGACGGGGCTGTTGGAGGAGGTTGAGGTCCTTCTTCTCCCAGTTCCAGCTTTGCTTCACACCAGTACTGAGCTCCATCATCAGCTCTGTCTGCACGGATCAGGAGTTTAGATGTTTTACTGACTGGAGTCTTGATGGTGTCAGTGAAGATGGTTTGATCCACCAGAGTCTGTCCTTTGTACCAGTTGATAATGAGATTCTGAACAGGAGCCACATTGAGAACGTCACACTGGAGCTCATACTGGTTTCCCTCCATCATTGGTCCGGTGTGATTCACAGTGCTGATGGACACACTGTCTGGAGTCTCTGTGGAGGAAGATTTACACTCTCTGATATCTGCAGTCATCAATCTATAGTAGATATTGCTGACAATATAAAAGTATCAATAACAGAGAAACTCACTGTAAATTGTCATCGGGAGAGATACTGTACACTGTACTTTATTATAGTTTATGTAGCAGAATGCCTCTATGTCCCATTCTGTCAGGTTTGACACTCTCCATGTGATCAGACTGTCTCCGCTCATGGGCACTGCTCCCTCAATGGCTTCCCATCCCATCCCTGTATGCGGGACAGAAGTGCTGCAGTTGACTGAGACAAAACCACCGAACTCCACAATAACTCTCTGTGGGTTGAGCTGAACTGGACATTCATCAGCATATGAACCTGTTAAACACATTGAGAAGGATGTGATTTGAAACTGATGAAGATTCAGCACAGAATAGCAGCACTGAAGTGTTAGATTACAAGCAGACGCAGAAATAACTTTCCAAGAGTCATTAAGACCCGCAAACTGATCACTGGTCCACAGTCCTCTAGAGTTTTGTATTTTATAGAGTTGGGACCATGACGTCTTAATAGCTAGTGAAAAATGTTTATTGTCATATTGCATTACATATTGTCATTTTATTGTCTATTGCAAAAAATAACAAAAAAAAAAAAAAAAAAAAAAGCTTTACTAATTCAGTAGAAAGGCATCTTTTGGCAGGACTCAAAACTTTTTTACTGAACGCAAATTAATTGAACACTCCCAACTTCATTTAGCCTACAATAAAGTAAAAGCTAAAGTTTAAAACATATTTGGTCTCATTCCAGATGCATAAATAATAAAATACAGAATTAAGTCAACATACAAACCTGTGAAACTCAAAAGCTGTGAAACTGCCAAGAGATAAACAAGTCCAAAGAAATGTTGAAGCATTTTGAAAAACAATTGATCAAAAAATACTGTAAATAAGAAAAAAACTTTATCCCTGTAACGCAGATTGCAAAGTCTGTGACTGGATAGCAGTAGCTCGAGCAACGCAATAGTGAAACAAAAAAAGAACAAACCCCACCCATCATATATTTTGAGAGGAAATTTCACTGGGTTGACCTCAGGAAGATTACGTGTTAATGAACATTACGTGTAAACAGACTCAGAAACAAAATGAAATATAAATGAATAAATGAAATAACCTGAACCCTTGCAATGAGTATTATCATCATACAAAAACAACAACAACAACAACAACAACAAAAACAAATATTAAGTTTCTCTGAAAAAAAAAAAAAAAAAACAGTTTCCAAAGAGTTCTTGGCCTGAAAAACGGTTCTGTTTTATTGCACACAGCGCCCACCTGTGGTAATCACAGGATAAAACAGACAAAACCCAGAAACATCTGACTGACTGACATCAACTATTAGGGCCTTATTTTAACGATCTGAAACGCAAGTATCAAGTTGTGGGCGGGTCCTATTTTACCGGCGGGATATGACTCTTGCGCGCGACGGAAGTTTAAAGGGTTAGTTCACCCAAAAATGAAAATTATGTCATTAATTACTCAACCCCATGCTGGACCAACCCCGTAAAATGTTCGTTCATCTTCGGAACACAAATGAAGATATTTTTGATTAAATCTGAGAGGTGGATCACTGCTAGCTGCCTAATAAGGGATTGAAACTTGACGGCCCAGAAAGTCAATGAAGAAAATGTTTAAATATGTGACTCAACTAAAAGTTTATCAAGCGACGAGAATACTTTTTCTGTGAAAAAACAAACAAAAATAACGACTTCATTCGACTATTCCTTTTCTTCCTTCCGGGCCTGAGACGAGAGTTCAAGAGATTTCCATGACGCACGCACAAGAATTGAACTTAAGTTGAAGATGATCACAATTCTCGCGCACGCGTCGTGGAAATCTCTTGAACTCGCATCTTAGAGACACAGAGATTTTGGAAGTTTTACCTTTCACTGTGAAGATAAATATCGAAATCGTCTTCCATTGCGATTTCCTGTATATGTTTAGATCTTCACAGTGAAAGGTAAAACTTCCGAAATCTCTGTGTAAACAATGAGTGACGTACACGTGCAAGAGATCACTTCCGGAGCATTTGCAGACCGAAGCGCCCGCGCCCTCAGATCACTTGGATGTGGCTGTGGTTACAAGAGGTAAAAACGATATAAATACTGTTCGTTTTCTCACACAAACCGCTCGTTTCGTGTCTGAGGCCATCAATGTGTACTTACATTTACGAGTCATTAAATCATGTTTAATTTGGACTTCTCTGTGCATGCTCTTTGAGGTGAACCCCATAGACCTCCATTATATGACTGACAGACAAGAACGGTTTGACCTAAAAATATCAAAATTGAAAATACTGTGGAAACAAAGACACCTACACAGTGGCGGCTGGTGAAAATTATTGTAGGGGGGGCTGAATAAGAGGGGAAAATTTTGAATTTAGTAGATGTGATTTCCTGCATTCTGGTGCATTTTAGGCCTTAGCCCTTACCTATACCAATAAAATAACTTAAACCAGTCAATACCAATGGTCAAATAATACAATAATAATAATAACAGTTTGACAGTTAATGATAATGAACAAGTTGCATGTTTATTATGCTCTGTTTGCTGACAGAAAAAGTGCAAACGCATAATATTGATAAATTATAATATAGGTAATACAAAAAATAATAGGTAATACAACAATCTAGTTTAATCAATCCCCAGCTGTAGACTACATATTTTTGACAAATTGACAATTGGATAACGGATAACAATGTGTTGATACTAGAGAAAGAGAGAGAGAAAAGGCTCTGAAAGAGAGGGTGGGACAACATTCTTGATTGTAACACCCAAGTATGAGAAGAAAGTTGATTTTAACTAGAATGAAACACAGTAATCTAGCTCAGAACTTAAAAACATCAAAAAACAAAGCAAACACACAGGTATTAATATTCCTATAACTATTTTTATATCAAATGTGTGTGAAACAGTGTTTATGTGCGTGTGTGTGAGTGAGTGAGTGACAGAGACAGACAGGTCAATTCCCACGACTAACTTTACATTATTTCCACTCGACGTCACTGGCGCTGCCATTCTGCTCTCATCTGAGGTAAAAAAAAATGGTGCACTCCCCTAATCTGATACTGTGGGCGATATTTTCAGCGCCCCCAAACCATAAAATTTGACGGCGAAATATAAACTTTTTTGCATAGCAACCGGGGAACCATTGGCTTAAATTCCAGCACTGTGGGGCTGAGCGAACTGGCGCCCTGAGAAGACAGCCTATTGGCTATACTACTACACCAACATGATAAAAGTAACGAAAGTGAATGCAAATATCATTCTGGTGAGTTCAAAACACTTTTCAAAGTAAAACCATTATTAGCATATAATTAACACAGATTATTTTTCAAAATGATAAATTATAATATATATTAAAAAAACAGACAGACAGGTCGGAGGGAGGGCGGCGCCCCAGCGCCCTCTATGGGCGAGCCGCCCCTGCACCTACATCTTGGATGTCCTTGAGGTAAGCTAAAACATATCAAACATTTCAAAGTGAACTATCCCTTTAAGATCTTAATTTTTGTTCTAAAGATGAGTAAAAGTCTTGCATGTTTGGAACATCAGGAGGTCGAGTAATTTATGACATTTTCATTTTGGGAACAAAACTGAAAATGTCATTTTTGCCACTCTGCTTCAACAGAGGCTCCAGAGTCAGGTGCCTACCATATGTACGCATGGGGGTCAGCTCATGGCAATGCTCTGGCTCAGTGTTGTAGTCGAGACCACCTCACTCGAGTCCGAGTCGACACCGAGACCAGAGAGAGTCGAGTCCGAGTCAAGACCGAGTCCATAGAGAGTCGAGTCCGAGTCGAGACCGAGACCAGTGAGGGTTGATTACCTAATTTACTTTTATTTACTTAGAGAAAACCTTTTTTTTTTTTTTTTTTACTGAATTTACTTAGAGTTTAAAAAATATGATCAGTTTAGGGTAAAAAGGCCACATAGTAGGTGGTGTTAAAAGTAATTTAATTACAATTTGTCATGCGTAGTTGCGCACTAGAAAATCACCAATCACTGGGCGTGTCAATCAATTTAAAGAAATATATTTTATTAACATACATTAACAATCATGAAAAATATTTTTAATTGAACTCGAGTGGACTCGGGAATAATTCCGAGTCCTAAAAAAAAAATGTTCGAGTACGAGTCAATTCCGAGTCCAAATGGACACGAGTCCATAACAAGACCAATATGGTCTCGAGACCGAGTCCGAGACGAGTCCGAGTCTCGAGTACTACAACACTGCTCTGGCTTCAGGGGAGCATACTTTGACAAAAGAAAAAGTGAAGCTAAAGCTTCCCGCTCGATTCGAGCCATAGTAGTGTGAGGTAGGATAATACAGAACTGAAAGTGAAGTACTCAGACCTACCCTGTATCAGGGGAAACACTCCCACCTCACCCTGAGGTTTACCAGGGTGTGGGCCTGCCTGCAGCTGTAGGGGTGACAAAAAATGTATCTGTGACCAACCTCGGGGAGTGGGGCTTGTTTGTGAGCCAAACCACCAACAACCCAAGGTAAGTGAAGCCTAAACTGGCGCATGCTAGTTCATCCATATGCTAGTTCTGCATGGCAGGGTCGGGCAGACAAACCTTGCTCAATAAATACTCATTGTACAGTGGAGGCCTATATGAGGCATAACCCAGGATCTTTATAAACCATGCCTCATTACTCTTATCGCCTCAGAATGCAGAGAAGGGGGCAGGCCTTGGCCTAATGACTCCCATGGGAGGAGGTTGTCATACAGGGATGCTTTCTTGAAACCTACATTCACAAAGTAAAGGTTCAGAAGAAGAAATGCTTAAGCAGAGCGCCTCCACTATCCCTTGCACAGCCTAGACAGCCCGTTCTCATCCTTTAACGTCATATAGAGCGCTATATGCAAAAACGGCGCTATACTACGCACATGGCACCCTTTATCGTTAATATAACACGCAAACCCAAAACGTTATAAATCCTTTAGCGTGAATATGACACGCACACCCTACCCCACACCTAAACTTAGCCCTCACAGCGCGTGTTATATTAACGATAACGGGTGCCATGTGCGTAGTATAGCGCCGTTTTGTCATATAGCGTTCTATATGACGCTAAAAGATGAGAATGCGTTGGCCTAGACCAGCCAGAGGCCTGTAAGCAAAGATCTACCTCGACTACCTGAGAGCTTGGAGGAGCCACAGCCTTACTAGAAAAATTGACGTAATTTGATTGTGATTTTAGACACCTGAAGGCGTTCCCTTCAGGGTCATTCGACGAAGTGCGAGTTCCCTTTCGAAATACAATTAATTATTTACTGTAGTGTTTCATAATTAAAACGAGAGAACTAGAGTGAGAGAACTTCAAAAATGGAGGGGAAGGACATGAGCTTTATTAAATTATTAACACCACACATCAACAATCATTAACAATATTCTTGAAAACATACGTCCTGAAAGCATTCTGTCAGTTATAGACAGGCCTGACTTGAAGTTTATATGTTTTTTTGGAGTCGTATTAAAAGGATTGAGAAAGAAAAAAAGAAAGAAAGAAAATTATTACTGTCATGTTATTATTACTGGCTTAAGTCAAACACACAAGAATTGGTTTAAAGAAGAAGTACATAGAGTAAATTAAAAGTGTTGTCAAATTTGTCTAACATAGAAAGTAAATGTCTGGCTTTGGAGATTGTCCATCGCCTCACACAATTTTTAAGGCGTGAATATGGAGTGATGTTTTTCAGGATCTGCAACTTTGATAATCTCACAACATAGTGGGTATAACAGTTTTATATTGTGATCTGAATGATGTTCAATACATCATCTTTGTTCAATCATAGAATTTTCATCCATTGCTGAAGAGACATATGTCATACTGCTTTACTGACTGCGATTACTTCCAGTAGATTGTTTCTTTTTCCACACATAGATAAGTAATGTGACGATTATAAGAAGCAGTGCACCAGCCGCTGCAAAACTGAGAATGTAGTTTAGAGATATGCCTAAGGAAAAAGCAAAATAGGTTCAGGTAAGTATTAAGTAATATAAAACTTAAAATCTTTAGCACAACATTCATTTTGTGGTTAAATGACTGAACAGTAATATATCACATAATTAAAAGCTTGTTCTAAGAGCTATTGTTAATATCTAATGGACAATATCATCATACTTTCTTTCATTTTCTTCAAGTGGACCATCAGTAATGTAATACTTATTGTTTTATTTAATTTGGAAAATCCAGCACAGCACCTTCAAACTGAGTCACTTACAATGGAAAATGTTACAAAAATGAACAGTTACCTTGTATGGACACTTTTACACGTCTGATGGTGGTGCCAGCTGAGTTGCTCGCAATGCAGTGCAGATCCTCAGGTGTTGATTCTGTTATAGTAAGAGTTTCACTATAAACTATATCAGTTGTGCTGAGATTCCAGCTGATTATTGGTGTTGGGTTTCCCTCGGCTTCACAAACAATCTCCACTGGATATCCTCGAAACACAGGCACTATGGAGGGCAGTTTGTTCTCATTGATGATCGGTCCATCTGCAGGAAGGAGTGAAAGAAAAACAGTTTTTGCTGCAAAAATGGTTTTGCATTGCATACATGGTATCATACATTTCTTATGTTAATCTACATTTTAATTTAGTAGTTTTCAGCTAAATTGATCAAATTTTGAAAATTCACAAGAAAAAGTTACACTGTATCTGATCCCTATCCCCACACAACTTGTTGCATAGTAAGTGCTAAAATATGCTTGATTTGGACAACAGATGTTCTCAAAAGATTAATAATAGAAAACTGACAGATCTTACTTACAATATACAATAATGTTGAGAGGATCTGATGTGACTTCAGGAGGAGGTTGAGGTCCTTCTTCTCCCAGTTCCAGCTTTGCTTCACACCAGTACTGATCTCCATCATCAGCTCCGTCTGGACGGATCAGGAGTTTAGATGTTTTACTGACTGGAGTCTTGATGGTGTCAGTGAAGATGGTTTGATCCACCAGAGTCTGTCCTTTGTACCAGTTGATAATGAGATTCTGAACAGGAGCCACATTGAGAACGTCACACTGGAGCTCATACTGGTTTCCCTCCATCATTGGTCCGGTGTGATTCACAGTGCTGATGGACACACTGTCTGGAGTCTCTGTGGAGGAAGATTTACACTCTCTGATATCTGCAGTCATCAATGTACAGTAGATATTTCTGAGAATATAAAAGTATCAATAACAGAGAAACTCACTGTAAATTGTCACTGGGAGAGGTACTGTACACTGTCCCTTATAGTTTATGTAGCAGCTTGGCTCTGTGTCCCATTCTCTCAGTTCTGACACTCTCCATGTGATCAGACTGTCTCTGCTCATGGGCACTGCTCCCTCACTGGCTTCCCATCCCAATCCTGTATGCGGGACAGAAGTGCTGCAGTCGGCTGAAACAGGACCGCCGAACTCCACAATAACTCTCTGTGGGTTGAGCTGAACTGGACATTCATCAGCATATGAACCTGTTAAACACATTGAGAAGGATGCGATTTGAAACTGATGAATATTCAGCACAGAATAGCAGCACTAAAGTGTTAGATTACAAGCAGACACAGAAATAACTTTCCAAGAGTCATTAAGACCTGCAAACTGATCACTGGTCCACAGTCCTCTAGACTAGAGTTTTGTATTTTATAGAGTTGGGACCATGACGTCTTAAAAGCTAGTGAAAAATGTTTATTGTCATATTGCATTACATATTGTCATTTTGTTGTCTATTGCAAAAAAAAAAAAAAAAAAAAGCTTTACTAATTCAGTAGAAAGGCATCTTTTGGCAGGACTCAAAACTTGTTTACTGAACGCAAATTAATTGAACATTCCCAACTTCATTTAGCCTACAATAAAGTAAAAGCTAAAGTTTAAAACATATTTGGTCTCATTCCAGATGCAGGAATAATAAAATACAGAATTAAGTCAACATACAAACCTGTGAAAGTCAAAAGCTGTGAAACTGCCAAGAGATAAAAAAGTCCAAAGAAATGTTGAAGCATTTTGAAAAACAATTGATCAGAAAATACTGTAAATAAGAAAAAAAAAACGTTATCACTGTAACGCAGGTTGCAAAGTCTGTGACTGGATAGCAGTAGCTCGAGAAACGCAATAGTGAAACAAAAAAACAACAAACCCCACCCATCATATATTTTGAGAGGAAATTTCACTAGGTTGACCTCAGGAAGATTACGTGTTAATGCACGACTGCAAAACATACTCAGGAACAAAATGAAATCTAGAAATAACCTGAACCCTTGCAATGAGTATTATCATCATACAAAAACAACATAAAAAAAAACAAATATTAAGTTTCTCTGAAAAAAAAAAAAAAACAGTTTCCAAAGAGTTCTTGGCCTGAAAAAAAAGGTTCTGTTTAATTGCACACCTGTGGTAATCACAGGATAAAACAGACAAAACCCAGAAACATCTGACTGACTGACATCAACTATAGACCTTTTTCACAAAAACCGGAAATACGTAATCGTTGTGGAAACGGAGTTCCCGTCAACTGTTAACACATCAGAAAAACCTACTCTGGGAGGAGAAAATTGATCAGAGAGTCTTCAAAACTTCGAAAAAATGTAAACTTGTCATGGTACTGTTGTTGATGACTTTGTAAAATGCTGTGGTGATGCTTGTCTGCAGCTGATGTATCTAAGACCAAAGATGTGATATTGATTTTAGAACTGAAGCTCATTCTTCCCAATATACGTTCATTAAAGGTAAGAAGGTGGAGTGTGTGGAAAGTTATTAATATTTAGGGAGTATTATTTACAATAAACTACATTTTGATGTGAATACCAGAAAGAAGTCTGTCAGTTTTATTCAACAGTTATCCTGATTTTTTTGCACTGCTGTTGATAGAACGATCAAAGATGAAGAAAAATTATACAAATATTAATTTATTCCTTGTACACTCAGATTGTTAAATACTCAGAATGGTATATATTAATATTTTAAATGTATATGTAGCCCACTGTTGTGTGTTCTTATTTATCTTGTTTTATATTGTGGTGTATATTTTATGTGCTTATTCCGCTGGATACAAATATCTTAATACAGTTGAACATGAACTAACGTTACTTCAAAAATACGCAAATCATAAAACATAAAAAATAAACAAACAATGACGGCTTATTAGTGAATGGTGACATGAGAAGTACAGAAGATCACAGGATCAATAACATCCCGCCAGATTGCCTGAATCCATTTCCGTCGAACTTCATCGACAGGGAACTGACGAGGGAAGGAATGAAAACGACAGGTATGGCTGCTTTTGGGAATAACAAAAAAGATCGGTACGAAACAACTCTCACTAGTTGCCTTTGGCGCTATCTTTTATGAATGGAGCGGAAGAAGATTACCACGACAATTGCGTATTTCCGGTCACAAATACGGAAGTTGTGAGAAAGGTCTATTAGGGTCTTATTTTAACGATCTGAAACACAAGTATCAAGTTGTGGGCGGGTCCTATTTTACCGGCGGGATATGACTCTTGCGCGCAACGGAAGTTTAAAGGGATAGTTCACCCAAAAATGAAAATTATGTCATTAATTACTCACCCCCTTGCTGTACCAACCCCGTAAGATCTTCGTTCATCTTCGGAACACAAATGAAGATATTTTTGATTAAATCTGAGAGGTGGATCACTGCTACATAGGCTGCCTAAGGGATTGAAACTTGACGGCCCAGAAAGTCAATTAAGAAAATGTTTAAATATTCCATGTGACTCAACTAAAAGTTTATCAAGCGACGAGAATACTTTTTCTGTGAAAACACAAGCAAAAATAACGACTTCATTCGACTATTTCTTTTCTTCCTTCCGGGCCTGAGACGAGAGTTCAAGAGATTTCCATGACGCACGCACGAGAACTGAACTTAAGTTGAAGATCACAATTCTCAAGCACGCGTCGTGGAAATCTCTTGAACTCTCGTCTTAGAGACACCGAGATTTTGGAAGTTTTACCTTTCACTGTGAAGATAAATATCGAAATCGTCTTCCAGGTAACACTTTAGAATACGGTTCCTTCGTTAATGAATAACTACACAAGAACTAATGAGTAACACAATATTAACAATCTAGTAACTATTATTAACTAACAAGAAACTCTGATTAACGGACTAGTAAGTAATAGCGCACAGACGAAAGTGCTAGTTCACTATTAAGTAATCAATAACTACTATTTTTTTAATACTTCCCAGAGAACTACTGAAAAAGTTTATTAACAATCTAGTAACTACTATTAACTAAAATAAACTCTTATTAATGAATTAGTAAGTAATAGCTCACAGATGAAAGTGTTACTAGATACTTCTGTGGGAGTTACTAATTATTTGGATTCGTATTATAAAGTGAAGATCATTGGAACTAACTAGTAATTACTCAAGTATTACTAAAGACATTTTCTAAAAGTGACTAAAGTTCACCAAAAAACTCAAACATTTGCACAAATCATGACTAGATCATGTAGTAACACTTGAGTAATTACTAGTTAGTTCTAATGATCTTCACTTTATAATACGGATCCAAATAATTAGTAATTCCCACAGAAGTATCTAGTAACACTTTCATCTGTGAGCTATTACTTACTAATTCGTTAATAAGAGTTTATTTTAGTTAATAGTAGTTCCTAGATTATTAATACACTTTTTCAGTAGTTCTCTGGGAAGTATTAAAAAAATAGTAGTTATTGATTACTTAATAGTGAACTACCACTTTCGTCTGTGCGCTATTACTTACTAGTTCGTTAATCAGAGTTTCTTGTTAGTTAATAATAGTTACTAGATTGTTAATATTGTGTTACTCATTAGTTCTTGTGTAGTTATTCATTAACGAAGGAACCGTATTCTAAAGTGTTACCGTCTTCCATTGCGATTTCCTCTATATCTGTTTAGATCTTCACAGTGAAAGGTAAAACTTCCGAAATCTCTGTGTAAACAATGAGTGACGTACACGTGCAAGAGATCACTTCCGGAGCATTTGCAGACCGAAGCGCCCGCGCCCTCAGATCACTTGGACGTGGCTGTAGTTACAAGAGGTAAAAACGATATAAATACTGTTCGTTTTCTCACACAAACCGCTTGTTTCGTGTCTGAGGCCATCAATGTGTACTTACATTTACGAGTCATTAAATCCTGTTTAATTTGGACTTCTCTGTGCATGCTCTTTGAGGTGAACCCCATAGACCTCCATTATATGACTGACAGACAGGAACAGTTTGACCTAAAAATATCAAAATTGAAAATATTGTGGAAACAAAGACACCTACATCTTGGATGTCCTTGAGGTAAGCTAAAACATATCAAAAATTTCAAAGTGAACTATCCCTTTAAGATCTTAATTTTTGTTCTAAAGATGAGTAAAAGTCTTGCATGTTTGGAACATCAGCAGGTTGAGTAATTTATGACATTTTCATTTTGGGAACAAAAATGAAAATGTCATTTTTGCCACTCTGCTTCAACAGAGGCTCCAGAGTCAGGTGCCTACCATATGTACGCATGGGGGTCAGCTCATGGCAGTGCTCTGGCTTCAGGGCAGCATACTTTGACAAAAGAAAAAGTGAAGCTAAAGCTTCCCGCTCGATTCGAGCCATAGTAAAAAAAAAACAAGTGAAACAACAAATTCAGAAAGAAAAAAGAAAGAAAAATATAAAGAAAAAACACAAAAGAAAGAAACAAATACACGCGCTCAAAATTCACGCTCTCACACACGCTCCACAAACGCCCACGCATGCGCAGAGAGAGAGAGAGAGAGAGAGAGAGAGAGAGAGAGAAATGTGAGTTTTAACAAACTTTTAATACAATTACATTTCACAGTATATCATATATGCATAAATATTAAGATTAACCCCAACTCACAAGAAATGTGCAAAATATTTAAATCACCTTCAAATACACACACAATGCCTCATTGCAACACCAAATAGCTTCAGAAGTGATCAGATCATCCATACGCCTGCAATGAGCAAAATCAAGTTTTTTCATAGTAGTGTGAGGTAGGATAATACAGAACTGAAAGTGAAGTACTCAGACCTACCCTGTATCAGGGGAAACACTCCCACCTCACCCTGAGGTTTACCAGGGTGTGGGCCTGCCTGCAGCTGTAGGGGTGACAAAAAATGTATCTGTGACCAACCTCGGGGAGTGGGGCTTGTTTGTGAGCCAAACCACCAACAACCCAAGGTAAGTGAAGCCTAAACTGGCGCATGCTAGTTCATCCATATGCTAGTTCTGCATGGCAGGGTCGGGCAGACAAACCTTGCTCAATAAATACTCATTGTACAGTGGAGGCCTATATGAGGCATAACCCAGGATCTTTTTAAACCATGCCTCATTACTCTTATCAAGGGGGCAGGCCTTGGCCTAATGACTCCCATGGGAGGAGGTTGTCATACAGGGATGCTTTCTTGAAACCTACATTCACAAAGTAAAGGTTCAGAAGAAGAAATGCTTAAGCAGAGTGCCTCCACTATCCCTTGCACAGCCTAGACAGCCCGTTCTCATCCTTTAACGTCATATAGAACGCTATATGCAAAAACGGCGCTATACTACGCACATGGCACCCGTTATCGTTAATATAACACGCAAACCCAAAACGTTATAAATCCTTTAGCGTGAATATGACACGCACACCCTACCCCACACCTAAACTTAGCCCTCACAGCGCGTGTTATATTAACGATAACGGGTGCCATGTGCGTAGTATAGCGCCGTTTTGTCATATAGCGTTTTATATGACGCTAAAAGATGAGAATGCGTTGGCCTAGACCAGCCAGAGGCCTGTAAGCAAAGATCTACCTCGACTACCTGAGAGCTTGGAGGAGCCACAGCCTTACTAGAAAAATTGACGTAATTTGATTGTGATTTTAGACACCTAAAGGCGTTCCCTTCAGGGTCATTCGACGAAGTGCGAGTTCCCTTTCGAAAGGGAACCTCAATAATTAACCTTACTCTATCCCTACCCCTTCAATACAATAATTATTTACTGTAGTGTTTCATAATTAAAACGAGAGAACTAGAGTGAGAGAACTTCAAAAATGGAGGGGAAGGACATGAGCTTTATTAAATTATTAACACCACACATCAACAATCATTAACAATATTCTTGAAAGCATTCTGTCAGTTATAGGCAGGCCTGACTTGAAGTTTATATGTTTTTTTGGAGTCTTATTAAAAGGATTGAGAAAGAAAGAAAGAAAACCTTTTTTATAGCATTTTTCTCATGTCATGTTATTATTACTGGCTTAAGTCAAACACACAAGAATTGGTTTAAAGAAGAAGTACATAGAGTAAATGAAAAGTGTTGTCAAATTTGTCTAACATAGAAAGTAAATTTCTGGCTTTGGAGATTGTGCATCGCCTCACACAATTTTTAAAGTGTGAATCTGGGGTGATGTTTTTCAGGATCTGGATTAATGCACAAACATGTCTAACAACAGTATTAAGTTATTTACCACAAAGAGATCTTTTTCTTGTCACGTAGGCAACTTTGATAATCTCACAACATAGTGGGTATAACACTTTTATATTGTGATCTGAATGATGTTCTGTAATGAATCTTGGCCAGGCGAGTTACATCAACACATACACACACACGCAAACCTTTCACTTCCCCCACACATCGGAATGTGTGGAATGTTTTGAACAAAGAGAAGGACTTTTGGTGTTTAAAAACATTCAACAAAATGTTTTCAATGGTTTTTATGTATATGTGTCTTCCCCATGTCACAGTGAAATAACTTTGTTTGATCACAGTTTAAATAGGAATTAAAAATACCTTCGTCATGCATTTGAAACATAAGTGTATATTCCTTTGATATAACATAATGTTCCTTGATATCTCTAGAATGCTTATTGAATGAAACACTCGAATATGCATAGAGATGTAAAGTAAAGTGTATTTTTAATTCGTTGTACTGCCAATGAAGATCAAATTGCTATTGCAAAACCCTCATTTAACACACCCCCTTCCACGAGAAGCGCGCGCTGAGGAACAAAAGAAAGCTTCCCGCGTGCAACATCCACTCTCCGATTGGCTCAAGCCAACAGGAAGGGGATGGATTTCTCCAAGGTGATAAATGTGAGAACGCAGGTCCGTCCGTCTCTTCTTCTGAACTTTCCAGCGCTCAACATGTAAACCTCACGGGACTCTGATCCAACCATGGTCTTTCCTTTTGTTCGTCTAAAAGTTTCATCTTTTCCTCAAGTGGACTAACCAAGTTCGTCTTCCAGGAAAGGAAATGGACTTTGCCGAACTATCTCCTCGGGTAACGTCACCTCAAAGACTCTCAGCCTTTCAAACACTGGCGCTAAATGCCGACGAACGCCACGTGACTCCCCACGGAACAAAGCAGCCATGAACGAGCCGGGACGGGCCGCACAACATGCCGCGGCCGCGCTTCACGTGACGCACGCGCGCCGGACCGGCGCACCCTCTAGCCGACACGTGGCCCGAACGGGTCGAGCAACGAGCCCACGACTCACACAGACCACATGTGCCTTGCAAGTATACCTTCTTTAGAGCTTCTAAGAAGCATTAAGAAGATGTTTTTGGGGTGTCAAGAAAGGTTAACTGACTGTTTTGATGAACGTAACTCTCTCTCTCTCTTACAACTCACTCTCTCTCTCACTCTCTCTCTCAACTCACTTAACTTGCGCGTATCCATTGTCTAAACGCTCTGCGTCGTCTTAGTTTGTGTTTTAATGTTTGTAAATACATGTATCATTGTAACGTAGTGAATGCTTAAGTAGGAACTTTATTAAATACAAAAATATGCTTACCTTGACTGATTGTCTTGCTCATGATACGGGTCAATGAAATGTCGATTTAAAGCTACACGCTTTACAGAACTATAAATACCTAAGAGGGTATTTGGTTATATAGCAGGGAAGGCAGATTCTAGTGGCCACAGAATTTGTTTTCACAAGCTATATAACTTAATTGAGCTAATTGATTTTACCTGTCTTGTAAAACGTGGTCCTTGCAATCAATAACAATTAATTTGTGGTGGATTGCGGGGATGCACATGTATGCATATGGGTAAAATTAATAAATTAACATGTAAGACCGGTCTGATCCAAATCTGTATGAATAATTATTAATTATCAATTATTAATTATGATATGCAAATTCCCCCCTGATCAGAACCGACCCTGAGTCTTTACATGATGGTGGAGAATGCGGGCATTTCAAACTTGTTTATGAGCAATCAATTCAAGCTAATGTGTATATTGTTATTTAATATTGTTTATGTAATATTTAATATTACACGCGCATCGGAGTGAACGCTTTGCGAACTCATGATATGACTGATCTGGGCACGAAAGCCGCCTCAGTCAAGCACATTTAACAAGCTGCTAAATGTTCAAACATTTTAGTCACTGTTAATTGTTAAAATAAACTGCAGTTTCCATAGTATTAAATTTGTTCTGGCACAGATGGAAGAGAAACCTCTGTGCATAAACGACACTTTTAATAATTTTAACTCCACTGTCCGGACGAAATTCTCCGAATAGTGTCGAAGAAAAGATACGGTAAAAACGATGCTCTTTTACTGTTCTTAAAAAGGCCTTATATTATAATCGTTAGAGTAACGATAAGCTCCTGGTTGAAAAAAAAAACATTGACTTAGCTACTCAATGTATAAACCGCCAAGCATATTATCATAAGTGCTATTTGATATATGCCTGTTGGAGCAGGAAACAGACGAGTAATTCCTGTTTTCCTTTGCACAATGCAGCGAAGAAAACCTGCGAACGTGTTTTTAAACAAATATAGCACCAAAAAATCCAAAACTGAAAACATTCCAATCATTAATACTAGTTTTGATAAATGTTATTTGGAGTTTTGAAACAGACGAGTAATTCCTGTTTTCTCTTTGCACAACGCAGCAAAAAAAAAAAAAAAATCCTGCCAAACGTGCTTGTAAAATATAGTACGCGGAAGAAATCCGTCGAGATTTAAAATTCCGTAATATTTATGATTATACAGCAGGGAGGGTGGTAACGCTCCACTCCCTCTGAATAAATCACCGGTCAGGGGGCTGGTTGTAATACTACTGCCAGACACTAGGGTGCGCCCTTGAGTGCTTTGCAGTATCAAATTTCACGGTGTCCTGACTTTACCCCGTGTGAGCGCAGTGGCGCCATCGTGTGGACACTAACAGCTAGGTCATCTTTTCCTCAAAATTCTCTGTTAGAAAATTCTATTTTCTTACTGAAATTTTGAACTAGTTTCTCTAACTTTCAGTGCATGTGCAATTT
>NW_024121321.1:32888518-32949770 GCF_016745375.1 Pimephales promelas | reverse complement strand
TACTCACCGCTCGTGTTCCACAGTGCAAAGTATTCTAGAATACTTTCTCAAACACCAGTTAGGGTTTTAAATTACTCACTTTCCATGTTTACCATTCTTATTAGCTAAAGTTTAACCTTCACAGGGTTAGGAATACTCCTTGCTAACCGTTAGAGGACGAACTTCGCAGATGCCTTGTTAATTTAAACTTAAGTTTAACTACATGAAAACTGCGTAACTAACTACAGAATAACGCGTGTAACCGTAGGAATTTTCATCGGCATGTTGACTAAAGCTTTGGAGGGACACACAATGTGGTGAACACCCAACCGCTACAACCCACTATTAGTGTTGATCAAAGCAAATCCAAAGTTTAGTCACTAATGCCACTGAACACTCTTGACCTCAGATCATTCCCGGTTTTTGATCACTTTATTTCCTTTTGCTTTAATTTTAATTTTATTTTGCCTCATTGATTATTTCATTCCTTCGACCTTGATGATAATAGCAAGCAGCTATTCCTTAGGTCATCTATATGATTTAATTTCATTCCTCTCTTGTCCAAGTGTGGTTCTATTCCCAATAGGCCCAGAAAGGAAACAGAGACCCCCTATTTGTTATTTTGGCTTAGTTTCAACCAATGCACTCGTTTGTGACCCTGCAACGCAAGTAATTTCAACAATTTACTAGGGCACTACTAGAGTCCTGAGGGTCGATAATAAGCAGAATTTAAATAAGAAAGCGGTCCTTTTCCTATTATTGTTCACTTCGTCGAGCCATAGTGGACCACCAGCTAAGTCAGAGAAATAATTTAGTCATAAGGACCACCTTACGTTATTTATTTCATCTCGGATATGTCCTTTCCAGGAAATACGCTCGGAACCACACAAAACTTAGCCCTAACATTGACAGCTAAGATAAGGACACAAGAGACACATAGCTTCAGGCTAAACACTTAACTAACTTATTAAGCAGTAGTTCTGAACTTTTAGGGCCATGCATTAGTCACTCACAACAAGTGTGCCAGAATGCCACAGAGCCCCTGCTTAAACAGACCTCAACCTGCCAAGGAACCACTGCCCCAAACCACGGCATGGCTCCAAAAAGGATGCAACAAAGCTAACCAGAAAGGGCCCAAGATTCACTCAGGACCCTGCATCTACCCACGACATGCAGACAAGACTTTCACTTGCAAACTGTCTAACCAACATGACTGCATGAAACAGATTCTGCTTGATATGGATTACGTCCAGTCGCGAGGTGCACAGCTTCCTAGATCGTCAAACAGAGACTGTCAAAATGGACTACCAGCTGTTGCAATAAGCTTTGATCGCTTAACTCCCTGATCCAGAATCAGACCAAGGGTTATCACCACCGTGGACATCAAGTAAGACCGACTTGAAACTCCACCGACTTCGGCAAGCCTACTTCGAGAAGCAAACCATCAGGTATGAAAAGGATACCAGTTTCAGAACTTTGTTCCCTTAAAACCTGCATCCCACAGTGAGTTAGTCGATAAGCACCCTGGCCTGTGCTTGTAGCCTGTCTACCTCAGCTACGAGACTGGGCCCGCAAAGCTCACATTAAGCAAAGGCTTTGTCCGAAAAGACTGTGTAAAAACCCTCAGACTAACCTGTCTCTGAGCACGACTCAGAGCTGCCCCTAGAAGGCACCCCATACATCACTAACACCTTCACTGAGAGTTAAACCGTTCCAGGCCAGCAGAGGGCAACACAACAGTCATGGTGCTCATCTAACGCCCCAGAGCAAGAGCTCTGAAACATTTCTGGAAGCCAGCCGGCGACCAGAATGGACCGCCCAGCACCAAGAGACTCAAGCCCAACCAGCCCAGAGCGGTACCCTCTCAACACGCCACTGGTAAGCACAAGTCTGAGCACACATCAGATAACAACAGTGCAGCCACGTCACAGACGGCAGAAATCCTGAAGGTGCTGAAAGCGTTTCTGCACGAGACATCACAAGGAGACAAGTCAGACATCCTATGTCTCAGCGCAAGACCCAAGCCAGACACCCAGAACACTGCTCGTCAGCATCAGACCACAGAGCTCACGGTCGCATCACAAAGCGACAACACCAAGCAGCCACCACAACTGACAGCTGCACAACCTGAGCATGACAGTCCGGTGTCCACACAAACCGGCCCTAACCGCTCATCGATCACAACACCAGCCCAGATGCCTAAACTTCTGGGAACCCTAAACAAAAGGGGGGTGGCACAAAAGACTCTACATAGCCACCACGAGAGACAATCATTTGAGCCTCGAAGGCCTGTCAGACACTAGCTCAAACATCACGCTAATGTCAGCCCAACTCTTCGAAAGACTCACCGCTAAAGCTAAGAGTCAAGAACGCACTCTCAAAGCCCAAACATGTGAGCTGAATGAAAACCCTACAGCCAAAACAACTTCTGGCTCAAAACAGGTTGCTCCCATTCATCCATTTGGTCCTATGAGCCTGATTCACCCAGGGTACCGATCACGTACCCACTTCTGATTGCCCAAGATCTGTTAGATCGCTTTGAGCCTTTAATAGACTTTAAACAACTGAATGCCTGAGCTCAAGTTCAAGAACCCCTCCCCCTCCAGTCATACAGGTCAAGAGAACCTAACTGGCAGGTCACAGAGGTCACAAGAACTCCCGCAGCCAGCCATGAAGGCACAGCCTCAGCACCAAATGGAGAGGTGAACTTGCTACTCTGCACCTTTCAGCTCACTAAAGACTTTGACTAACCAAATGAACTCTGAAACTACCACCTCTTTACCCCTCCAACCTCCCAAGCCTGCCGTCGGACACATCAGGCAGCACACCAAGAACATGCTGCTCAACGGCCCTACAACTCAGTTTCATGCACCTCGTGACATCACTTCGCCACGGCTTGTGCTGCCACGGTGCAGAAAGGGGGATATGCCAGTGTATGCCCAGTCACGCACCATGTGGGCTGCACACCGCAGCACCAGGACATCTCGGCATCCTCAAAGGCATCAGACTGTCCCAGCCGACAGCCGCTGAATTCTTTCCTCCCTTTCTCTCTCTCTCCCCTGTCTCTGTTACAGGATGCTGCTGTGGTCGTCTTCCTGTGCCTCCAGCCAACCAGAGGACAGCTACTGTCGACCGCCTCACCGCCGGGTCCGACATTCAGGCAGCATTATGGTCGACTGCCACGCAAGCAGAGCTAAATGAACTCCCACGCCGCTGCTGTCAGTACGCAGTCAAACACCGGCCTGTCCAGCAACCAAACGAACTGAAATTCCACAGCCAAAAGGTAACTCACAACACAGAGTGCCTCCTCACAGACCATCAAGAAATTGAAAGGAACTGTGATAAATCCGCAACGCACACAGCATTCTACTGAACCAGACAAGTGAGCTCCAGCGAGACAACTGTTCACTGTCTGCCAGAATGACTTTGCTAAAATTCACCAAGCAGCCTTTGCTCCAAGACCCGAGCTACCCTGCTGCAACCGAGCCTGAGTCAAGTCCCAGCCGGGACGAAACCCACGATTTCACCCTGATTCCAGAACTGGAATTATGAACGATGATAGAAGGGGTCCAGCCAAACTGGACTTGTTCCCAGTGACCGCTGTGTCTCAACTGCACACCTGTTGCACTGCACAACTGCCTCACCGGTAGTCCAATCCTGGACTGCAGCTGATTCTGCACTGGGTACCTCTACGGTAATCAACCACACCTGACACTTGACATCCACGCTGCACAAGAGGCAAGGAAATGCAAACCTCCACAGCCACCACGGGACCCTCAGGAAGAGGGTACCACGCTGGAGACTGCGTCAAACCTCAGCAAGCTGAGCCCCTACCTCAGCCTAGCCGCCGCCTGCCACCTGACCCTCATGATTCACCTGCCATCCGTCCATTGCGATGGTGTCGTTCGATGAAGTCACACAAGGACTTCACCTAACGAAAAGGGGGAGGTGTAATGAATCTTGGCCAGGCGAGTTACATCAACACATACACACACACGCAAACCTTTCACTTCCCCCACACATCGGAATGTGTGGAATGTTTTGAACAAAGAGAAGGACTTTTGGTGTTTAAAAACATTCAACAAAATGTTTTCAATGGTTTTTATGTATATGTGTCTTCCCCATGTCACAGTGAAATAACTTTGTTTGATCACAGTTTAAATAGGAATTAAAAATACCTTCGTCATGCATTTGAAACATAAGTGTATATTCCTTTGATATAACATAATGTTCCTTGATATCTCTAGAATGCTTATTGAATGAAACACTCGAATATGCATAGAGATGTAAAGTAAAGTGTATTTTTAATTCGTTGTACTGCCAATGAAGATCAAATTGCTATTGCAAAACCCTCATTTAACACACCCCCTTCCACGAGAAGCGCGCGCTGAGGAACAAAAGAAAGCTTCCCGCGTGCAACATCCACTCTCCGATTGGCTCAAGCCAACAGGAAGGGGATGGATTTCTCCAAGGTGATAAATGTGAGAACGCAGGTCCGTCCGCTCTCTTCTTCTGAACTTTCCAGCGCTCAACATGTAAACCTCACGGGACTCTGATCCAACCATGGGTCTTTCCTTTTGTTCGTCTAAAAGTTTCATCTTTTCCTCAAGTGGACTACCAAGTTCGTCTTCCAGGAAAGGAAATGGACTTTGCCGAACTATCTCCTCGGGTAACGTCACCTCAAAGACTCTCAGCCTTTCAAACACTGGCGCTAAATGCCGACGAACGCCACGTGACTCCCCACGGAACAAAGCAGCCATGAACGAGCCGGGACGGGCCGCACCAACATGCCGCGGCCGCGCTTCACGTGACGCACGCGCGCCGGACCGGCGCACCTCTAGCCGACACGTGGCCCGAACGGGTCGAGCAACGAGCCCACGACTCACACAGACCACATGTGCCTTGCAAGTATACCTTCTTTTAGAGCTTCTAAGAAGCATTAAGAAGATGTTTTTGGGGTGTCAAGAAAGGTTAACTGACTGTTTTGATGAACGTAACTCTCTCTCTCTCTTACAACTCACTCTCTCTCTCACTCTCTCTCTCAAACTCACTTAACTTGCGCGTATCCATTGTCTAAACGCTCTGCGTCGTCTTAGTTTGTGTTTTAATGTTTGTAAATACATGTATCATTGTAACGTAGTGAATGCTTAAGTAGGAACTTTATTAAATACAAAATATGCTCACCTTGACTGATTGTCTTGCTCATGATACGGGTCAATGAAATGTCGATTTAAAGCTACACGCTTTACAGAACTATAAATACCTAAGAGGGTATTTGGTTATATAGCAGGGAAGGCAGATTCTAGTGGCCACAGAATTTGTTTTCACAAGCTATATAACTTAATTGAGCTAATTGATTTTACCTGTCTTGTAAAACGTGGTCCTTGCAATCAATAACAATTAATTTGTGGTGGATTGCGGGGATGCACATGTATGCATATGGGTAAAATTAATAAATTAACATGTAAGACCGGTCTGATCCAAATCTGTATGAATAATTATTAATTATCAATTATTAATTATGATATGCAAATTCCCCCCTGATCAGAACCGACCCTGAGTCTTTACATTCAATACATCATCTTTGTTCAATCTTAGAATTTTCATCCATTGCTGAAGAGACACATGTTATACTGCTTTACTGACTGCGATTACTTCCAGTAGATTGTTTCTTTTTCCACACATAGATAAGTAATGTGACGATTATAAGAAGCAGTGCAGCACCGGCCGCTGCAAAACTGAGAATGTAGTTTAGACATATGCCTAAGGAAAAAGCAAAATAGGTTCAGGTAATGATATAGTAATATAAAACTTAAAATCTTTAGCACAACATTCATTTTGTGGTTAAATGACTGAATAGTAATATATCACATAATTAAAAGCTTGTTCTAAGAGCTATTGTTAATATCTAATGGACAATATCATCATACTTTCTTTCATTTTCTTCTAGTGGACCATCAGTAATGTAATACTTATTGTTTCATTCAATTTGGAAAATCCAGCACAGCACTTTCAAACTGAGTCACTTACAATGGAAAATGTTACAAAAATGAACAGTTACCTTGTATGGACACTTTTACACTTCTGATGGTGGTGCCAGCTGAATTGTTTGCAATGCAGTGCAGATCCTCAGGTGTTGATTCTGTTATAGTAAGAGTTTCACTATAAACTATATCAGTTGTGCTGATATTCCATCTGATTAATGGTGTTGGGTTTCCCTCGGCTTCACAAACAATCTCCACTGGATATCCTCGAAACACAGGCACTATGGAGGGCAGTTTGGTCTCATTGATGATCGGTTCAGCTGCAGGAAGGAGTGAAAGAAAAACAGTTTTTGCTGCAAAAATGGTTTTGCATTGCATACATGGTATCATACATTTCTTATGTTAATCTACATTTTAATTTAGTAGTTTTCAGCTAAATTGATCAAATTTTGAAAATTCACAAGAAAAAGTTACACTGTATCTGATCCCCATCCCCACACAACTTGTTGCATATAGAAAGTGCTAAAATATGCTTGATTTGGACAACAGATGTTCTCAAAAGATTAATAAAAGAAAACTGACAGATCTTACTTACAATATACAGTAATGCTGAAAGGATCTGACGGGGCTGTTGGAGGAGGTTGAGGTCCTTCTTCTCCCAGTTCCAGCTTTGCTTCACACCAGTACTGAGCTCCATCATCAGCTCTGTCTGGACGGATCAGGAGTTTAGATGTTTTACTGACTGGAGTCTTGATGGAGTCAGTGAAGATGGTTTGATCCACCAGAGTCTGTCCTTTGTACCAGTTGATAATGAGATTCTGAACAGGAGCCACATTGAGAACGTCACACTGGAGCTCATACTGGTTTCCCTCCATCATTGGTCCGTTGTGATTCACAGTGCTGATGGACACACTGTCTGGAGTCTCTGTGGAGGAAGATTTACACTCTCTGATATCTGCAGTCATCAATGTACAGTAGATATTTCTGAGAATATAAAAGTCTCAATAACAGAGAAACTCACTGTAAACTGTCACTGGGAGAGGTACTATACACTGTACTAAATTATAGTTTATGTAGCAGCTTGGCTCTATGTCCCATTCTGTCAGGTTTGACACTCTCCATGTGATCAGACTGTCTCATTATGTTACTGTGTGAGTGTGGGGCTATTTTGAGCCTTGTTAGTGGTATAAACTAGCGATTTCTTTTTACTTACTCAATGCCCCCATTACTAGCATTATACGCTAAACAGTTTTTAGAGATAAAACTCTTTACATTCGATTATCATGAAAACAAATCTCAGAGAACGATTGACTATGTACCGATGTTTTATTAGACCAAAGGTTCATTGTTCGCCGGAGTTCTCCTTTAAAGGTGGAATACCTAAGATTTTTGCATTAAAATATCCCAAAATCACAAGGCCAGTGTTATGGAATATTGTGAGTTATCATCTTTACTAAATGTATATGTTTCAAACAATGTTTAAATCGCGAGAAAATTGAGATTTTAACCAAGGAAACGGGACGTGTGAGCAGGGGTGAGCTGGGAGTCGCGAGTCAATCGCGTCATATCCGCTTACCTCGGTTTCCGCTCGTACTGCGTGTAGTCCTGGACAAATGCGGTAGTTGTGCGTTAGCGTCTATCAAACGTCAGCTTGTTTCGCGCATTTGTTATGGAATGGAGCACAATTATTCTTTTCATTTATTCTCGGAATGTGAACTGTTGGCTGTAAAGGGGGTCGCACACCGGACGAGAAGCGCCGCGTCACGTTTAGGACAACTCCACAGCATCGCACACCCGACGCGCACTTTCTCATCAGTGTATGGCCAGCAATATTGTTATGTTTAATGACAGAAAATTAAGATAATGTCTGTTCTATGTTATGATTGTACTGTACAATTAAATACAATCGTTGCTGAGTCTGCATTCTGAAAACTTTACCTCAGAGCATCCGTTCACTGAATGAATTGAGAATCTCACCTGAAAAATCTAATAATAACATCAGCAATTGTCATTCAAGCAACTAATTTCTGTAAATCACTGCAAAACTAAATGCATATTGCAGCATAGGGCGATGTCATGAAACTGCACATGGAACATGGACAGAGGTGATCCAAACGCAGGCTTTATTAAAGAGGAGAATCCAGAGACAGGTACAAGGAAACAGGCAGGGGTCAAAACCAGGTAAGCAGTCCAGATCAGCAATCAAACAATGCAGGGATTAGACAAACGGGAAGACCAGATACAGGCAGAGAGTCCAGGAACCGTGAAACTAGGAAATACTAAGAATACTAGGAAATACTAGGAAAACACTCGAAGCAGTCAGACACTATACACAATACTGAGCACCGAACAAAGGGGAAACTCGGGCTTAAGACAGGTGCACTAAACAAGATAATAAAACACAGGTGCATGAAATAAACCATAATCAGTCCAGGGTAAAACATGAATGAAACAATAAACTAGGAAGGAGTGCCCCCCAGAGGCTGAAGCGGGCACTCCAGCCGCAGATCGTCACAGGCGAAGTCAGGATCCATTAGCAACGGTTTGAGACAAAAATAATAAAAATTTTATATTAAACTGTGTAAATGGCGCTCTGTGGCGCAGCAGGATTTTTGAACACGGTCCTGATTGAGGCGTTGCTGGGCGCCACGGACAGACGGCGAATGGCGCCGCTGGTATGTGTACACTTATACTGTAGATAATAATGTGTTCGAATAATTATGTGGTGCGACGCGGCGCTGCAGCTTCTCGTCCGGTGTGCGACCCCCTTAACGTTAATTTTGTGAAACTGTGGTTGAATACTTACACGACATGAAAAGATGTGTCAAATGTACATTAAATTGATTTTTTATTTTTATAAAGTTACCAAGGAGGACCAGCCACGTCAAATCCTTGCAAGAGACCTGCCCCTTCAAACCCTCTCCACCATAGCTTCGTCCAGTGACTCGTACAGTAACATCTGTGATAACTAATTTACTTTTAAACCTGACTTTTCTTGCGCGGTTATTTCAGTTTAATGAAAAACAAGCATGTCATTAAACGCAACGTTTATAGAAATCGAACTTTACCTCATCCATGACAACTAATTTTCGATTCCCGTCTGACTGATTTATCCACGGTGGAGTTGAAAACAACAGTTCCCATCATTCAGCGTTCCTCCACGTCGTCATCAAGCAAAGCCATTGTTGTTGTTTTGAATGTAGCGCCCTCTAGCGGCATCTAAATCTTAGGTATTGCAGCTTTAAGTATAATTTTGTTAAGTATATATCTGAAAAGCATAATGAAAGTAGACTGAAAGCACACTCTCTTATTTTTAGTTTAAAACAAGTATTCTAATAGCACACTTGAATAAACTTATTTTTCGTAAGGGTATTGTTTTATTTAATTTGGAAAATCCAGCACAGCACCTTTAAACGAGTCACTTACAATGGAAAATGTTACAAAAATGAACACAGTTACCTTGTATGGAGACTTTTACACTTCTGATGGTGGTGCCAGCTGAATTGCAGATCCTCAGGTGTTGATTCTGTTATAGTAAGAGTTTCACTATAGACTATATCAGTTGTGCTGAGATTCCATCTGATTATTGGTGTTGGGTTTCCCTCGGCTTCACAAACAATCTCCACTGGATATCCTCGAAACACAGGCACTATGGACGGCAGTTTGGTCTCATTGATGATCGGTCCATCTGCAGGAAGGAGTGAAAGAAAAACAGTTTAAGAGGTTTTCCATTGCATATATGGCATCATAAATTTCTTATGTTAATCTACATTTGAAGAGTTCAGATGCAAAAGCCTCTAAGTGCCATTTGAAATTTTCTTCTAGAATGATCATTTTTATCAAACTTGTATATTTAAGTTCAGTGATTTCACTTAAATTGCAATGATAATTACCTATTAATTGTTATTTAAGTGAAATTACCAAACTTAAATATACAAGTTTGATAAAAATCATCATTAAAGAAGAAAATTTCAAATGGCATTTAGAGGCTTTTGCATCTGAACTCTTCATTTTAATTTAGTAGTTTTCAGCTAAATTGATCAAATTTAGAAAATTGATAAGAAAAAGTTACATTGTATCTAATCCCTATCCCCACACAACTTGTCACACGACTAAAATCTGCTTGATTTGGACAACAGATGATCTCAAAAGATTAATAAACTGACGGATCTTACTTACAAGGTACAGAAATACTGAAAGGATCTGATGTGACTTCAGGAGGAGGTTGAGGTCCTTCTTCTCCCAGTTCCAGCTTTGCTTCACACCAGTACTGAGCTCCATCATCAGCTCTGTCTGGACGGATCAGGAGTTTAGATGTTTTACTGACTGGAGTCTTGATGGTGTCAGTGAAGATGGTTTGATCCACCAGAGTCTGTCCTTTGTACCAGTTGATAATGAGATTCTGAACAGGAGCCACATTGAGAACGTCACACTGGAGCTCATACTGTTTATGTAGCAGATTGGCTCTATGTCCCATTCTGTCAGGTTTGACACTCTCCATGTGATCAGACTGTCTCTCCTCATGGGCACTGCTCCCTCACTGGCTTCCCATCCCATCCCTCTATGCGGGACAGAAGTGCTGCAGTCGGCTGAGACAAAACCACCGAACTCCACAATAACTCTCTGTGGGTTGAGCTGAACTGGACATTCATCAGCATATGAACCTGTTAAACACATTGAGAAGGATGTGATTTGAAACTGATGAAGATTCAGCACAGAATAGCAGCACTGAAGTGTTGGATTACAAGCAGACGCAGAAATAACTTTCCAAGAGTCATTAAGACCAGCAAACTGATCACTGGTCCACAGTCCTCTAGAGTTTTGTATTTTATAGAGTTGGGACCATGACGTCTTAATAGGTAGTGAAAAATGTAATGGGTTTCTGTAAAAGCCCATCTATTGTCATATGCAGCAAAAAAGCTTCACAAACACAGTAGAAAGTTCAGTTTTGGCAGAGCGAGTCCAAACTCAAACATGTTAACTGAACAGAAATTAATTTAACACTCCCTATTCTGGTCTTAAGACCAAGACAAAATCATGATCATTCACGGCATATCTAGTCTCATTCCAGATGCATGAATAATAAAATACAGAATTAGGTCAACATACAAACCTGTGAAACTCAAAATCTGTGAAACTGCCAAGAGATAAAAAAAAGTCCAAAGAAATGTTGAAGCATTTTGAAAAACAATTGATCAGAAAATACTGTAAATAAGAACAAACTGTATCACTGTAACTCTGACTGTAAACCTGTGACTGAAGACCTCAAGCATAAATAGTCTACTCATAAAACCCCACCCAAAAATTATTTTGAGAACAAGTTAAAGGATGACCGCAAGACAGAAGCAGAAATTAAACTAAATGAACTTGAATACTTGAAAATAACTTGAATAATGGTTTCCCCTATAGATAACTAGAACATCTGAAGAGTTCAGATGCAAAGGCCTCTAAGTGCCATTTGAAATTTTCTTCTAAAATCATCATTTTTATCATGCTTATATATTTAAGTTCAGTAATTTCACTTAAATGACAATGAAGATTACCTATGAATTGCCATTTAAGTGAAATTACTGAACTTAAATATACAAGCTTGATAAAAACGATCATTCAGATGCAGTGTTGGGAGTAACGCATTACAAAAGTAATACATTACAGTAACATATTACTTTTTGCTGTAACGCAGTAGTGTAAGGCATTACTAATCAATTTTCAGTAATATTTTACTCGTTACATGTTCAGTGAGGCTTGTATTACAGTTGTATTACAGTGTAATGTCTGCTTTTACTTCTTAAAGGCAACAGACTATGTGAAAGTTTTAAAGCAGTCTTTTAGTGCCAGTTCAGAGCGGTCGCGTCTGAAACATTGTTTTTTTTACTCATAAACGAACACGAAAAACTAAAATAAAATGAATATTTTAAGTTCTATGGAGACTGGAGAGCCAACCCTTCCTCATCCGATTTGCGCAGTGTAATTAACAGAATTAAAAAATATATATTTTGCCTCCTATTTTTTGTCACGCATGAATGTGTGTCTTTTCCCTAATATTAAAAATAAAACATAGACTGATATTTGTCTAATGTCTGGAGTCCTTTAAGGAAGTAGCCTATGTACGTTTCAATACATGTATTTTCTGAGAATTTTTATTTCAAGTTTTGACTGCAAATATCATGTCCATAATGCTGGACTTCCCCAATTTTAAATAATTTATCCTCAACTAGTTTTGTGGAGTAGGTCTACGTATTTTATAATGTTAACTTCAAATAATACTAATAGCCTAATTTAAAGATAAGGCAGCATTGGATCTGGACGGTAAGGAGAATAACGCTGGAGTTGGAAGAGGTGTGTCTCGATTCTGTAGGTTCGTGGATCTGAGTCGTGTGGCGAATCACGATTTCGGTTTCATATTGCATATCGTTACAGCCCCCAAAGTTAAGTTCTACTTAGTTATTTTGGTGAAAGTAACTCAAATGTAATACATGAGTAATGTAACGCATTACAATTCTGAGACAGTAATATTGTAAGGTAATGAATTACTTTTAAATAACAGTAACAAGTAATACCTAATGTATTACAGTTTGGAAGTAACTTGCACAACACTGTTCAGATGAGACTGATGTTGTTTAGCACATTAATTCCTTCTTTGGTTCATAATTTGAGGCTTTCAAAGAAATGTAACATTATACAAAAACAACAAAAAAATTATTTAAAGTTTCTCTAAAAACATTTTCAAAGGGGTCCTTGGCCTAAAAAAGGTTCTGTTTTATGGCAAACACCAATTTGTGACCCTGGGTCAAACAATACACTGTATGGGTCAAAATAATCGATTTATCTTTTATGCCAAAAATCATTAGGATATTGGGTAAAGATCATGTTCCATGAAGATATTTTGTAAATTTCCAACTGTAAATATATGAAACATTTATTTTTGTGAGAGAATGCATTACAATAGCTCAAAATGCGTAGAGATAACACGCCATTTGACTCGAAAGTGGCGTGTATGTCTACGCAAAAGTCATGATGTCATGTTGCCATTTGGTTTGCCTGTCCTTGGGCTTGCCTCCAGGCCTACTGCCACCTCAAGTGTGAATTCACCTTCAGGGAGGCCGGAGAAGCCTACTATCTGATAGCAACTGGTAACTATGAGCCCTGAGTCCGGGTGATAGTTCCAAGGCGGCCTGCCAAGGCCATCCAGCCAGGGGACTCGCCTATCAGGAAAGCCTGGTTGGGCCTACTAGCTGTAGTAAGTCAATTCTGCCACAAGGGTACACTGTTGGGAACCATACTACCTAACGTTGCAGCCTTGGTTGGCAGATAAGCGGTTTACACAGCGCCTACAGAGCATCCTGATGCCTAATCACATTGCCCATGGCAGTGTACTCAGCAAGAGAGCTAGTTTATTTCACTATAGAGCCGCCATTCTTTGCCGTATGTGGGCAGAGGGAAATGAGGTTCTGTAGAGCTGGGACAGATCAAATTTTGCTAGGTGGATTGTGGTGGCGAAATACTATTGGGTAAATTGGCAATGTACCACAGACCAAAACAAAAACAGGAACACAAATTTCAAATAACTGTATGTATTATTGTTTTTCAGAGAAAAGAGTATGTGAACACAGCATGTTACTTAAATATCTGCAAATTTACTACAGTCAAAAACTTACATACAGCACCTTTAAATAACCACAACTGATAACACGCATGGCGTAAATATGTAAACTCATAAAGCATGTTAAAATTCATCCATGACTGATAATCTATAGCAGTGCAATAAAAAAGGATCATGACATTTTCTCTTGCAACAGACAGAGAGGCTCTGAAATTACAGGACTTCCTGTTCTTGCTGGGCTTCCTGTTGGGGTTTGTTTACAAGATCTCACGTCACCAGAAACTTCTCTCGCTGCTATCATGCATGCATGTGATAAGAAAAATGCAGTACCCTATAAAGCCTACTGTATCTTATGTGATATGCACATTTCTACAGCCTCTAAATTATTAACGTGATCAAAACTCTGCTGAAAAATCTGTTAAACACAGTGCCACTACATGCCTTGCTGGCTGGTTGGTTATATATTTTTAGCAAAGTACATTAAGATATAATTCTAAACTGTTAGATCTACTGGACTAAAGTAACTTAGGTTTTAGATTTTTTTCCTTCACTAAAAGTTGTTGTTGTTGTTTTTAGAAGTAGGCTATGTTAAAAAAATTATTTTTATTTTGTAATATAACTGTTTCATGTCTTTTCTTTTATACACTACACTTCCAAAAGTTGTACATATAAATATATACTTTAGTTCTTAAGTGGGTCAAAAAAGCACTCTGATGATATTTAAACTATAATACGTTCATTTATGTGTCCACAAACATTCAGTTTGCACTTACAGTTTTTCTCGATTGTTTACACACATTTTCTGAAAGTATGCCTCATATTCTCAGAACTCTACACACAAATCTAAAAACACTCACACAATTGGCAAAACCCCTCAATTCTCCTGCAAAATGAAACTTTACATTCAAAACAATGTTATTTCTTCTCAAAATGGTATTTTGTTTTCAAATGACACACAAACCATCATATGAATAGACATTTATAAGAACCAGTTGAACACTGATGTGCTCAATGGAAAACACTATGATCAATGGAAAACACTTCTTCTCCATTCATCATAATGATTTGGGCCTTTTTTGTTCAGTGTTACACTTACTACAGACATTACATACATAACTGTGTTGTAAAATATTTGAGAATATTGTTTTTTATACACAGACCACACAAATACACGGTAACAAATATATTTTATTTTTCCCACAAAATCAATGGGAGATAGATCCCACATTTTGTACACCCCAACCAACACAAAGTTGCACATACAGTGGTCTACATACAAAACAACAGAATTTCTTATGCTGTTACAGTAAAAAAAAAAAAAAAATCTATGTTGCATCCTCTCTTTGGTTTTGGTGTTTTATGCCAAAGCTCTGATTGCTAATTGTAAAACTGTGTGAAATGTGTTTGCCCGTGTGACGAGTCAGTGTGAATATTTGAATGGCAGTGTGTTCCTCATGAAAACAAGACATTTTCTGCTTGAAAATTGTGCCAAATGCAGAGAATTGTGTGTCGTGTTTTGAAAAAAAAGTGTGTTTTAGAACTGCAATTTGAGTGTAAAGCAGGAATTGTGCTTGTAGTTCAGTAGAATTGGCTCAGGGGGTTGGTGAATGAGTTACATGTTGTGGTCATTGTGTCTCAAGTACCAGCAAATGTGTGTAAACAATCGAGAAAAACTGTAAGTATATGTTTTTAAATTAAATTATTTCCATAAGAAGTACTCTTTTTACACAAGGGTTGTGTGCTATCAAAAAAAAAAAAATGTGTGGAATGTTGTTACAGTAGGAGTATCTGTTAGTACGATAAAGGGATTAACTCGGTGAATGGTCCATAAAAAATGTGCAAGGAATTGTTTAGGGCAGTATTCAATGGTACATATTTGCACCTTATTTGGACCAGCATGTATAGCAGCATGTTTGTTAGTGTTCATCTAAAGCTCCTGCATATACATTGGCTGTGCAAAATGCTTTCTTCTCAGACTCAGAGGCACTTTTCACTCCATTTTAACTGCCTGTAAAACTTCAATAACTCAATGCATCATGTTGCCTTTGGGGGGGGGGGGGGGGTAAACGTCAACATTTACGTGTCCACAGTGGTTTGAATGCTCTCACCTTTGCACTTGTTTTTGATGACAAACTGTTTGTTCATTTTATACAGTCCTAAGCCCAAAGATGTAGCTGTCAAAACAAGCTGGTTATCAGCCTTTCCTTGAAGGTTTGATGAAGTCCAGATGTACACAGGAGGCGGATTTCCCTCCACAGTACAATCCAGTACCATTTCACTATCTTCACTGATTTCCACTTTTCTCGAACTCAAAGTCGCTTTACAGGGCGAATTATTCGGCGAATAAGCCAAAAATAAACAATTCACGCACATAGAGCGATGGGAAGGGCGTGGGGCTAAGGATAGGCCAAGGAGAAGAGATGGGTCTTGAGGCGGGACTGGAAGATTGTGAGGGACTCAGAGGTGAGGGAGTTCCAGAGTCTGGGACCTGCCCTTGAAAAGGCTCTGTCCCCAAAACTGCAGAGTTTGGTCTTGTGGATGCAGTGGAGACCGGCTGAGGTGGATCTAAGGGGCTATGAGGGTTGGTAGGGAGAGAGGAGGTCAGTGAGGTATGAGAGGGCCAGGTGGTGAATGGCTTTCTAGGTAAGGACTAGGATTTTGTATGTTATCCGGTGGGAAATGGGAAGCCAGTGTAGCTGTTTTAGGACTGGAGTGACGTGGTGCCAGGATTTGGAGCAGGCGATGAGGGCGTCATCTAACTGACGCTAAAGGAAAGCGTCTGTTAGAGGACGCGGTTAGGTTTAGGTGTGGGGTGGGGGTAGGGTACACGCGATCCTAGGGCGTCATCTAACTGACGCTAAAGGGCGCCTAAAGCGTCAGATATTGAAGCATGGTCAAATGCTTCCCAAGGCGTCAGTTAGGTGACGCCTTGGGGGTGAGAATGGGCTGAGCCGCCTGAAGTCACACACTTTTGTGTCACCATTTGCACGTGGATTTCCCAAACAAAACGCTCGTCTAAACGCAGAATAAAAAGTGATGACGCAATGCCACTTTTGCGTTTTCTCTTCAGAACTGTTTCCGTGTAAACATAGCCTGAAAGTGACAGAAGTGCAAATGTTACGGCTTACCCCATATGCCTGGTTAATTGTAACAGAACAGAGGGGTTCGTTGTGTGTAACACACATAATTTAGTATTTTATTTGTATAGTTTGATATTGTTTGATATTGCATGTAAAATTATTATTATTCATAATAATAACAGTAATAATAATACAAATGAGCTTAAAATCTAAATGTAAAGGGTTGAAAATAGGCCATGTTTTTTATAAATAAACAAGTGATCAATGCATAGTAAACTACATTTTAAATCTTTTAACCCTTATTATATGCTGCATTAGGGACATTTTTGGTCTTTTGCAGTTTAATTTCTTTGACCATTTTGGCTGTTTTAATGCAAATGGTATGAAAGTTGGCAAAATTGTGACTTTTTGGATGCATGTAAAAAATGTGATCCCATTTTGCAAAATATGTATAACACACAATGTGTAGATCAAATAGTAACACTCAGCACCATAAAGACCAAAAATGGCCCATTGAAACCCATTAAAACGTTGTTTAAATCTAAGGCTGTCAGTAATACATGAAACATGATTTTTGCACAAACATCCTTTCATTTTGAAGCAAAAGCATTATATTTGCATTATATAGTGTATTCCACCAGATGACGTCACTACATATTTATTCCCTATGGGTGGAAATGCACCTTATTTTAGGCAATAGGCAATGTTTAATAGGTGGCCATTTTTGGTGTAAGTGGGATTTTTTGCAAAGTGGGACTGTGATAATCCAAATCTAAAGTTTTCTCTTTGCATTTAGTTTATTGAAAATAATAGAATTTTTGTGTTTTTTCCTCTTATACAAATCGATGGTTTCGCAAACAAAACTGGTAATTAAAGGGTTAAAATCCTGAAATTGAATACATTTTTGGTAGTTATGATGAGGACTGATGCTGGTTAAAAGATTTAACTTGGTAAAAGTGGAAAATAATAATAATATATAATATTTTAGGCAATGTTTAATATGTGGCCATTTTTGGTCCTTAATGCACTCAACGGTGTTAAAAATCGAATGCAGCACAAGGGTTAAATGAACCACGTACTATAGAACATGAAAACACAAGAACGCCTGGCAAATGAAAACATAAACCAGGCACTCTACAAACATGCGACACAAGAGTGAATGAACACTCAAGCCGTGCTCTCAAACATGAAGCATGAATGTACAAACCCCACAGAACCAAAACCAAACTAGACAGGAGTGAAACAAAGCACATGGACAAGAGAGCACATGGCTCGAGCACAAGACAAGACGAAACACAAGTTTCAGGGCTCTGTCACTAAACTAAACTCAAGTGACAGAATTTTCAACGAAAAACACCTTAAAATGTAGTTTATTTTAAATAAAAATTAATTTTCCACAGCCATCCACTGTCACAAAGAGGTAATGGCACATCACAAGATGGCTGTGGTTAACATGTTCTTCTATAACACACCTTGTGTGTATTCTCACTGACATAGTGTGAAAACTAAATGTGTGAAACTGCAACCCTTCCCAAGCTCTAATTGCTGATAATTCAGTTTTTCATGACAATTTTCTTGTGTTTTTCTGCTTATAGGAAGTGGCACTACTGAACTTGTGCTCAGCTCACATTCACAGAATACAGAAGAAATTTAAAAGATGACCTGAGCAATGAATGATTAATGCTTTTACAGTTTTTTTGTTTTTTTTCCGATTGCTAAACCACAGTGAGGACAACTGGAGCTACATGTGCAAAACTCTAACTCCAGTCTGCACAGCAGCAGTTCATGTGGAACAAACTCGTTTTTCATTGATAGAACACAGTTTTCTTTGAAGAAAATATTACTTTGTATGAAGTCACTGAAATTGTTGAAACTCTAAAGATGAAAAGTTTGTATTTTCTGCATTGGTGTTTGATGCTAGTGTTTTTCCTCTCAGTGTGTTCTGAGTGACAGTGTGTGTTATCTCAGTGAGGGTTGTGCACACTGAGCCTGTTTTGAGCCGTGTGTTAAGAGTTGTGCTCAGGTGACTGTTGGTAATGCAGACTGTAGTTAGAGTTTTGCACATTTAGCTCCAGTCGTGCTCACTGTCGTTTAACAATCGAAAAAAAAAACTGTAATTGAGATATTACAAGATAACAATCAAATATACTACTAGAATACTGCTGTTGTAAACAATAATGTAAAAAATTACATTTTATCATTTACTTTTCATTTACAGTTTTCTTTTAAATGATGTCATGTACATTACAGTTTTACAGTCGCTAGGACACATTTCTCAATGCTTAGGTCACTTTTTCAAAACTCTTCACACAGTTCTCCTAACCAGCTTTCAGCTCAGCACAGCAGTTAATTTCACATTCAAAATGCACTAAAACTACCAAAACACTTCATTCATTTCTCAAATCAACACATTCTTCCATAACACTAGCAAAGGTTGACAGCCAACAAACACACTTTGTCACCCACAACACAATGACCTAAAGAACACTAACAACATGTAGCATTATACAATCTTTGTTTATAATTCACTGCAATAGAGTTTACTGGAATGAATCAGACATGATGCAGAATGCTTCAATATATTTTATGTCTTTTATTTTTATTTTTTTGCACTGAGTAATTCCAAAATACAAGAATTTGTATACACACCATCCACTGATACAGATACAATAGTAATGCTCTCTCTGACCAGCCTCTCTCATTGAGAGACCATGATTTACTACATGATCAATTACAGTAGCTCTGATCTCATCTGAGACTACAGCTCTTACGTATTCCTCGCCCCCTCCCAGCCCCTCTTCTTCCTCTTTCAGCCACTTCCCAGCTAACAGGGAACGTTCCCAGAACATTCACTAACGTTCTTTAAAAGTTGTGTAAATGTTAGGACAAAACGTTATTAAAATAATGTTTTCGTAACGTCCATATAACATTATTAACGTTCTTGTAACGTTGAGAGAAAACGTTCTTAGAACAACGTTCTTGGAACGTCTTTATCACGTTATTTGTATTTGATGAACGTTCTCATTACGTTAATAAAAAACGTTCTTAGAACAACGTTATCGGAACGTCTTTATCAGGTTATTTGTGTTTGATAAACGTTCTCATAACGTTCCAGCAACATTATGCTAACCTTAGGATAACGTTATAACAACATTATGCTAACGTTCCAGCAACGTTCTGCAAACATTAAGACACCGTTCCAGCAACGTTAAGCAAACTGGACATTTCCACGTTTTTAGAACATTTTAAATTAACGTTCCCACAACCAAAATGGAACGTTAGAAAAACGTTCTCAGAACCTAACTTTGTTAGCTGGGTTCTCTGTTTCTGGCTGGGTCCATGTTTACATCACAATACAAAACTCTTCAACAGTTGTCTCCTTTTGTAATGAAATAGAAACAGTAACACCTGTGTAGATGTTCATCTACAGTACAATGAGAATCAGCTGTGGTTGGTACAATTGTCCACTTATTTTTAAAGCATTTAATATTTAAGATGCAAAATATATTTCATTAAAATATTACTGTAGAAATGTAGCAAATTGCTGTTTTATTCAGTTTTGTATTATGTTTTTGTTTTGAACATAAGTTTAACAGTTTTGAAAACAGTGTGTAAGCATATGCGTATAGGAACACAGAGTTTTGGCGGTTGTTGTGTCGAAGTGAGAAAAGAATTAATGTAATTTGAAAGACGTAGTCATTGAATGCATTTTGTGCCAAAGCAATGATAATTGATACACAGTTTAGCCCACATATACTTCTGTTGTGCTCACTGTGTGAAGAGTTTTGAAAAAGTGACCTAAGTATTGAGAAATGTGTCCTAGCGACTGTAAAAAACTGTAATGGTTCTCAGTTTTTTCCCCCCCAGATCCAGATTTTACACTAGACATCACTTTTTTTTTTCGATTGCTAAACGACAGTGAGCACAAATGGAGCTAAATGTGCAAAACTCTAGCTCAGGTGACTGTTGGTTGTGCAGACTCTAGTTAAACAGTTCACTACACCTACAAAACAGGCTCAGAGAATTACAGTAATGAGCAAAAAAAAAAAAAAAAAAAAGGTAGAAACTAAAAATACATACTGTAATACTGTAACCCTGCCTCTCTCAAGCATTAGGCCACAAGTTTTCAGCCTTTCAGCTGAAATTGTTTGAAAATCAGCAGCATGTGAAATTCACAAGGCTGAAATCTATTCTGCTCTGAGGGTGTGGTTCACAGTTTTGATAGCAGTGTGTTAGCATTTGAAGTAAGTGCTGTAAACCCACAGTGTTGTGCAGGTTGTGGTTAAAGTCATGGGATAAGTGTGTAGAGTTTTGAAAACTGTGTTCAAGCAATGAAAAACGAATTAGAGTTTGTTCCACATGAACTGCTGCTGTGCAGACTGGAGTTAGAGTTTTGCACATGTAGCTCCAGTTGTCGGCACTGTGGTTTAGCAATCGAAAAAAAAACTGTAATACAAATGACAGGAAAACGGTTCTAAACTTCACAGCGAACAGTCAAAGAACCCATGATATAAATGCATTTAAAGCTAAAATCTTGATATTACTTAAAAAAAAAGTGTTTCAATGTTGCGCATCGCATATATTTTGATATATGGAATCAAAAATGAAAACAAGTAATATATAACATACAATACATTGGGTTAAGGGAATGAAATTTACCATACTTTTTTGTGAGATTTTAAGGTAGTAATTTATTTTGTCCACTAATTAAAAAAAAAAAATCTAAAAAAAAATAAAAAAATCTAAGTAAACATTCAAGAAAATTGACTTTTCAGTGACTATCAGGTGTTAAATTTCATGCTAACATTTAAAGGCAGGAATTTCATTTCAGAATAAAAGGGATGTGTAATAACAGTTTGGAGAATCATTTTGGAGAAAAAAAAAAATTCGACAGCTATTTCTCTCCTATATGACAAATATCGATGCAATCAGAAACTGTGAGAGGATAAGAAGAGTCCAGAATGTGGGACGGTTGCCTGTGAAAGAAGAGCTGTGTGAATGATGGTACAAACAGAAACACACACACAATGTTTTCAAAGCTCAATCCCTGTAGTTACAGAAGAGAGACGAGCAGAGCTAGAGCTGCTGAGGAAACACTCGACCCGACATCCGGAAGGAGTTTTTGTCATATATCAGTACAAATGACTCAAGGAAGTCATCAGTTATTTCACAAATGTGCCCTCAATTCCTTCCCCATTTTCAATCAGAGCAAAATGACTAGCTAAATAAATAAAAATAAATTTAATTCAAAATGTCTAAATGAACATTTATTAAATCATATTCAAAACTATAAGCAAAAAATATTTACTGTAAATTATACATTTTATCGAACAGACAGATGATATGCAGTTCATTTATCTTTTCATTTATTACCCACCTGTAGACTTGAGGATGAACACTTTGGTGTCGTTTCCCTGAGAGTTTGAGGCGATGCACTTGTAGTTTCCTGAACTGATCGTGGAGGACTGAAGCACTGAGGACGTGATCGTCTCTTTCAGATGTTCTGACTGCCATGAGTACGTAGGAGCCGGGTTTGCCTTCACTGTACAGTTTAGCTCATCATTTATACTGATGGTCTCTGTTGAACTGGAGTGTTTTGGTTTATCTGAGGAGAACAGAGCTACATATTTTCACAACTGAAACATATTTATGTTCATTTAATTCATAATATGCAATATTTATCAAATTATCTCAGTTAATATGTAAAAATATGATGAAATATGACAATTGCACATCATTCATGCACCCTTCAAAAAGTATAAACTAAATTAAATTTAATTAACTTTGCAAGTAATAAGTAAACCTACAGAAAACTTCAACATTGAGATGTTTTGACGGGGCTGTTGGAGGAGGTTGAGGTCCTTCTTCTCCCAGTTCCAGCTTTGCTTCACACCAGTACTGAGCTCCATCATCAGCTCTGTCTGGACGGATCAGGAGTTTAGATGTTTTACTGACTGGAGTCTTGATGGTGTCAGTGAAGTTGGTTTGATCCACCAGAGTCTGTCCTTTGTACCAGTTGATAATGAGATTCTGAACAGGAGCCACATTGAGAACGTCACACTGGAGCTCATACTGGTTTCCCTCCATCATTGGTCCGGTGTGATTCACAGTGCTGATGGACACACTGTCTGGAGTCTCTGTGGAGGAAGATTTACACTCTCTGATATCTGCAGTCATCAATGTACAGTAGATATTTCTGAGAATATAAAAGTATCAATAACAGAGAAACTCACTGTAAATTGTCACTGGGAGAGGTACTGTACACTGTCCTTTATTATAGTTTATGAAGCAGATTGGCTCTATGTCCCATTCTGTCAGGTTTGACACTCTCCATGTGATCAGACTGTCTCTGCTCATGGGCACTCCTCCCTCACTGGCTTCCCATCCCAATCCTGTATGCGGGACAGAAGTGCTGCAGTCGGCTGAGACAGAACCGCCGAACTCCACAATAACTCTCTGTGGGTTGAGCTGAACTGGACATTCATCAGCATATGAACCTGTTAAACACATTGAGAAGGATGTGATTTGAAACTGATGAATATTCAGCACAGAATAGCAGCACTGAAGTGTTAGATTACAAGCAGACACAGAAATAACTTTCCAAGAGTCATTAAGACCTGCAAACTGATTACTGGTCCACAGTCCTCTAGAGTTTTGTATTTTATAGGTGAAAAATGTTTATTGTCATATTGCATTACATATTGTCATTTTGTTGTCTATTGCAAAAAAAAAAAAAAAAAAAAAAAAAAAAAAAGCTTTACTAATTCAGTAGAAAGGCATCTTTTGGCAGGACTCAAAACTTTTTTACTGAACGCAAATTAATTGAACACTCCCAACTTCATTTAGCCTACAATAAAGTAAAAGCTAAAGTTTAAAACATAGTTGGTCTCATTCCAGATGCATAAATAATAAAATACAGAATTAAGTCAACATACAAACCTGTGAAAGTCAAAAGCTGTGAAACTGCCAAGAGATAAAAAAGTCCAAAGAAATGTTGAAGCATTTTGAAAAACAATTGATCAGAAAATACTGTAAATAAGAAAAAAACTTTATCACTGTAACGCAGATTGCAAAGTCTGTGACTGGATAGCAGTAGCTCGAGCAACGCAATAGTGAAACAAAAAAAGAACAAACCCCACCCATCATATATTTTGAGAGGAAATTTCACTAGGTTGACCTCAGGAAGATTACGTGTTACAGTTTTTCTCGATTGTTTACACACATTTTCTGAAAGAATGCCTCATACTCTCAGAACTCTACACACAAATCTAAAAACACTCACACAATGGGCAAAACCCCTCAATTCTCCTGCAAAATGAAACTTTACATTCAAAACAATGTTATTTCTTCTCAAAATGGTATTTTGTTTTCAAATGACACACACAAACCATCATATGAATAGACATTTATAAGAACCAGTTGAACACTGATGTGTTCAATGGAAAACACTATGATCAATGGAAAACACTTCTTCTCCATTCATCATAATGATTTGGGCCTTTTTTGTTCAGTGTTACACTACAGACATTGCATACATAAGTGTGTTGTAAAATATTTGAGAATATTGTTTTTTAGACCCAGAACACACAAATACACGGTAACAAATATATTTTATTTTTCCCACAAAATCAATGGGAGATAGATCCCACATTTTGTACACCCCAACCAACACAAAGTTGCACATACAGTGGTCTACATACAAAACAACAGAATTTCTTATGCTGTTACAGTAAAAAAAATAAATCTAATCTAATAAATCTAAAAATATCTATGTTGCATCCTCTCTTTGGTTTTAGTGTTTTATGCCAAAGCTCTGATTGCTAATTGTAAAACTGTGTGAAATGTGTTTGCCCATTGTGACGAGTCAGTGTGAATATTTGAATGGCAGTGTGTTCCTCATGAAAACAAGAGAATTACTGTGCCAAATGCAGAGAATTGTGTGTAGTGTTTTGAAAAAAGTGTGTTTTAGAGCTGCAATTTGAGTGTAAAGCAGGAATTGTGCTTGTAGTTCAGTAGAATTGGCTCAGGGGGTTAGTGAATGTGTTACATGTTGTGGCCATCGTGTCTCAAGTGCCAGAAAATGTGTGTAAACAATCGAGAAAAACTGTAATGCACGACTGCAAAACATACTCAAAAACAAAATGAAATCTAGAAATAACCTGAATCCTTGCAATGAGTATTATCATCATACAAAAACAACATAAAAAAAAAAAACAAATATTAAGTTTCTCTGAAAAAACAGTTTCCAAAGAGTTCTTGGCCTGAAAAACGGTTCTGTTTTATTGCACACAGCGCCCACCTGTGGTAATCACAGGATAAAACAGACAAAACCCAGAAACCCCTGACTGACTGACTGACATCAACTATTAGGGCCTTATTTTAACGATCTGAAACGCAAGTATCAAGTTGTGGGCGGGTCCTATTTTACCGGCGGGATATATGACTCTTGCGCGTGACGGAAGTTTAAAGGTTTAGTTCACCCAAAAATGAAAATTAAGTCATTAATTACTCACCCCCATGCTGTACCAACCCCGTAAGATCTTCGTTCATCTTCGGAACACAAATGAAGATATTTTTGATTAAATCTGAGAGCTGGATCACTGCTACATAGACTGCCTAAGGGATTGAAACTTGACGGCCCAGAAAGTCAATGAAGAAAATTTTTAAATATTCCATGTGACTCAACTGAAAGTTTATCAAGCAACGAGAATACTTTTTCTGTGAAAAAACAAACAAAAATAACGACTTTATTCGACTATTCCTTTTCTTACTTCCGGGCCTGAGACGAGAGTTCAAGAGATTTCCACAACGCACGCACGAGAACTGAACTTAAGTTGAAGAAGATCACAATTCTCGCGCACGCGTCGTGGAAATCTCTTGAACTCTCGTCTTAGAGACACAGAGATTTTGGAAGTTACCTTTCACTGTGAAGATCTAAATATCGAAATCATCTTCCATTGCGATTTCCTGTATTTCCTGTATAGCGAGGTAAGTGAAGCCTAAACTGGCGCATGCTAGTTCATCCATATGCTAGTTCTGCATAGCAGGGTCGGGCAGACAAACCTTGCTCAATAAATACTCATTGTACAGTGGAGGCCTATATGAGGCATACACTCTAAAAAATGCTGGGTTGTTTTAACCCAACTTTGGGTCAAATATGGACTAACCCAGCCTTTGGGTTACATTTTTACATTACATTTTTAACCCAACATTTCGGGTTTGTCCATATTTGACCCAAAATTGGGTTAAAACAACCCAGCATTTTTTAGAGTGTAACCCAGGATCTTTATAAACCATGCCTCTGCACCATGCTGCATTACTCTTATCACCTCAGAATGCAGAGAAGGGGGCAGGCCTTGGCCTAATGACTCCCATGGGAGGAGGTTTTCATACAGGGATGCTTTCTTGAAACCTACATTCACAAAGTAAAGGTTCAGAAGAAGAAATGCTTAAGCAGAGCGCCTCCACTATCCCTTGCACAGCCTAGACCAGCCAGAGGCCTGTAAGCAAAGATCTACCTCGACTACCTGAGAGCTTGCAGGAGCCACAGCCTTACTAGAAAAATTGACGTAATTTGATTGTGATTTTAGACACCTGAAGGCGTTCCCTTCAGGGTCATTCGACGAAGTGCGAGTTCCCTTTCGAAATACAATTAATTCCCCTTCAATACAATTAATTATTTACTGTAGTGTTTCATAATTAAAACGAGAGAACTAGAGTGAGAGAACTTCAAAAATGGAGGGGAAGGACATGAGCTTTATTAAATTATTAACACCACACATCAACAATCATTAACAATATTCTTGAAAACATACGTCCTGAAAGCATTCTGTCAGTTATAGACAGGCCTGACTTGAAGTTTATATGTTTTTTTGGAGTCGTATTAAAAGGATTGAGAAAGAAAAAAAGAAAGAAAGAAAATTATTACTGTCATGTTATTATTACTGGCTTAAGTCACACACACAAGAATTGGTTTAAAGAAGAAGTACATAGAGTAAATTAAAAGTGTTGTCAAATTTGTCTAACATAGAAAGTAAATTTCTGGCTTTGGAGATTGTCCATCGCCTCACACAATTTTTAAAGTGTGAATCTGGGGTGATGTTTTTCAGGATCTGCATTAATGCACAAACATGTCTAACAACAGTATTAAGTTATTTACCACAAAGAGATCTTTTTCTTGTCACGTAGGCAACTTTGATAATCTCACAACATAGTGGGTAGTGATCTGAATGATGTTCAATACATCATCTTTGTTCAATCTTAGAATTTTCATCCATTGCTGAAGAGACATATGTCATACTGCTTTACTGACTGCGATTACTTCCAGTAGATTGTTTCTTTTTCCACACATAGATAAGTAATGTGACGATTATAAGAAGCAGTGCACCGGCCGCTGCAAAACTGAGAATGTAGTTTAGAGATATGCCTAGAAAGGAAAAAGCAAAATAGGTTCAGGTAAGTATTAAGTAATATAAAACTTAAAATCTTTAGCACAACATTCATTTTGTGGTTAAATGACTGAACAGTAATATATCACATAATTAAAAGCTTGTTCTAAGAGCTATTGTTAATATCTAATGGACAATACCATCATACTTTCTTTCATTTTCTTCAAGTGGACCATCAGTAATGTAATACTTATTGTTTCATTCAATTTGGAAAATCCTGCACAGCACCTTCAAACTGAGTCACTTACAATGGAAAATGTTACAAAAATGAACAGTTACCTTGTATGGACACTTTTACACGTCTGATGGTGGTGCCAACTGAGTTGCTCGCAATGCAGTGCAGATCCTCAGGTGTCGATTCTGTTATAGTAAGAGTTTCACTATAAACTATATCAGTTGTCCCGAGATTCCATCTGATATCTGGTGTTGGGTTTCCCTCGGCTTCACAAACAATCTCCACTGGATATCCTCGAAACACAGGCACTATGGAGGGCAGTTTGGTCTTATTGATGATCGGTTTAACTGCAGGAAGGAGTGAAAGAAAAACAGTTTTTGATGCAAAAATGGTTTTGCATTGCATACATGGTATCATACATTTCTTATGTTAATCTACATTTTAATTTAGTAGTTTTCAGCGAAATTGATCAAATTTTGAAAATTGACAAGAAAAAGTTACATTGTATCTGATCCCTATCCCCACACAACTTGTTGCATAGTAAGTGCTAAAATATGCTTGATTTGGACAACAGATGTTCTCAAAAGATTAATAATAGAAAACTGACAGATCTTACTTACAATATACAGTAATGTTGAGAGGATCTGATGTGACTTCAGGAGGAGGTTGAGGTCCTTCTTCTCCCAGTTCCAGCTTTGCTTCACACCAGTACTGATCTCCATCATCAGCTCCGTCTGGACGGATCAGGAGTTTAGATGTTTTACTGACTGGAGTCTTGATGGTGTCAGTGAAGTTGGTTTGATCCACCAGAGTCTGTCCTTTGTACCAGTTGATAATGAGATTCTGAACAGGAGCCACATTGAGAACGTCACACTGGAGCTCATACTGGTTTCCCTCCATCATTGGTCCGGTGTGATTCACAGTGCTGATGGACACACTGTCTGGAGTCTCTGTGGAGGAAGATTTACACTCTCTGATATCTGCAGTCATCAATGTACAGTAGATATTTCTGAGAATATAAAAGTATCAATAACAGAGAAACTCACTGTAAATTGTCACTGGGAGAGTTATTTGACACTGTTTCTTATAGTTTATGAAGCAGATTGGCTCTATGTCCCATTCTGTCAGGTTTGACACTCTCCATGTGATCAGACTGTCTCTGCTCATGTGCACTCCTCCCTCACTGGCTTCCCATCCCATCCCTGTATGCGGGACAGAAGTGCTGCAGTCGGCTGAGACAGAACCGCCGAACTCCACAATAACTCTCTCTGGGTTGAGCTCAACTGGACATTCATCAGCATATGAACCTGTTAAACACATTGAGAAGGATGTGATTTGAAACTGATGAAGATTCAGCACAGAATAGCAGCACTGAAGTGTTAGATTACAAGCAGACGCAGAAATAACTTTCTTAGAGTCATTAAGACCTGTAAACTGATCACTGGTCCACAGTCCTCTAGAGTTTTGTATTTTATAGAGTTGGGACCATGACGTCTTAATAGGTAGTGAAAAATGTAATGGGTTTCTGTGAAAGCCCATCTATTGTCATATGCAGCAAAAAAGCTTCACAAACACAGTAGAAAGTTAAATTTTGGCAGAGCGAGTCCAAACTCAAACATGTGTTAACTGAACAGAAATTAATTTAACACTCCCTATTCTGGTCTTAAGACCAAGACAAAATCATGATCATTCACAGCATATATAGTCTCATTCCAGATGCATGAATAATAAAATACAGAATTAGGTCAACATACAAACCTGTGAAACTCAAAAGCTGTGAAACTGCCAAGAGATAAAAAAGTCCAAAGAAATGTTGAAGCATTTTGAAAAACAATTGATCAGAAAATACTGTAAATAAGAACAAACTGTATCACTGTAACTCTGACAGTAAATCTGTGACTGAAGACCTCAAGCACAAATAGTCTACTCATAAAACCCCACCCAAAAATTATTCTGAGAACAAGTTAAAGGATGACCGCAAGACAGAAGCAGAAATTAAACTAAATGAACTTCAATACTTGAAAATAACTTGAATAATGGTTTCCCCTATAGATAACTAAAGCATCTGAAGAGTTCAGATGCAAAAGCCTCTAAGTGCCATTTGAAATTTTCTTCTAAAATCATCATTTTTATCATGCTTATATATTTAAGTTCAGTAATTTCACTTAAATGAAAATGAAGATTACCTGAATTGCCATTTAAGTGAAATTACTGAACTTAAATATACAAGCTTGATAAAAACGATCATTCAGATGAGACTGATGTTGTTTGGCACATTAATTCCTTCTTTGGTTCATAATTTGAGGCTTTCAAAGAAATGTAACACAAAAATGTATGTAAAGTTTCTCTAAAAACATTTTCAAAGGGGTCCTTGGCCTAAAAAAGGTTCTGTTTTATGGCAAACACCAATTTGTGACCCTGGGTCAAACAATACACTACATGGGTCAAAATAATCAATTTATCTTTTATGCCAAAAATCATTAGGATATTGGGTAAAGATCATGTTCCATGAATATATTTTTTAATTTTCCAACTGTAAATATATGAAACATTTATTTTTGTGAGAGAATGCATTACAATCATGAACATAAATGTAGAACTTTAAAGGCGATTTGCTCTATGTTTAGATTTTTTCGCACCCTCAGATTCCAGGTTTTCAAGTTGTATCTCTGCCAAATATTGTCCCATCATTGGAAAGCTTATTTATTCAGCTTTCAGATTATGTGTAAATCTCAATTTAAAAAACAAATTGACCCATGTGACTGGTTTTGTGGTCCAGGGTCACATTTGTGGTCATTACAGGAAAGAACAGAAGAAACTTCACAACACTTCTTACAAGATCCAGGTTGATCAGGTTTTTGGATCAGTTTAGGGTTTTGTTGATGCACCAAATTATAAGTTCTGCTTCTGATTTATTTGTGGTTTTCATCTTGTTATTGAGCGGCCAAGTGTCATTTTGATGTCATCTGTGATTTTATTGAGAATACTTTGCTCTGTCTTGCATAATGTATAATAGGTACATATGAAAATGAAAACAGCTTTGGGCTGGAAAAGGAGTCATTGATAATCAAATTGCAGGCTAAATAATTGAAATGGCTAAATTAATCATTCACAAAATGAATCATTCAACCAACACCTGATATTCAACAACCATAATTGTGTTTAAATCTTAAATTGTACACACACTGTCCTCGGCTTGACTGAGGACTCAGGAACACAATACTGCACACACACATAAATAATAAGTCACTATGGGTTACAGTAGAATGGAGATCCACAAAGTTTTGGGGGTTTGATTGGAAATACCATTATGAAAGACTGTTGCCGTCAGTCAACAAAGCAAGTTTCAATAGGGAAGTGAGAATCCCGATGCCCCTACATACTCCAAATGACCAATTGTGACACTCGGAGCAATGCAAGACAACTGAATAGAAATGCAAATTAAAAGAAGTAAAGCAGAGGTCATATCATCTGGGAAAGAACTAACCAAATGTGGCAAGAAAGGTGGCACAGAGAGGAGAAAGGAAGGCATTTATATCAAATTCAAAAGAGTGTAAAATAACTCTTGGTGGGCACAGGGGAGAGAAAATTGTAATGACAAGGTTAAGGCTGGGGCTCTAAAAAAAAAATCACTGAAAATAATAAGAAAACGAGACAGGCATGTGTGAGTGGTGAGGAAGAGGAGTCAGTGGAGCACATAATTATAATATAAGGATTGTTGAATAGGTGACAGTTTCTTAAGGGAAACTGGTTTGTTTAATAGGTTGTGAGGATAAAAAGTGAAAAAGGAGAAAGTGTTTTGGGTGAATGAACTAATGTGTGTATGCTTTAAGAGTATTATTTTCTTTTATTTATTTTTATGTGGAAACTAGATTGTAACACTCCGGAGATGAAGGTGGCGGTAATGCAGCAAAAGCTGGTTCCCAACCGCCGTTTAAAACAAAGAAGAAGCAGAATTGTTTGGAGGGCTCGCCTCGCAGTTTTGACAACAATCACTAGATCGTGCTGTTGCCATTAACGGCTTTACCGTTAGCACAACTGTACAGCATTACAGTAACATTATGTCTGGAAATAATTGGAAACAAAGAACACAGTGTTCTGCCATCAACTGCAACAACTACCAGTGTACAAGCAATGAACTAGCATTTCATAGATTCCCCAAAGATCCAGAGAGGTAAGGTAACGTTAAGGTGAGCTAACGTCAACGATATGCTGTAATGTAAGCTATCCCATAACCGCAATAACAGTCAGCTAACTTTATTTATTTGGTCAAAATTAAGGTAAGACTCTATATGGGCTTAGAACACCTAACCTGGCAAATGACCGATTTATTAATTCATTATTATCACTAAATTAACGTTACTGAAGTAATGTTAGCCACTAGCAAACATTTTAGTCTATCTGCTCTCTTGAAGGCAATATGATAATCCGATTTATGATGCCGTTGATGTTTTTTCAGCTTCTTCAGTAAAGTTAACGTTACCGACAGTTAGTTATCTGCACCTCCGGAGAGTGAAATAAATGAAATTATGTACCACATTTTGAAGATCTGCCAGATGGGTGCAGAACCTGAGGAATGCTAGCTTGACAGGGATAAGCTTCCAGCGCCTCAATCAGAACTACAGGGTGTGCAGTGCACATTTCCACCCCAGCCAGTTTAAAAGGCCATCAGATGTGTATGTATAATTGAGAATATATAGTAATAGCATAATCATTAAATCCTGATATTGAAATGTATTTTATTAACATGAAATATTTTATTATAAAAAAACAGCCATGCAGGATTGAACTGGAATGCAGTGCCCACTATGGTTAATGCCCCTATCCCACCGCCGCCACCACTGGACATCGAGCACAAGAGAAAACCACCAAAGACACGCCAAGAGTTGCCACCAAAGAAACGTAAGAGTCTGTTATGTTACCGGTTGAATTATTCTCAGTCTGTCAATCGTATCAACATCTTGTTCTGCTGTTGAATGATTTGAAGTTTTTTTTTTTTCTGTAAAATTATTCACTTATGATCTAAATTTTCAATGTTGTATTTATTTTTTTTTTTTTTACAGGGCAACAGAGTCACGCCACTGGTCCATTTTTTGAGAAACATAGCTTGCCTGATGAGGATGCCGTCGCAGGTTCTTCGTCGCCGCCACCATCAACAGATAATAAGGCTGTTGCAGGACCTTTATTACCACCACCACCACCACTGCAACCAGACCTGACAGACCTTACTAAAAAACTTTATAAGCAAATCAGGTCTCTGAAGTCACAGATATGCAAGCTGAAGGCAAAAGTAAGGAACCTCACTCGCCAGAAGACCAGCAAGTTGGATGTGAAACATGAACTGAAGAGACTGTTACCAGCCAAGTCTTATGCTTTTTTCAGCACCCAGTTACGGATGTGCCAGCGCAAGGCTAATGGTTTCCGTTGGACCGCTCAAGACAAAGCTTTTTTCTTGTCTCTCCTACATGCCAGTCCTAAGTGTTATCGGCTGCTCTGCAGAGTCTTTTCGATGCCATCTGTCCGCACACTACAGAAGGCCATTAAGTCTCCTGGGTTTAAACAGAGAATTCTGTCCACTGATTAATTAAATTATAATAAAACTAAAGACTAAAACATAGAACAGCTAATATACTTACTGTTGTCATTCTGTTTGTAGTAAATTTGTGCACAATGTTGTGAAATGCAGGCAGAAATGATGTGGTGATTTACTCACCATCACCAATTTTATTACTGTCACCTACTCACTGTTCAGTGTGTTTTGGCTTTTTCAAGGAATTTGTCCATCATTTCATAAGGGACCTTGGGCTGTTGTTACTGGCGTTGTAAAACTGGGCTGCGTATGAAAACGGGAGTTATCCCCGAAAGTTATTGGGGTAAATAAATAGCCTATTTGACAGCTTCATGCTCTATGACAAAACCGTTTAATTATAAACCGATCCACAAGGATTATTTTGCTGTACATTATTCAACACAGCGTTTTAGTTTAGGCTATTGATATTAAAAACTAGAAACTACTATTTAGTTCCCTTAACAACTTTTGAATTGGAACTGGTATCGTTCAGTTCTATGACAGATCCAAGATGGCGGAGCTGCAGCTCTGCGCATGGGTGCGTTTGTTAGCAATGCTGCTACTTCTATGCCTTTTGAGGAGGGTCTACTTCCTGTTTGTAAAGGTCATTTCAGGTGGTGGTTGATCATTTCGGACAATTTAATGTGTCAGACTTTTTAGAGTCTGTGGTGTTATGCATATTTTACATACTCTAAATTTTGATACAGTCTTATTAATATTTCTAAAATGTCCCCTATGTTGAAACCATCATGAAAGCAGACTCCATTTTAGAAAAGTCTAGATTTGTGTTAATCTGTCTGCGGTGTTACTGTTTTTCATGGTGACACCATAGAATCCATTGTAAATCCACATGATACAACCAGTTATATTTTTTTTTATTGAAAAGCATAATTTTGTTTTAGGACATAATCATAATCATACAATTTTATCACTCTAGTTAGGTTTTATCTGCTTCTGAACAGCAGAGCAGCGTCTTTATAGATAGCGTAGAGATGGAGACCTTGTTCTAATTGTGTTATATTAGGTCTGTGGTGTAATATAAGTTGCTATCAACGTTGATGTTACAACTTAAATTCAATTAAATTGACATACAAACTTATAAACTCATAAAAAATTGCTTAACTTATTTTGAATAGTTAAAGGTAAATGTAAACACATATGTAGTCATAATTTATTGATCATATACAGTAATTTTTTAATTACAGTTTTACAGTGTATCTGAAATTTCTTTCGGAGCCATTTGATATTCTCATTTTAAGTTTCCAGACTTCAGAAATTATTTTAACCTTTTAGGTACCAAAGATAATTTTTCTTGTCGTTTTTATTTATGAAAAAAAATATATATATATATTGGTTCCGAGAAAGTCCAGGAAAGTTTGTTTTTGGTTATAAAAATTAAAACCTAAAAATAACGATTAGTTTGTGGTTATAAAAAAAAAAACAACTAAAAAAAATCCTATGTTAAACTCTTTTTTTTTAAACAGGTTTGCTTGATGAGCAGAGTTGCCATAAATCTAAGTTCAGAAATATTTGATCACCTGATCAATCAGAATCAAGCAATCCAAGCAAATTATTTCAATAAAACGTACCTACTACGGCGAAGGATTAAAGCATGAATAATAATTACGTAATGCTGACGTTGCTTAGTAACCTTGCGAGAGCGTCCACCCACGTGGCCTACTTAATATTCATAATCCACTCCTTCGCCATAGTAAAATAAATCGCCAGTTGGATTCTCACAGACACTTTTTACACCTCCCACCTCCCATGTTTACGTCAAATCCTTCCCAGCAGCGGATGTTATTGGAAAACTGGAGCCACAAAGCATAAAGGTTTAAGCTAGAAATCCGAAAGTTCCCAAAGCTGATATTTTGATTGACGCCGTGGATACAGAAGGTAACAGCACGTCGCTTGAATGAATATTGCTTTGTGTTTTTGTGCGCTGGCAGCGCTATGATCTGCAACCGCAGGCCTGTGCTCGCATCATTCACGAATAGCCTATCAATCGCCCATGGATTTTAATTGCTAAAGATGTTTATCGCCCTCTGAAAGTTGTTAGGTTTCGCTTGAATCTCTAACAGATGGCTTTACATGTGTCGTGCTGCTTTTATGTTACTATATGACTAAGTTAAATGGCTGAGAGATATGTGCTAGCTGATATGATGCGATGAATGAGTATTGCTTGTATGCAATAGTGCGAGTCACTCTACTTGTGTGCTATATTTGTCAGTGTAGAGACCGGGACTTATTTTAAGACCAGAAAAAGTAACTCCCGTTTTTTTTCACATTGATGATGAGGCCAGTAACTAACGACACAAGTAGCTATTTGCAACTATATCGTTCAATGTTAGGGTGAATCGCAGTGAAAGTTGAGTAATAGTGAAGACATGAAGGTTAGGTCAGTGTTATGTAATCAGTGCCTGCGGCGATGGATAATCGCTCTCTATTCCAGAAAACACCAGAACAAACACACACCAACTCATGTGCTGCTCGCTCACCAGCACGGTTAAAAGTTAAAAGCGGTCGCTAATAGTCTTAATATTATAATTGGTAAAATGTATAATATATGTATAATGCTTAAGCTTTAATGCTTAATATAATAATGCTTAAGCCCCCACGTTCTTCAGAACATTATCAGAATATTTTGACAGTACCAGAAACATACCAGAAAAAAGGAAAAGAAATAGCTGAAAAAAAACAAACATTTTCACTATTTCTTTTAAAGGAGTTGTTTACTTAAAAAAAAAAAAAAAAAAAAACTTTTGCTGATAATTTACTCACCTCCATGTCATCCAAGATGTCCATGTCATTCTTTCTTCCATCAAAAACCTTAATTTCTTTTCGACTGAAGTTAAGTCGAAAAGAAATTAAGGTTTTTGATGAAAACATTCAAGGATTTTTCTCCATATAATGGACTTCATGGGGAACCAAATGGTTCAAGGTCAAAATGACAGTTTCAGTGCAGCTTCAAAGGGCTTGAAACGACACCAGACGATGAATAAGGGTCTTATCTAGGACCCTTCGGGTCAAAAGATTTGAGAAAAGGCGAAAAAACTTTTCTCGAAAAAACTCGAAAAAAGATTTGAACAGGAGAGTCACGAACCCTCATCACAGAACAGAGCAAGGCGAGCATTTGTGCTTATAAAGCTTAAACTTTTTTATTTATTTTTAAAATGACCAATCGCTTCGCTTGATAAGACCCTTATTCATCATCTGGTGTTAAAGCCCTTTGAAGTTGCACTGAAACTCTCATTTGGACCTTGAACCGTTTGGTTCCCATTGAAATCCATTATATGGAGAAAATGCTGGAATGCTTTCATCAAAAACCTTAATTTCTTTTCGACTGAAGAAAGAATGACACGGACATCTTGGATGACATGGGGGTGAGTAAATTATCAGCAAAAGTTTTTTCTTTTTAAAAAACTGAACTACTTTAAAAAATAAAATGTTAAAACCAGTATAAAACCAGGCAAATTATATATGAACAAACCCCTCTGTAAAAAACTTCAGAATATATATATATATATGGATAAAACTGTAAAGATTAGTGTATGTAAGTGCTTCTGAAGTGGAGATTTCTGACTCATTTTTAGAAAAAAAAAAGCCTTTGACCTGTAACTGAAATCTACAGATGCAAATAAAAAAAGTGCTATGAAAGTAAACTTTAAAATGTATTTTGGATATTTTCTTACCACTTGTTATGAACTGCTCCGAGACTTGGAGATGTAGATCCAAATGCAGCTTTATTAAGAATAGTCATACAGGCAGTGGTCGAGAATCAGCAGACAGGGCAATGGAGAACACACAGTGGGAATCCAAAAAACAGGCAGAGGTCAGGGCAGGCAGCAATAATCAAAAACCAAAAACCAAGAACAATCCAAAGTCAAAAACCGAAGACAAACACAAGAAACCGCTCAAAATGCAGACACACAGTACAACAAGACTTCGCAAACAGTGAATGTGAACACAAAGGTATATATAGACAGACTAACAGGATGAGACACAGGTGAATGCAATCAGTGAATGAGGTACAGGTGAATATGATCAGTGCTGATGAGTCCGGGCAGTGAGTTCTGGGAAATGTAGTTGTGAGTGAATCATGAACATCTGGTGTGGAGTGCCCTCTGGTGACTCTCAAGGGCACTCCACCTGGTGACCGTTACACCACTAGTCTGAAATAACACTATATGAAAAGCCAAAAAACACAAAACCTCAAAATTGACGGATGCATGAAAAAAGTGTTTTTGCCTGTAGTGTATCGCCTTGATATATGAAGCTATGCCAAGCGTGTGTTTTAAACTCATAGCCTACAAGTTGTAGCCTAATAATTATTGAATTATCCCGCTTTTACAAAAAAACAAATGGTTTCCCAGCTCAAAGCTTTGGCTAAAATTATGGCAACTTTCTTCCTTCTAACGTTACTAAAAGGTTTGTTAAAAGTTATCTAGTCTTTAATAATGTTCACAAAAAAAGTTATTTAGCTTGTGTCGTTCATGATCTCTACATTATTTTTTTTTGAAGCGTTCTAGTTTGTTCAACGTTTTTTTGAACGTTACCACTGGTTTCAGAATATTCAGAGAACATTCAAAAGTAACATTCCCATAATTGTTTGCAAAATTACTAAATGGAAAGTTCACTTAATGCTAATATATATATATATATATATATATATAAAAAAACTATTGCGACTTTTTATCTCGCAATTGTGAGATATGAAGATAGATTTGTGAGAAATAAAGGCGCAATTGCGAGATAGAAAGTCGCAATTGTGAGATGTAAAGTCGTAATTCTGAGAAATAGGCGTAAAGTCGCAATTACGAGATATAAAGTAGCAATTCTGAGAAATAATGTTGCAACTGTGCAAAAAAATACAGAATTGAGAAATTTTATCTCACAATTCTGACTTTGCACGTTTACATCTCGCAATTCTGACTTTATAACACATAATTGCGAGTTTATATCTCGAAATTCTGATTTAGTTCTAAGGGGGAAATAAGACTAGCCTAACTTTTTTCCCCTCAGAATAGTTTTTATCTCACAATTCTGACTTTACAACACGCAATTTCGACTTTATATCAGACATTTCTGACTTTATAACATGCAATTGCGTGACTTATCAATAAATTCTGACTTTATAACACGCAATTGTGACTTTATATGACGCAATTGCGACTTTAGCCTATATCACACAATTCTAACTTTATATCTCGCAATTCTGAGAAATAAAGTCGGAATTACGAGATGTAAACTCTTAAAGAATTGTGAGATAAAAAGTTTCAATTACTTTTTTATTTTTCATATAAATCTCAATAACACGAAGTCAGTTACATTTTAAATATCTCCTCCAGGTGGTGTACCTACAGTATGTGTTTCAGACATCCATCTATTCGATACCCTTTAGCACCACCAGCTTTTCAAAAAGTTTGGGTTTAAAGGGTTAGTTCACCCAAAAATGAAAATTAAGTCATTAATTACTCACCCCCATGCTGTAACAACCCCGTAAGACCTTCGTTCATCTTCGGAACACAAATAAAGATATTTTTGATTAAATTTGAGAGCTGTATAACTACCACATGGGCTGCCTAAGGGACTGGCTCTTGACGGCCCAGAAAGTCAATGAAGAAAATGTTTAAATATTCCATGTGACTACCGTGGCTCAACTATAAGTTTATCAAGCGACGAGACTACTTTTTGTGCGAAAAAACAAACAAAAATAATGAGTTTATTCGACTATTCCTTTTCTTCCTTGTTGGCCTGAAACAAGACTTCCTTAGATTTCCACGACGCATGCGCAGCTGTCTAATAAGTGGATACTGGTTCAAGATGTCCAAATCCTTCCTCTGATCTTCTAGGAAGTGCAATGATAAAGAGGTTGACTGGCTCAAAGTATTTTGAGTATTTTGAAAATACAAAAATACTCATCTTAAATGTATTTAAATACAAATTACATTTGATTTTTTTCCAAAGGCTCTAAAATACAAAATACAAAATAGTATTTTGTATTTCAAATACGTATTTTAAATACATGTATCTGAAATACTGCCCATCTCTGCTTAGAAGAACATAATTTTGTTGAGTTGCTGCTTATCTGCTGTAGATCAGGACCAACACTGGGCTATCCACCTTTTTCCTGTATATGAATTTTGGGAATATAACTCAGTAAGCATGTGTTAAATTGTAAACAATCAGCAAAAGCATTTTCAAAAACAATAGGCCTAAGGCATTATTCCTTTAACCATTGATCAATCAGAGGGAATTTTCCTTTATAAGGAAATTTAAAAGTATAAAAGCATTAACAAATGACTTCAACAGACCAGGAATTCCCCAAAAACCTGATTATTTCTGGAGTGTTGCTTTGATAAAAAATGTTATTTAACTGGAACATTGAGTGATGATATTTCCAAGTGATTTCCGTCATTTTGGCAGACAAGTAATATTGTATTTACCCCTTTTAGAAACATTCCAGTAAACACTGCTATTATGGATTAGAAGTGAAAAGGGGAGACAATTACATTTTAAATATCTGTGTGAAAACAAACCTGGAAAGAGACGTGAGGATTTGGGGAGAAAAACAAGATATTTTTAGTACAGTTCTGCAGTGAATTATTCATTGGGCACAAACGCGTAGTATATGTTGTCTTTTTTTTTTTAACTACAGCTGAATAAAAAGGAGGGAAACAAAGAAAATAATCAGAAGGAAAAGAATGTAATGACTGAAAACAACTCAAGTCATAGAGTTATGTTACATTATTAACATGAAGAAAATCACAGCTCATTCGGTCTCTTATTATTTGTAGCTCAACCTTTTGATTTGAAATGATTTTTTTTTTCGATTCTTTGAGTGGAACTTCCCCAAACCAAAAGTCCCTCTCATAATTTAGGCTTGTTAGGACGAAGGTGGCATTATGAAATGAAAGTGTATGTTCAGTGTGGATTAAACACTCAACGTTATAATGGTTTTAATCAACAGGGTGTTATATCTATACTTTTGTATCAAATCTTTTTTGAATGTTCCAATGACACGATGGCAACGCATCTGAAATACTGCCATAATTTGCGGTTATACAGACAAGCTTTCTGTGTAATTCATTTCCATTATCCTAAGTAATACAGGATGTGAACTGGCTGGGCAACGAGTTACTCTGACCACATAAGCTAATGGACGATATTTATACGCTCCACATATAGTAGTAGTCACATGCTTTACTCGTGCATTTCCTGCTTCATCCCTATTGGCTGTTGGTAATCATTCCAAGAAAGTGCAAATGAGATCATGTGTAGTCATAGCACCTGTTTACCAGCTGAGTCATGAAGAGAACTCACCTATGCCATTTTAATGGTTAATTATGTTATGGTAATATCTGATTATAAGTTTTTGTTGCAAACCATAATAATGTCACATATGCAGAAATGCCACTATTAACATTATAACTAAGGAATAAGGATCGAAGATAACAGGTTTAGTCTTAGCTACTTCGATTTGGTTTTCAAATGAGGTGCTGTTTCTTCCCACGATCTTGTTTTTCATTTGCATTTATTTCCCTTAAACTTTAACAAGTTCATTTTTTTATGAAAGGACACATATTTCACACAAAGGACACAATGTTTGACATCTGGTTAGTCTTGACCCACATATCTGAGGTTCTTAGAATACTGTGCCACTGTGTTTCTACTGTATTGTTGTTACTTTAACTTCTTAAAGGCCAAAACTGTACTGAAGCCAAGAGATTGGCTTAAGTACATATATATTATGAGGATTATACAATATATATATATATTATATATATTATGAGGATTATACAGTATACACTACCATCCAAACGTTTGGGGTAAGAAAAAAAATCTCTTATGGTCACCAAAGCTGCATTTATTTGATTAAAAATATACTAAAACAGTAATATAGTGAAATAACATTCCCATTTAAAATAACTGTTTCCTATTTGAATATATTTTAAAATGTAATTTATTCCTGTGATATCATGATGAATAGTCCAAAAGAACAGCATGTATTTGAAATGTAAATCTTTTGTTATATTCTAAATGTCTTTACTGTCATAATCGATTAATTTAATACATTCTTGCTTGAATAAAAGTATTAAATTCTTTAGTTTAAAAATCATACAGACCCCTAAACATTTGAATGGTAGCATTGATGACCGATGAATCCAAACTATATTGTGTTTACAAAGTGATCGGGTTGATCGTCACAAGCTTCGAATCAGAAATTATCTTTTGAGACTAATCATCCTCCCACAATTTCTGTTTTAAAAAGCAGAATTCTTAATTTAGATACGATTAGGGTTGGGTATCGTTTGAATTTGAACGATTCTGATTCTGATTCCGATTCCTTGTTTCGATTCCGGTTCCTAACGATTCTCAATTCCGATTCTTTTAAGAGGCAGGGTCAAAAAAGTTTAGCTAACCTTGCTAACCAACGGCCTTTCTGAAGGAAATACTCCTTCTGTAAAAATACTCCTTTTGTCACAAATTTTGCATTTTGCCGAGATTTCGTTATTTTTAGAAAAATGAAGCCACACTTTGGATCGTCGACGTAAGGTACTCATGTTCGACTCGCGTGGTTATGCCAACACTTCCGGTAGACGCTTCTTCGTTGGTGTTGTTCAGCGGTTTCTTCTTCCGCTCGGAAACTAGGAATCGGAATTTTAACTTTTGAACGATTCCGGGAAAAACAAAAAGTTAGTCTCGGTTCCAATCGATACTCGATACCCAACCCTAGATACGATGGGATGGGATGGTGGGATGTTGACTTGCACCACTTCACAAACAATGAAAGGAAGGAGAGTCTAAAAAAGGGGTGTCCAAACTCGCACCTGGAGCGCCTCTATCCTGCAGAGTTTAGCGCCAGCTTGCCTCAACACACCTGCCTGGAAGTTTCTAGTATACCAAAGACCTGGATTAGCTGGATCAGTTGTGTTTAATTGGGGTGGGAGCTAAACTCTTCAGGACAGTGGCCCTCAGGAAGAAGGATTGGAAACCCCTTTATTAGTCTAAGGCAGGATATTTCATGCTTATCTATGTTGTTTTATTTGTGGGCTCGTGGGAATGTTGAGGCAGTGAGCATCTGCAAATTAATAATTGGATGTGAAATGCCTCACCAACAGTAGTGCGGGATGCCGCGATCACATTACACTGTGTGCTTATTGAACCACGTGGCCTGTCTGTGTTCACCCTAGAAGCTCCCTTATCTGGCCTCCTTCCAGGGAACCAACATGTCCAGTGACCCCCCTCCTCCTTACCCAGGCGGCCCCAATGCCCCACTTCTTGAGGAAAAAAATGGACAACCTCCAGTTTCTGGTAAATATCTTGATATTTTTTCTCTTCTCTTTAGACATTTGAAATGAACTTGTACTTTTTAAACCTGCTTTTAATAGGTGCAATGACTTGCTCGTCACCATCATTAGCTGCTCATTGAAACGTTGTTCTAGGAAACCATGGCGACTTGAATGTAAACACTTTCCTCACAACCTTTCAATGGGCCACTAGAATTGCATGGAACTAGATGTCTTCGTTTCACTTAAAGGAGTAGTTCACTTTTGAAAAAAAAACTTTTGCTGATAATTTACTCACCCCCATGTCATCCAAGATGTCCATGTCTTTCTTTCTTCAGTCGAAAAGAAATTAAGGATATTGATGAAAACATTCCAGAATTTTTCTCCATATAATGCACTTCAGTGGGAACCAAACGGTTCAAGGTCCAAAAGACGCTTTCAGTGCAAACTTAAAACTGTTCAAAGGGCTTTAAATGATTCCAGACGATGAATAAGAGTCTGATCAAGCGAAACGATCGCTCATAAAAAAAACAAAACGTTTTGATGAACGATTTCAAACAGGAGAGTCACGAACGTGCGTCACAGAACAGAGCAAGGCAACCATTTGAGCTTATAAAACTTAAACTTTGTTATTTTTTTTTACGATTTTTTTTCCAGACGACGAATGAGGGTCTTATCAAGCGAAACGATCGCTCATTTAATAAATAAATAACAAAGTTTAAGTTTTATAAGCTCAAATGTTCGCCTTGCTCTGAACGAAATCGAACATGAGAGTAACAAACGCGCATCACAGAACAGAGCAAGGCGAGCATTTGAGCTTATAAAACTTAAACTTTGTTATTTATTTTTTAAATGAGCGATCATTTCGCTGGATAAGACCCTTATTCGTCGTCTGGAATCGTTTAAAGCCCTTTGAACAGTTTGCAGTTTGCACTGAAACTGTCTTTTGGACCTTGAACCGTTTGGTTCCCATTGAAGTCCATTATATGGAGAAAAATCCTGGAATGTTTTCATCAAAAACCTTAATTTCTTTTCGACTGAAGAAAGAAAGACATGAACATCTTGGATGACATGGGGGTGAGTAAATTATCAGCAAAAGTTTTTTGAAAAGTGAACTACTCCTTCAATATAGCAATGTTAAATGATGAAATAATAACTACACCAGTGAGCAGGAAAGACTACATATGAATATTTTAACTGTAAAATGTCTCGTTGAAACCACACTGCAGTCTGTGTATAAAAATGTACTTTGATTTACAGTGGAATCATAAAGTCTGTTACTTCACTAGTGGTCTCATATGTTTGGACACCACTGTATGTTTATAATTCATTTTGAAAGGAGCAAGACTAGCAGAAGGAATACATGAATTGTGTAATTAAAAAATAAATAAATATTGATATAAAGCTGTTTCCCTCAGCAGCCTCTGCTCCAGTAATGACAGGACCTCCACAAGGACAGCCGCTGCCCCCAGAATACGGGCCTCCACCTTATGAAGCCACACCTGGCTTTGTTCCTCCACACGTCCCAGGCGAAGGTCCCAAGCCTATGGCTATGCCTATGCATATGCACATGCCTATGCCTCATCCTCACGGTGGGTGTGCCAACCAAACTCACACACTAATACATCAGCAGCCATTCACAGATCATTAGTATTTCAGAGCAGTGTTGTAGTACTCGAGACTCGGACTCGTCTCGGACTCGAGACCATATTTTAATGGTCTTGGTCTTGTCATGGACTCGTGTCCATTTGGACTCGGAATTGACTCGTACTCGAACATTTTTTTTTTTAGGACTCGGAATTATTCCCGAGTCCACTCGAGTTCAATTAAAAATATTTTTCATGATTATTAATGTATGTTGATAAAATATTTCTTTAAATTGATTGACACGCCCAGTGATTGGTGATTTTCTAGTGCGCAACTGCGCATGACAAATTGTAATTAAATTACTTTTAACACCACCTACTATGTGGCCTTTTTACCCTAAACTGATCATATTTTTTAAACTCTAAGTAAATTCAGTAAAAAAAAAAAAAAAAAATTTCTCTAAATAAATAAAAGTAAATTAGGTAATCAACCCTCACTGGTCTCGGTCTCGACTCGGACTCGACCGTCTCTGGTCTCGGACTCGACTCTCTATGGACTCGGTCTTGACTCGGACTCGATTCTCTCTGGTCTCGGTGTCGACTCGGACTCGAGTGAGGTGGTCTCGACTACAACACTGTTTCAGAGAAAAGAACTAGCAATAATGCTAAATCAAAAATGATGTAATGCGACATGTTTCGAGCAACAAGGGATTTGACCACGATTACACAGAAAATTGTGAAAGTGTAATAATACATTTAAGTACTGTGTAATATGAACTAACTACCTATAGTATATAGGGTTAGGATTAGGTTTTGGTTCAGGGTTAGTTGCATGTAATGATGTGTAACTTACAGTTATTATTATAGTAACTATACTGCATGTAACTTGTAACAAGAACACTGTAAATTAAAATGTTTCCAAAATCTTTCATCAAAATGTAATAACTGCCTCTGAATTGACACTGTTTTAGGTTACTGTTGTAGGTGTTGCTGGCTTTCTAAAATCTTGTAGATAGTTAAAGTTTTAATTATAAGGTTTTTTTTTTTTTATCAAATACTCACTCATACGTTCTAAACCTGTAAGACTTTCATTCATCTATCTTAGAAACACAAATGAAGATGTTTTAATGAAATCTGAGAGCTTTTTCTGTTGACAGCTACATAAATATCACTTTGTTGCTTTAAAAAGTTAATAAAGAGATCATAAAACGAATGCATATGAATCGAGCGGATTAGTCCAAATATTCCTAAGAGACTGGATAACTATACGATAACCAAATTCAATTCAGGTTTTAATTCTGTTATAAACATTGCCCGATTAATGGGTGAGGATAAACCTCATTGGTTCCCACTGAAGCTCAAACATGCTGCGTAACTTGAGAAGGAACCTCATTGGCTATTGCACGTCAAGCGAACATGCTCGAGCTTTGGTTTACCGTAATTGATGTGTGAGTAGATTAATGTTTTTGTTAATAAAAGCCTTAGTTAAATCTGTTTATCACATAAAGCAATCATGCCAAGATACAATCTATGTGTGTAGAACTATCTTCAGGGGATAGTTCATCCATTACTCAACCTCATGCAAACAAAAATGAAAATTTGTAGAAAAATAATCCATACGACCCCAATGGATGAATCAGTAGAAGTGAAACGATAGGCTAGGTGTGTAAGAAAAATATGATTTAAAAAAAAAAAAAGATCACCCGCGAATCGCGATCGATATGTTACATGTCAAACGAGCAACAGCCGTTCAATGGCATTATATGGGCTCACAAAGATGGATCATTTTCTTGCAAATGTTTGTTTGTGTTTATCTGAAGAAAGAAACAGTCATATACAATCGGGGATGGGATGATGGTGAGTAAATGATGAGAGAATTTCAATTTTTGTGTGAACTAACTTTAACCCCAAAATTGATGTGCTGCAGGTGGTTACTACGCTCCCCCTGGACACTTTCCTCATCCAATAGCGGAGCACTATGGTCCGGGGCCCAGTCACTTTGGTCCAGGTCACACAGCCACAGTTCTCTCCCCTCCTGGTGCCACCACCACCGTGACTGTTCTACAGGGGGAGATGTTTCAGTCGACTCCAGTGCAGACGGTTTGTCCACACTGCCAACAACCCATCACCACCCGCATCAGCCACGACATCGGCCTCATGAATACTCTAATCTGCATGTTCTGCTTCTTTGTCGGGTAAGTGACTAACTAAATGGCACAATCTCTCTGTGAAATCATTTCTCGGTTGTTTTCTTTTTCTGCATGTTGGACGGCCTACATGTCTTTGAGTTGGCGGACATAGAATTTCATAAGTAATAATAATAAAAGGATATGCTTAAAGGAGTAGTTCACTTTTCAAAAAACTTTGCTGATAATTTACTCACCCCCACGTCATCCAAGATGTCCATGTCTTTCTTTCTTCAGTTGAAAAGAAATTAAGGTTTTTGATGAAAACATTCCAGGATTTTTCTCCATATAATGGACTTCAATGGGAACCAAACGGTTCAAGGTCCAAAAGACAATTTCAGTGTAGGGTTGCCGCGGTGAGGAAAATTTCCCACCGGTTAATCGACGTGTGACAACACCGGTAATCCCGGTGTCACCGTGGAGGGCAGGGCGGGGGGGGTTAAATAGCTTTTAAATGCGTGCGCGTTATACTTTCACTTTCGAAATAAGCGTCAATTGCTTGAATGGACAAAAAAAACAACTCGCTGATAATAAAACTTTTATTTATAGACTTTTATTAGCATAACGAACGAATAAAAATAACCCCATGCATAGGCTGAAAAAAGTGAAAATCGGCAAAATGTGGGCCCAAACAAATAAGAACCATAAAACGTTTATTAACGAATAAGAAAATAAAATAGGCCTAAATAAATTACACAAAGTTTAAATGAGATAAAACCAATTAAAAAGAGACGAATATAAAATAAAAACTTCAAAACGGACCTTAGCCTACATAAATGACATACTTTCACTTTCGAAATAAGCGTCAATTGCAATTCAGCGTCAATTGCTGGAATGGACAAAAAAAAAAAAAAAAAAAAAAAAAACAACTCGCTGACAATAAACTTTTATTTAGACAGCACTTTTATTAGAATAGTAAACGAATAAAATATAGACAGAACTTTTATTAGCATAACGAACGAATAAAAATAAAGTGAAAATCGGCAAACTGTGGGCCCCCCAAAAAAATAAAACGTTTATTAACGAATAAGAAAACAAAATAGGCCTAAATAAATTAAACAAAGTTTCAATAAGATAAAACCAAATAAAAAGAGACGAATATAAAATAAAAACTTTAAAAAGGACCTACATAAATGACAGCACTCTAAAAAAAAGTAAAACACTATAAATTGGCATTTATTAACATTAATAGGCCTATATATTGGCCAAAATATTGCCAAACAGGCGCTTTTGCATTGCGTTTTGACACCAAATCTTCCGCCATTATCTTGCTTTTCTGTAATTTGACTCGTTCTCGTCTCCACACGTGCTAAAGAATCCTGATGCTTGCTGATCTGTGACGTGACGGCACGCGTTGCGCAGTTCATTTTTAATTATAATGCTCTCTTCAGAACTAAATAATTGAAAATTATTATTTTTAATTAATTCAAATAAATATTTTAGCAAAAACGAATACTTAAAAAAAAAAAAGTCAAGACATCGCGGTGTCACGGTGGGAAAGTGATGTCACCGGTGATGGGGCTTAAAACCGGTAACACCGTCAACACCGTCTATCGCGGCAAGCCTATTTCAGTGCAAACTGCAAACTGTTCAAAGGGCTTTAAACGATCCCAGACGATGAATAAGGGTCTAATCAAGCGAAACGATCGCTCATTTAAAAAATAAATAACAAAGTTTAAGTTTTATAAGCTCAAATGGTCGCCTTGCTCTGTTCTGACGCGCGTTCGTGACTCTCCTGTTCGAAATCGTTCATCAAAACGTTTTTTTTTATGAGCGATCGTTTCGCTTGATAAGACCCTTATTCATCATCTGGAATCGTTTAAAGTCCTTTGAACAGTTTGCAGTGAAACTGTCTTTTGAACCTTGAACCGTTTGGTTCCCATTGAAGTCTATTAAAATCCTGGACTGTTTTCATCAAAAACCTTAATTTCTTTTCGACTGTAGAAAGAAAGACATGGACATCTTGGATGACATGAGTAAATTATCAGCAAAAGTTTTTTTTAAAAGTGAACTACTCCTTTAACTGCTAAATAAGGTTTTTCTTAACATAAAGAGGCTTTGTTTCTTCATTATAATTTCAGGACAGTTGTGTCACGCTCACTTTTTTAACTTTATGCATAACGTCATACAACTTTTAAAGTTGAAGTTACATTTAACTTCATACAAAATATCTACACCACTGTTCAAAAGTTTGGGGATTTTTAATGTTTTTGAAAGAAGTCTCTTGCTTGATCAAAAGTTCAATAAAAACAGTAATTAGTGACATTATTACAATTGAAAATGACGGTTTTCTTTTGTTATATATTAAAATAGTAATTTATTCCTGAAAACGGAATTTACAGCATCATTACTCCAGTCTTCAGGGTCACATGATCCTTCAGAAATCCTTCTAATATGATCTGATTTGATTTTCAAGAAACATTTCTTATCGTTATTATCGATATTGAAAACGCGCTGCTTAATATTTTTGTGGAAACAAAAGAACCGCATTTATTTGAAATATAAACCTTTTGTGACATTACGAATCTCTCTTTTGATCAATTCAATGCGTCTTTGTCAATAAAAGTATTTCTTTCTTTCTAAAAATCTTACGAACCCCAAACATTTGAATAGTAGTGTAAATGAATTTTAAAACCGAAATTAAAAACGTGCACCATACAAGAGGTGCATTCAGGCCATGCATGCATTGCATTTTTGATGTAGTTATGAATAAATGAATATACACAATGAGCTCTGAATGTGAGCTCTTGAGATCCCTCATGACTTTTGTCTTTGTTTTACAGTTGTGATCTAGGTTGCTGCTTGATCCCCTGTATGATTGACGACCTCAAGGATGTGACACACACGTGCCCCAACTGCAAGGGCTATATTTACACATACAAGCGCATATGCTAACAGTCTATCCCATTAACGATCGTGCTGTGACCTCATTCTGGTGGGTGTTGACGACTCACTCTCATTTCCTTCTGCTCTCTGATCGCCTCAGCTGACGGCTCGTATTTCTAGCCATTTCTCGCTTTATGTAACTATAGATTCTCACATTTAATTTCCAGGTACTTGATGTTGTTACTGACACCTCTAAAATGAAGCAGAGGGCACGTTTTAATATGCACAATGGTCATTGTTTCATCAAAACACTGTTTCAATTTTTTATTTTATTTTTTAGCAGTAAAACAAAGTGTAAGCATCTAGAAAATATGTGAAAAGGGTAACCTTAAGCTCATTTGTGAATATTACTGAGTAGCGAAAACAACTGAATTTCACTACAGGGTCAGTATTGTTGGAATGTAGGATTATTATTTTATGCATTATTGTTTTATTTTAACATATTGAAATGAAAGTCTTTAATAGCTGGGTCTGGGACTGTTTAACATTGTCCTGGAGTAACATTGTTGCTTTTACATGTGAAAATTGCGTCTATATTTGGCATTTTATGCAAATGTTATGGGGGAAAATTTTTTTTCACTTTTGTCATGTTTTCAGTTTCTCATGTTTGTCGACGAGACTCATTTGATTTGATATGCTTATGAAACGTGCGTGTCATTTTATTTGACAGGTTTTTATTGAGAAGGAATATGTATGTCCATTTAAATCTCCTTTTAGTAATTTAGGGATACTCGATAGCTTTTTAATATGCCGTGCTGTTCACGTTAGGGTCATATTTGTGGAATTCAACCAATATACATTTAATATGTTTTTGAACTGTGAATCTGAACTATAGCCATGGTGCTTTTCTAACCACTACACTAGCTGTTCTGTGTTGTCGTCAATAAGCTGTTTGAGCCTTCTCTAAACTATCATCGGTTATCCAGGTCCGTTTACCGGTCATTACTAAACTAGGTCTGTTTGCTGATATTAAGATCAGTGTAGAAACATCTCTAATCACATATTTATTTTAACATTTATTCTGGCCAGAACTGCTGAACAACATGTTTAGAAGTGGCAGTTGCGTTATTTTTTTTTTAGATTTCTACTTAACATGGTGAAGTTGTTGTCGTCGTCTTCTTCAAAAAGGGAAGAAATCTCTTGTAAAGGCTGTTCAAAGCTGCTTTGCTGTTGGAGTTCACCAGCATGATGAAATGCGCTGCATGGCATCACTGTAATCTTGCATATAGCGCTCTATTGGGCCATATGTCCCCTCAGTGTGTCAAGCTGGGCTTGTTGCTGCACTGGGCTTCATAACTCAAAGCAGATTAACCGTTCACTTATTAATACTGTGTGTAACAGGTCACAAGGACTTAAATGATTATTGTCCTGATTTTTCCTTTTTTTGTGGTCAGATTGTGATTTCTGTGGAATCATCCAAAGAGATTTGTTTCTGTTATTTGGTCATTTCGGAATAGATGTTTGTTCTGGTTGTGAAATTGTAAACTTTCAAAAACCATTTTGCTCTGTCCGACAATGTGAATTATTGCTGAAATGGTACAGAAAATGGTACAAAAGCTACAACATCCACAGTGCTCAGACACTATATATATATATATATATATATATATATATATATATATATATATATATAGCACTGTATTATTAATTATCATTAAGGTCGATTGTCCTTTTTTTTTTTCCTTTTTATGTGGTCAGACTTGTTATTTCTCAGGATTGTTTCCTTTATTTGATAATTTCTGAATAACTTGTATGAAATTCAAACACTACAACATCAGCAGTGATTAGACTATCGCTCGGTTTCACAGACAAGACTTAAGCCTAGTCCCAGACTAAAATGCATGTTTGAGCTGTCTAACCAAAAGCAAAGTGCACTGACATTTCTTAAAATATGTCAGCAACATTTTTTTGTCTCATTGTTTGTCTTTTTTTATAAGGCATGTTTATAAAAGACACTTAAATGTCCTAAGTGAACTAACGCCCTAACGCCTAATCCTGGTTTAATCGAGCCTTGTCTGTGAAACCAGGCCTATGTATCTCAATTTGAGGTAGCTAAAGCCTAAAACTACACCATGTAACTCTTGTCCCTGAAGGGTAAAACAAAATGTGTTTTGGTCGTGCTACGGCTCTAGCATCAGTTTACCAGTGTTCAGGGGTTTATTTGGAGGTTTGCCGTTTTGAATGATTTACGGTGAATTTTTTTCGTTTATTGTGACGCAAACTTTAGTCTTCATGCTAATGCAAACACATGAACGCGGAGCTACTTTTCTCTGTGTACGGATACGGATAGATCCTGACACGCACGGGCGAATGTATATATTTTTATCCACAAAATCCGTCCTGAAAGCTCAAAAATATGAATCGTAACTATAGATTCATCAAAGTGTATTGGGCAAAAGTAAAGACATTTGGACAACATTTTCTAATTAATAACAAGTTCAGATATTAATCATCTTTTTCCTGTAGACAATCTGCCAATATTATAGCCGTTTAAAAATCGGAATATCCGTCTTTTGTTGTATTTAACATGAAGGAAAAAAAATAGCAATTGCTAGTGTGTGTATATGTATTTAAACTTGCTATTTCATTGTAAATGATTCTTTTTAATCAGATCTGTCAAATGAACGCTGGATTTTTCATAGTATTTGCACATTTGCCTCATACGACGTGTATGCAGGCGTCGCAAAAAGACTTTTGCCACATTTAAAGGGTTAGTTCACCCAAAAATGAAAATTAAGTCATTAATTACTCACCCCCATGCTGTACCAACCCCGTAACGCCGCCTTCACACTGGCAGTTGAAATCAGCTCCGATGCGGCTGCGAAACGACCGGAAGTCATTCATTTCCTATGGAGATTCGCAGACCGCATGCGAATGGGTCCGAAACGGGTCCGACCGAGTGCGGTGCGAAGAAAATCGTGTCCGTTGGTCATCCGGATGCGTTCAAAAATTTGAACTCTTGCGAAAAGCTACGGACGGTTCCTATCCGACAATTCCAGCGGAAGTTGAGCGTTGCTATGGTACTGATAAACAAACCTGAATTATTAACTTTTAATAAAATAAATATTGATTTTATAACGATAAGTTGTGATGTCATTTTTTATTTTCATGACTTTCTAACGTTTATAAGGGCAGTTAATACAATTAAATTGAAGGTAGACATTGAACTATTGACCACTATATATCACATTTTTTAGCCGACCTGACATGTCAACGTCCTGAGCAACTTTCCTCACGCAGCATAACCCTAATCAGAGAGATCATACAGAACTGACAGAATCAAACTTTAATCTCTCCGCCATTTTCGTTCTACCCGCGTCCGACGCTTTTCACTGTGTAGTACGACGTCCGTTGGGAACGTATTGCGTATTACGGAGCTGATTTCAACTGCCAGTGTGAAGGCAGCGTAAGACCTTAGTTCATCTTCGGAACACAAAAATAAAGATATTGTTGATTGAATCTGAGAGCTAGATCAGTCCTAATTAGACTGCCTAAGGGACTGGCTCTTGACGGCCCATAAAGTCGTTAAAGAAAAGGTTTAAATATTCCATGTGCCTACAGCGGCTCAATTATAAGTTTATCAAGCGACGAGACTACTTTTTGTGCGAAAAAAACATAAATAACGACTTGCATGCGCGAGAACTGAGACGAGGACGTTCTCATTCATCTACTTCTTGTTAAGCTCGGCTGCTCACCGCTTAGGAGTATTACCGCCCCCTACCGTATAAAATGAATGATGATCCACATATAAGGCGCTCCGGATTATAAGGAACACTGTCGTTTTTTGAGAAGATTAAAGGCTTTTAAGTGCACCTTATAGTGCGAAAAATACGCAAATTGAAAAGCGTATATACAGCGCGCATCTTCCTCTGCTTGTAAACAGAAAGTTTTGCGCTTCCAGCTATATCAGCACATCATCTTATACGGTAGGTGGCGGTAATACTCCTAAGCAGTGAGCAGCCGGTAACAAGAAGTAGACGAATGAGAACGTCCTCGTCTCAGTTCTCGCGCATGCGCCCATAAGGAAGTAATGGAATAGTGGAATAAAGTCGTTATTTATGTTTTTTTCGCACAAAAAGTAGTCTCGTCGCTTGATAAACTTAAAATTGAGCCGCCGTAGGCACATGGAATATTTAAACCTTTTCTTTAATGACTTTATGGGCCGCCAAGAGCCAGTCCCTTAGGCAGTCTATGTAGGACTGATCTAGCTCTCAGATTCAATCAAAAATATCTTTATTTGTGTTCCGAAGATGAACGAAGTTCTTACGGGGTTGGTACAGCATGGGGGTGAGTAATTAATGACTTAATTTTCATTTGTGGGTGAACTAACCCTTTAATTTCTTTATTTATTTAATCGAAAATTAACCAAGACCTATAAAATCATCAAGATACCTCTCCATCAAAATATATGATGTCTTGTTTGATTACTGAAAGATAATCTCCAGTAAATATGCATGTTCATGAGGTTTACTTGCACAATCCAGGCTGGCTCCCTTTAATCTAATATGCTCTTGACTACGTAGGTCTACTTGCTTTGTGAAGTGACTTGATGCTGTTGCAGACAGTAGATGTCAAGCTTGTGTTACAGGAATGCAGTTGTAGATAGATGCCTTGAGAATAGTCCGTGGCACACCAGATGCCACGCTCAACTGAAGTCTCAAATGTGTATGTAAAACAAAACTTGTGAACTTAATGATTATTTGAAGAAATAAAAAGACTATAACATGTAAGAGGTGTTATTTTATTACTCGCACACACACACACACACACACACACACACACAAGAATGAATGTCAGGCCAGAACAACACAGATGTAAACGATGTGGTGATGTAGATTGTTACAGTTTAATCCATATAAATGATTGAAAAGAATTATATACATATAATGAAAACAGAATATTTTATTATTAACACATATTTTGAGTCTCAAAGTCCAAGACTGATTTAGTCTCTCCAACGATGACCACATTGTATATTGCAGCACTTGTAGAAAGTTGTCATTGGTTCATCAGCAGACCTAGTTTGAATCTGCATAAAGTAGGCCCGTGGGTGTTCGCATTTTGGACAAGGTTCTTCAAAGAAAAAAAAAAAGAGAAAATGTTATACTCAAGCACACTTATTTAAAGCCACCTGAACGTGTGATTAAACACATATTTAAGTATTTTTATTACAGTAGGATTCACTGTTTTACCTGGAGTAGAATCAACATTTTCCCAAGCAGCAGCGCCCCCAAGAACATCATCAACCTCCTTCAGTTTGGGGTACTTCCTGCAATTTACCTGTCACAATAACCAACCAATTATTTCAACACACATCAAATATATATATATATATATATATATATATATATATATATTATAGAAGAATTTTTTTATGCTGCCACAGTCTCAAAAACCTACATTGATGACGTTTTTGAGGGATGTTCTAATAAGTGAACTTTTCCACACACACAGCAGCCAATTTGGCTACTAGATGTTCAAGTTACCCGCGCCATTCAGATATTTGAATATATATTTATTATGAAATCTTATCTAAATTATTGAATTGAAAGCTTAGATTTTTTTGCCAGATAATCTCATTGTTTACGGATAATACATACATATATTAGAAATACTTTAACAATTTTAAACCCACATTTTAAAGTGCGACGCTTTGTTTTGCTAATGTTGGAGCATTCGGGTTGGAGGATATCATTTATTAATCAAAATAACCCACCAAAATGGATAGTGGGTTGAGAAGTGTTACATGTCATGGTTGATTTTAGGTCTTTTGTTAACCTTTATAATATGACCAAAAACCCTTGGTGGACTGAGAGAGTGGCTGCTACCAAACCGGCATACTCCTATTTAGGTTCTTCTTCTTCTGCATATGTATTAACCTTTTTTTTTCAAAAAAAAGTGTTTTATATAGTGAATGTAATCCAAACATATTACATCCGTCATGTGGTCATTGCCATGTGACCTACAGTTTCATGTACACTTATGTACATCTCATGTTCTAAAATAAAAGCTTACACATTGTTCACATATTACATGTATATGAATGGAACGTTCACATTGTGCAATTGTTCAAATCACGTTTACAATCGAACAATCACTCTATTCCATGCGTAATTTAATCAAAGCTTTGCATCATCAGACAAGTTCGAATCAAACTGTCACATCACTTCATCTTTTGACTTTATTCGAATCGAACGTTCAAATTATTTATGTGTTCCATTTTCACGTGTTTGTTTATATGTTGTGGTGGTAACTTCACATTAACTTACCTTCCTCGTGACATTGTGCACATATGGGCATGTATTACACGCGAATCTGAAGCATCTTTGTCCTTCCTCCACGATTAAAACATTCCCACAAGTTGGACAAAACATAAGCATTTTCAACGGTTTTATATACTATTGTTTACTAAATACTGGTATTGTTTTTCTGATCCAATTAAAGTTGGTGTTTACACACATTCTCAGCTGCAGTTGCTAGAACTTGCTACAGGAAGGACATGATAATAAACGTGCCTCACTATTCTAGGCTCGACATGAAACGTAATATAAACACAATGAAACCTTCATTATAGAGTGTATATACGTAATAAAAATGTTATATATAACTAACAATGTATAAAATTGTTGAATTAAAATATATATTAAATAGCAAATCACGGAAATGTAATTTAAAAACGTACGCGGAACTAAAATTTGGTGCATCATATAAATCTTCCGACAGCGTATGTTGTTAATTTTACGAAGAAAGCTGAAACGCAGCATGTTGATGTTACAGTTTCATCAGAAAGAATCTCCGTAAAGTGCTTTATGTATTATTTCCAAATTCTATTTATATTCATTGTCAACTTTTATATGTCTAGTACTTCTGTATATATTCTTAAATCGGTATTTTTTTGCTTATTATAAGTTTAAAATGGATGAATTAATGGAAGAAATCCCAAAGAATGTTGACGTGGCTGACTTTGCCGAGAAAAGCGTTGTAGATGAAGTTAAAGAGGAGCAAGAAGAAGAAGAAGAAGAGGATGAGGAGGCATTGCCTCATTCTGAATTTCTTGATATCTTCGAGGAAGGTTTGGCTCTGATAGTGCAGGACCCTTTACTGTGTGACCTGCCAATTCAGGTGTACCATCAAATAGCCTTACAATCAAGTTTTTATTCGAATAATGTTAAAATCAACGATTATTAATGACTTTCGGCAGAACATTTCTTTATAATCTTTTCTGCTCCCTGAAATTTCTTCCATCTGTCCAGGTCACATTGGAGGAGGTGAACTCTCAGGTGGCTCTGGAATACGGTCAGGCCATGACTGTTCGTGTGTGTAAGGCTGATGAAGAAGTCATGCGTGAGTTTTCTTGAAGTCGCTCTGAATTGTCACACATTTATTGATTCTAACCGGAGCAAATCTCTTCACAGCTATCGTGGTTGTGCAGTCTGCTACGGTTCTGGATCTCAAGAAAGCCATTCGCAGATATATGGAGCTGAAACAACAGCGAGAGGGAGGTGTCAAGCACATCAGCTGGTAAGACATGAAAAATGTGCCAGGTAGGCTACATGATACTGTAGGTTTCAATAGGTAATCCTCCCCCCCTAATCTATGTACCCTATCAAGGAAATACGTCTGGAGGACATTTCATTTGGTCTTCAACGGAGAGAAATTAGAAGATGACGAGAGAAAGCTGAAGGAGTGAGTCCAAACAATCGGCTGCTTTTGTAGAAATGTGTGAAAACTGCACAATAGTTAATTTGCTTTTGAATTACGTTAATTACGGGATTTAAATATGACTGTGCTTTCCTTTTATTCTCAGCTACGGGATCAGGAACAGAGATGAAGTGACATTTTTGAAGAAACTAAAGAAAAAATGAACACGGACAATCCCCAGTTATTATTTATCACTCTAATTTGTACATAGTCGAGACATTTAAAGGAATAGTTCATCCAAAAAGGAAAACTCATCCTCATGGCATTCAAAACACTTTATGTTGTTATTTTCTGTGGAACAAAAAGCCTTTTTTTTTTTTGCCCCAAAATGCTTTTTAACCTCTTTTCCACACAACAACATTTAAGTGACTACACTGCTGTCTAACTTTAAACAAAATCAACCAAAGGAAAGATTTTTACTTGAATAACAACCTAAATTTCATAAGATTTCAGGAGTTTTGAAATAGTGTACAAGTTTTATGTTTTATAGTTTTTTGTCCTTTTTGGAACATGGCAGCTGTGGTCACCATGAACTCTGGACAATGTCCTTAAAAAAAATCACCTTTTTTATTTCACTGAACAAACACAGGCAGCAACTACAAAACAAAAACAGAAACCTGATATGTCATGCAAATACAAATGTTAGGCAAGGATGCAAATGTTGGCTAGGCCTAGTTGATGAACTTGATGTTATTAATATACATATATTAATATACATCCACAAAACTCACTGTAACTACACATCTTATAAGGGTCTTTAAAGTCATATTTTTGGGATTTTATGTTGCTTTTACATTGATCAAAATACTAAAATCGGAACATGATTAAAATACACGTTGTTTTTAAGAGTGCAGTTTTATTCCCCTTGTTGTAAATGTAATATAGTCTCACCAGAACCTTCTATAAAACTAAATATAAACTAAATAGACAGTTACAGGTTAAGACCCTTGTCGTGACATGCCACGAATTTAGTAAAATACAGGTAAACCACACACTTTAAATATTGTGAACATGTTCCTCATACTGTTACACTACAGTAATATGATGACCAGCCTCCTATTTCCTTTATACTGCAATGAATGTGAAGAGCGGCTGATGAGACGCAACAGCACACATGGGTAACTATTTGTCATTTTTAACCACTTTTACTTAAATAAGATATTTTCTGTTTATTCTCATTGTAGTTGTGCTTGGGTTAAGCTGTATTTTTCATATCAGGAAAAAACTTTCTTTGAAACAGCATTCGTGACGCTCTATTGCATCTCTTTAGGAAAGGACACTGTATGAAGGTTTGAGGCTCTCTGAGGTCTAAGTGACCTGTCGTCTCAACCCTCAACATGCCTAAACAATCTGATGAGCATTTGGCGAATGTTTTTGAGGAGTTGAACAAGCTATCCTTTCGCAGACAGCAGCTCACGGACAGACGCAACGTCCTGCACATGCTCATCCAATTCAAGCGAAATAACGGGCAAAATGAGCACGGTCAGTACGAGTCGATGGAACTATTTGATGATTTACAAATGAAGCCAGAGAAAGTGTGAAAGACATTTGGAGATTATTTTTTTAAATGAAGAAATGTTTGTGAATATAGAGATTTTTACTATGTTTTGTGCTCATACTTGATCTTTGTGACCAATAGAGTATTCCAAAGAAACTGGAGAACTTCAACAAATTGACGAGGATCTTAAAGTTCTCTCTGAAAGGAAGATTGAACTTGAGAAAATGCAAGAGGGGGGCGGCTCTCTTTTAATAGGTAAAATGAGGTTTGCCATCTTGACAATTTTTTTGCCAAATATATTCAAACATTTGGAAATTGAACTGTGTAGTCGTAGGCCTATGTAAAAGTATAGTTGTCATATGTTTGTATGTTTTTATTTTGCAGACACGACTAGGACTGGCGTCATATTTGTAGACAGTCCACCTCCATTTCCAGGTTAGTAAGTTTTTTTTTAATATATATTTTTTTAATAAGGTTCCATTTCTTAGCATTAGTGGACTACAATAGTTAACATGAACTAACAAGTAAAAATAGGTAACACTTTTTAAAGGAGTAGTTCACTTTAAAAAAAAAAAAAAACTTTTGCTAATAATTTACTCACCCCCATGTCATCCAAGATGTCCATGTCATTCTTTCATCAGTCGAAAAGAAATTAAGGTTTTTGATGGATTTGTCTCCATATAATGGACTTCATTGGGAACCAAACGGTTTAAGGTCCAAATGAGAGTTTCAGTGCAGCTTCAAAGGGCTTTAAACGACACCAGACGATGAATAAGGGTCTTATCTAGGACCCTTCGAGTCATGACTCGAAAAAAGACTTGTTCATTTTGATGAACGAGTTCGAACAGGAGAGTCACGAACGCTCATCACAGAACAGAGCAAGGCAAGCATTTGAGCTTATAAAACTTAAACTTTGTTTATTATTTTTTAAATGAGCGATCGTTTCGCTCGATAAGACTCTTATTCATCGTCTGGTGTCGGTTAAACCCTTTGAAGCTGCACTGAAACTCTCTTTTGGACCTTGAACTGTTTGGTTCCCATTGAAGTCCATTATATGAAGAAAATCCTGGAATGTTTTCATCAAAAACCTTAATTTCTTTTCGACTGAATAAATAAAGACATGGACATCTTTGATGAGGTGGGGGTGAGTAAATTATCAGCAAACGTTTTTTAAAAAGTGAACTACCCCTTTAAGTGTAGTCTAATAAAGTACAAAATAATTTGCAAGCTACATATAAGCTAATTAAACTATAATAATTTAATTGCAGTGACAAAGAATGAAGAACTCACAATTTGTATATACAGTCTATTAATGTATTAATTACAGTTACATTTACAATTTCAACTGCGTCAATACAAAATACAACAGGACCAGAGCTTCCTGAAAGCGGCTTGTGTGTTTTCTTATAGCGCCGCAGGTTATTCTGGACGTTAAGCAACTTCCTCGATACTCCTCTAAGACACAGTGTCCGTTCTGTCGCCAATATATAACCACAGAGGTCACGACCAAAGCTGGCAGTGTGACCTATCTTCTGTGTTTGATATCCATGGTTTTTTGGTGAGGTGAACTATTTACTTATTTTAATTCCTGTCCTGTATTACCCTTATGTCTTTCTGTCATGACATATTTATATTTATGACTGTTTCTTGTGTAGTTGTGTTGCGGGCTGCTGTCTAATCCCATTCTTCGTGGATTCCTGCAAAGACGTCACTCACAAATGTCCAAAATGCCGCAGTGATATAAACACGTGCAAAAAGTTCTGAGGAATGGAACTGTAATGTCAATTGGACCGAATCACCAGCAAATGTACTGGAGAGTCTTATTTTTGATTATCACACACAACTAAGGCGGTTGGAGATGTCATACTGAACTTTTTACAGGGACAATCCCCATGGAACTACCTTTCCTAAAGGATGCAATTGCGATATCAGATATTGTTTCCTATCAGCAGGGACCAAGCCAAGCTTTTGGCAAACCTTAAAACGCTCCTGAATCTTCAGGGTGACTTTTCAGTCTTCTGGTTTGAACTTCAATGCCAAGTTTTTATTTGGGGTTATTACACTATCAGGAATATAAAAAAATGGAATCAAGAAGCCTGATTCCTGATTGCTTTTGGATGTAATGGGCTAGGAGTTCTTCGGCTGATAAAAAACGATCTTGTTTTGTAGAGCATAAGTTATGATCTTTCCCTTTGAGAAAAACATTATCTCTGGTACAATGTGAAATGTTAAGTTTATTTATTGTGTAGCTTTCTTTTGGATCATAACTGAGGTTATGCATTGCTGGAAACATGTTTTGCCCTCCAAAACACAGAACAAGTAATTTCAGTGGTTTCAAATACAGAAACATTTTAATGATAAAAGGCTGTATATACAATAAAGATATGTACAAAGATAACCTCAAAAAAATATTTACAGTTGCACAAATACATTTGTATAAAAATGTATACTGTAAAAATATATACACTGTGCAAAATATGAGGCATAGGATCTATATCGCATTTCAAAGGGTCAGTATGTTTTCAAATATTTCTCTTCTTTACCTCTTCATAACAAATAGCAATTACTCTGACATGTTTAAAAAAAATACAAGGTCTTATGATAGGGTTTTGCTCCAACACATCTTTTTTTTTCAACAAAAAATATTTATAGAGGAATAAAATGTGTGACACACACACACACACACATATATATATATATGTGTATGTGTGTGTGTGAGAACTGCATAAAGGCAGTGAAATCGCATGTTTTACAAAATAAAAGCCTTTGGGTCTCTGACAGAGACATGGTAATTACATTTCTAAATATAGAAATACATTCTTTCATTTTGACATGTTTGGATATAGAAATGATTGTCTGAGTTCATGTTCAGTACAAGGTCAAGTAATGCATTATTTGGCATATTTTTCACAAAGTGTCTTGGGGGAAATATGTCTGTCAACACTGCAAAGAAACAGTGATACATCGAAAGGAAGTGGTGATAAAAAAAAAAAAAATTATCAAACATTCCAGCAGATGTCGCTACATTGTCACATTTTCAGAAAATCTAAACAATATCTAAACTAACATACTTATGTACTGAAATCTAATTCAATCTAACAAATAACTAGTGAAGATGAGGTTTAGGTACATTCACAAAGGCATATGCTACCCGCCAGCTACCTGTACTTCAGTGTTTATGTAGAAAGAAGCTTGAATTCTGTGAAATATAGTGAATTTAGGCCTCAGCAGTTCATCTACATTCAAAGCAAACATCTACTGCAGCAA